>VXBA01004034.1:225310-239029 GCA_013399895.1 Serilophus lunatus | reverse complement strand
TTTTTTTTTTTTTTTTTTTTTTACAGAAGAGATTTTTACCTAAGATTGCTGTTATAAGTCCTATGTTGACTATGGCCAAATTTGGTGAATATTAAATTTGATTTCATTTTAATGTCTTCAATGTAAAAGTCTACTTACTCACTCAATAAACATGAGCTGAATAGCATTAACACCTGTTTGATAAAGCAGTTTAACATTATGTCTAACTTTATTTAAAAAACTCTTTTTTTCTTTAGAGAAAATGTAAACTTTTACACTAAAATTAAAGTCACAACAGTTGTAAATTACTATTTCTTTAAAACTTGAACCTGTCAAAATTTATCCATTACAGCCTTTCTGCACTAATTTAATTGGGTTAGCACAGCCATCTCTAGAAGTAAGCCATTTAGCATTTAAAAAAGGTCACAATCTTAGGAAGTTTTATTGAGCTCCTGTATAGTCTCTTCATTGTAACACTATGCTGAGAGCAATATATGTTGGTCCTGGGAAATGAAAAAAAACACAGAAGTGAAAGGGCCAACAGACAGAGAGGTTTTATATTAAAATAAATAAATAAATAAAATTAAGACAAAGACAAGCACATTTGATGAAAAATAATTTGCTAATGTAAAAGATAAATGTATCTATATCATACTTACCCATAAGTATTTATACAATTTAATTTAGATTTAATTTCAGAGAATATGTCTTTTCTACTGTATAAATTTTTTATATCCATGGCAATTATGTCTAAGTTTGGGAATGCAAGAATAAACCATTCTGTCTGAGATTCCCAGTATGCTTTTGCACTGCATTATTCCACTCACACACCTTCACCTGCATTTACATGGGAAACTCATCACTTACAGATGAGAACAAAGCTGTGTTGTACTCAACAGCTGTTACAGTATGATAATAGGCCACAGTCAGGAAACTCACAATGGGAATATAGACAAAATTTTTAAAATGGAAAAATCAGACACATTTGCAATCTAATATAATACATACAAACTACAAGAAGACAACTCATTTATTTTGACTGCCACTATACTTCTTTTTGAGGTAGTAAAAGTGCTGCAGAGAGCTATACAGTCTGGCAAGAGAGTTTTGACAACCTTAAGAGGTATTTTGACCAATGCTTTCACCTACCTGCCCTAGAAAAATTTTGAAAATATTGTTCCTTTAAACCAATCTATTGGAAGGGAAATTATGATTTTCACAAATTCTTCAAAGAGATTTTTTTGTTGCTTTTAAAGTGGTTTAGAATTTTAAAGTGGATGTTTAAATTTAAGCTATTTTCCTTTTTTTAATTATTCTTATATTGAAGAGTTAAATAAAGTCATTTTGATAAAACCAAATAATTTCTCCGAATGTTAATCAACTAATAAAAGAAACTGAGATTTCACAACTTTATTGGTTTCAGGACAAAAAATTGTATACAGAATTTGCAACTGATGCTCCTTGTTCATTATATAATTATCCATTTCTGGTTTTCTCCATGAATTCTAAACAAAGTATTAAGACAACCTTCCTCCTTTGCCTTTTGCATTACCTGTTCTATCTGGATATAGCTGAAGAGTTCTGAACTTTTCATTTGAAATTACTTATATTAGTTGGATCCCAGACAAGCTTATTCTGATTTACTTGACAAGTACATGGATTATGTCTTCTCTGAACAAGAAACACAGGAGAAAAACCTGAGAGCAGTAAACATCATATGGAGAAATACTCAAGGATTTGGGAGCTAAAAAAACCTAAACACTAAATAGACTAAAATACTGAATTTTAAGTGAATTCCATCTATTCTGATCAGATGTCAACACCACTGAAAGCATACCAACAAGCTGGAGATTAACTATGCGTAAGAAAAAAATGCAAGTTAGTGGCATTCACATTTTAATGAGAGTTTGCAACCAGATGTCATAAATGACAGCAGAGAACAAGACACTAGTTTACAATTAGATTTATTGAAACAATGTTGATTTGAGACTTTCCATTTTATGAACAGGCTGTTTTCCAACATGGAAAGTTACAATATTCTCTGTTTGCTAAGACATAAAAAGCATGAGTGAACTGCAAACAATTATGCATAAAATGTTATAAAATATATGAATTTTACATACTTTGCTGATAATATTGACACATTGTTGTTATGGATTTATAATGCTGTTTCCTTAGTTTACTAAAGACAAATCTTTTAGCATTTTTCATTACACACAGCCAAATCTAACAGTTCTTAGGTGCAGAAGAATTCTCAAAAGTTCTCTCAAAAGTCAATAATTTCCTCCCTACATGAAGATTTTGAAGCTGTGTATGCTGCAGGCAAATATTATCAGGGAGCATTAGGAAGAGTGTTCTAACTGCTATTGTAACAATATACATGACTCTAATTCCACATGCTGCATATAAATATCATGGGACATTTTCAAATTTATGCACTGTTAGTCACTCCATTGCATTCTTAAAAAATAGAATCTGACATTTTATTCCATTTAATGCAAGGGGCATATTGGTACGTTACATGGGTTTTGCCAATTGCTTCTCAATCACAGATTAATAGTAACCAGGCTAAGTTACAGACATTAGCACAGGAACAAGAACTCAGCTGCTTCCAGGGATTTAATCTACTTCCTAGTTGAGTAGAAATCATCCAAAGAGATTATAGGAAAAAAAATTAAATTATAAATTACTCTCTTGTGTAGTTCATAACTGAACACTGTGAGTACAGTTGGGTTTTTTTGGATAGCTAGACAATTCCAGGTGGG
The DNA here is from genome assembly GCA_013399895.1 of Serilophus lunatus. NCBI lineage: Eukaryota > Metazoa > Chordata > Aves > Passeriformes > Eurylaimidae > Serilophus > Serilophus lunatus. Next base: position 236,285 of record VXBA01004034.1, on the reverse strand, counting down.
CAAATCTCAGCATGGGTGCAGGACACATGGTCAGGAAGGCAGATGTGCACCAACTGAGCTTATTAAAGACTAAATATTTAGAGTTCCAGTAATGCTACAAGATTACCTCACATATAATACCTCAAAGACTCCTTTCCTTATCTTTATACAACATTACACACTAAGAGGGGGTTTACATAGCCGAAGATATATCTTGGGGGAAAAAAATAATTTCTGTATGGGAAACATTACTAAAATTTATTCACCAAACTTAGCAAACTGAAAATTCAGGCCACTACCAGTGGATTCAGCTTCACAGACTATTGAATAGAATTGTAGAATCTTAGTACACAAAGCAGAAATTGAAGGAGTCTATACGTAAACCAAGAAACCAGGTAATATCAGATCTAAGGCAACACAGATTAAATGGACACTACTTTTTTATTCTTTTATAAGGCATCATCTGGTACTAACATTTCAGAGTACAAATGCGTCTCCTATAACACAATAAATAACTTTATAAATACTTTAAAGGCAGAGAACATAAAAATAACTGTTGATTAGTGTTTATAAAAAGACTCAGATGAAGGATGATGTATGCAAAGAAGAAAGAATCCCATTCCTGAAGTCAAATTACATTCCTGCATTTCCATGACAAACCAAAAATAAGCAATACAGTGGTCTTCTGAAAACCACAGTAAACATTGCCTACTATCACACCAAGCAGCCTCCTGACACCCATCCTTAGAATTAGTAGACTAAAACTCTATTTTTTTAAAAAAGTGATTTGTCTTTGGACTCTGAGCCATGGAAGAGTGACATATACATAGTACAAAGCAATTTGCATGAAACAAGTAGCCATATAGTTTTATGCAAATGAAATTCCTTTAAAGGGCAGTTCTTGGAAAGAAAAGCAAGTAAAAAAGTTAAAATTTTCATAAGTTGCCAAATATAACAATCAGAAACTTGTATTTGCTCTGTGTGTAGAAGGCTCACACTACCTTCTGCATGTTTTGTTCTAAAGTAAGACAGGTTACTCTGCTTACATTTGGGAATAAATATAAATTTCATACACCTAAAATGTTGAAAAGAGAGAGCCAGCAAAAGAGGGCCAAAACAGCATGGTTTTCATAATGATTTTTCTATAGATTAAGAGAGCAAAAAATGAAGGTTGGCAACACAATTTGCCGACAGGTTTGAGCGAGCTCGGTAAAAATATCCTAATGAATCTGCATGTATACATCCTCTAATGACAGAAAACTGCTCATTTCAACAAAGCACAAATGGCAATATGTTTACATGAGCTCAGTCTGAATGACCTTAGAAGACTTTCTTCTGTTTTCTCGGATAGTACCTACTAAGGAAAATCACTCTAAAAAAACATGAAAAGGTCAGTATCAAACTTTAGATTACGAGGATAAGGAACCAAAGAATCTTTCTAAAACAGAAAGAAACAGAAAGTATACATTTCAGACCCACTCGATTAATAAGAAGTCAAAGATTGCAGAAAGTATCTAATGTGGTAGGGCAAGTACAGCAAAGGAAAACTGCAAAACAGACAGCAGGGTGCATCTTCTGCCAAATATACCGCATTCTAGTAAAAACTCCTTTTTATTGGAGACCAGATGGTATTTCAGCATGGAACAATTTGCAGCTCTGCTGATGAAAGGTTTTTTGTAGGGTTTGTTTTTTGGGTTTTGTTTTTTTTTTTTTTTTTGTTGTTTGGCCTTTTTTATTTTAAACCTTACTACAGCTTGAAAGACTCCTACCAACAGGCTTTTGAAGAACTGTACTGGCTTAATAGGCTCAAAAACTGCACAAAAAAGAAGACAGTTCATTTTCTAGATGATGCCCATGCCCATACACCTAAACTTAGGATAGTGAAGTATCACCAAAATGGTTGTTCACGTTCTGCTCCATGTGCAATTTTTGTCAGAGTAAACAGCCAGTATATTGCCTGGGAGTCTGGTGCAACATTTATTTGTCGAGCAGCGTTAAGGTGCACTGTCACACATATATTTTCCCAGCCTGAAAGTCTATTCCTGGTCATTTTACTGTTATCTAGTGCCAGATGGATCTCAACAATCACTGAATATGTTCCAGTTAATTTACTCACACACTTTCCTGCAAAGAAAAGGATTATAATTCCCGATTAGAAACATTTGCAAAAGTTTTATTCTCCTGGTCACAAACACACACCAAAAAAGGCTAATAGATATTATTTATGGTTTGAACTCCTAAGACCTCTAGGAATGTCTTTTCTGAGGGATAAAGATCTCCAGCTGACAACTATCCAGCAAAGGCGAGATAATTCAAAGGTCAACAGCAGCACATTAGAAGTCCTCATGAGAAGAGTATTTCTGCTGTCATCAGTGCACTAGTATTACAAAGACAAGACAAATATAAATGCAGAAGTTGCGTAAAAATAAGAGCAGTAAAGCAATGGACCAACTGTAATAAGCAGAAAGCTGTCTTAAATCACAAGTTTAAGTGGAACAGTGTCGAAATTGCATAACTATTATTAATATTATTATTTACACTAAAGTTTCAAAATAAATACTATCTTTAAGAGGTTTCAAATATTAAACAAAGCAACTAAAAAAAGCTATTTTACTGTGAGCTCTCTTAAGTAGAAAAAAAATAAAGAATTTTAAGAATCTTCTAGCCAAAATCATGTAACATCTTTGTCTCAGTAAATGAGAAATAAACTTACAGTGACATTGTCCACAAAATATGAACTACTGCTTGTCAAAATCAGTTAAAATATTAGAATATACTTCAACTGTGCAGTTTGCATTTCCAAATTTTTATTCTTGTCTTTCACTGTTCTGTGTTTTAGCCATAGGCATTTGTATGACAACTGTAGGTAAGAAGGAGATGCACAGTACTGAGTCTCTAGGATATACATAATCCAGATTAGTTTTTTAGTCACCAGGAGTAGTTTTATTCTGAAACTCCAGTACTTCATACAGCTATTGGAACACACTTGCAGATAAGACTACCTTAAAAAGATCTTAACAGAGAAACACAGGCTTGATAGATCACCACAATTTTCTCTATTAAAATGCAAATACACACATATGTCTCAGTGATTTATGCCATGAAAAAACTTTATCACCACAACCAGGATTACATGTCAATACTTGTAGCATAAAGGTGATAGTACACTAGTACTGCTCTTTGACTGATCTGTCAGAGTATGGGCACTCTGCAGTTTGTTTCCTCCTAACCTCAAATGTTTCCCACCAGGATCCCTTCTTTCCTCTCTAGGACCCTCAAAACTAGATCCCTAGATCTCTAGGGTCCCTAGCTACACAAGTATTTTCCACGGATTACATCCTGAACAAATGTACTACAGAATGAAAGTAAAATGGCAAGAGGCATCCAGGGATGGTAGGAAAAACAATTGCACTTACATAAGAGGGTTTTTTAGTGGATAAAACCAAGGCAATGTAAATTACATTTTGTGAAACTTCTTTGGCCAAATTTTTTAATTAAAACCTGTGCTTAAGACCTCATGAGGTTGCTTATGTTGCTTTAGACTTCCTTTTAGGGAGGAAAAATTCTTAACTAAAAGACAGAGCACAGGATAAAGCATGGAAAGAAAGTCTCAGAACAGATACTCCCAATACTAAGGAATGCATATACTTTTATATGCACTGTACAAAATTTTTTTAGGATATTTCAAGCGTAATTTCACATTCTTCTCCAAAACATTTTTGTTCCAAGGTCACTAGCAAAATCTCAATTAGGTTGAGAGATCAAATATAGATCCTTTAGTCCTCTATTACATTTCAAATATAAGTTTCATATTTTGAGTACTTGATGGGGGTTTTTTTACAACATTCCTTCCCCTGCATGCCTACCTTTATGCTGTGATATCAACGTGCTTTGGCAATTCATTTTTTTCCTACTATGCAAAATTAACCTACATCATGCTAAGACAAATTAATTCACTTTGAAATGCTTAATATCTTAGTTTCTTTTTCTATTGCTTTGTAGATTAAAAAAAAAAAAGGATTCTAGAATGTAGGAGAAAAAGTATGTCACTGTGATGTCAGTGCTAGTGTGACATTGATAATTATAACTACACATTTGTGTCTTGAACCACTAAAGAAAAGCTTACAAGCTTGCTGATAATCTTGAATTAACTGATTTTTTTCCTTCAAAAAGAGTTAGGCCGGTCTGTAATACTATTGTGCAAAAAATCATGGCAAAGAGGCTAGTTCAATGGGAATAAAATATTTTTTAGGAACGTATCTCTTTTGATAAATTTTCTTTTCATTTCTAGACTGGAATGTCTGTTTAAAAGTACAGCAGAAGACCTGCCCTGTGGTTACATTCAAAGGTAAGATGTAAATCTATTTTAGAAGGTGGATATTCCCTTCTCATAAAAATATATTTTTCTTGGTTGGTTGGACTTAACTTTTATTTTGATCAAAAATTTCTGGAGTCACAAATCCTGAAGAGTGGAAAGTATGCTCCCTGCTCAGATCTTGTAGAAAAGTTGTCTTTATACACATCCCAAATAGTAGGACTATTAAATCATTTTCAGCTCAAGCTCACAGTTGGAAATTACTGTATCACAATAAATTTCTGTAATTACTGTATTACAGTAATTTGTAGAATTCTAAATCATACAGATATACACCGCAATAAGCTCAGGAATCTTCATCAGAGCAGTTGTGCCATCACATAGCAAGACAAGCTCCATAATTCACCTGAGAAATCCGCTTTGTTGTTGGCCTACATTCTTCCCAGTGTACACTGGTAAGAGTATCTAAGCATTCTTTTTATGTATGAAGTAAGATCAAAATTTCTCCCAAGAGCTGCAGTCATATTTTAGTTTTTTATTTCTTCCTCCCTTTAAAAGCACCATCATTTTGCAATAGGTTCTCTAATATGTCTAGTTTGTTCTTGTATCATTGTTTAAGAAGACTCTGGAACATCACAAAAAGTCATCAGTCTACAGAACAGGTGGGTCAGCTACGTGGCTCTAATTGAATTTCATTTTTTACACATAGTACATAGCTTTTATAGTAAGCATATTTTCTCTCTTGGCAGGCTTAATAGGCTACAATTATTTATTTTTCTGACTTAAATCTGATAAACAGTTTTCAGACATTTATACTGATCCTTGGATAAATAGACAAATGCATATGAAATATGTTTTCTGCAGCTGGTTGAATTTGAGATAACCTATGCAAGGATGAAAGAGTAATTTAAAGATAAAATGCATCTACTATTTTCTAAGCAAGTGAACAGAGGTGGTGGCAGTCAAAGTAAATGGAAAATAGAGTTTACTACAGTATGAATCTCATCAAATATTTACTTCTGTCAAGTATACAATATCCATGGAACTGCACAGACTGAAAATATTTTCCCTATTAGTTTGGGTGTTTTTAGCACACATTCAATTCTCAAGCACAGTTTTGCTATCAGATCCCATGCAAATGTTTTGCACTAATGACCAAATTTTGATGGTTTACATTATGTGGAATCAAAAACCATTGATAAAGTCAAGATATTAAAAGAAGAGAGGCAATAAGATCTATTTTAATAAAGAATAAAACTATTTCAATCAAAATATAATCAGTGTTGCTGAGGATGGAAGATTGGCTTCAAAGGGACATTTGTTAATACTGTAAGATTATTGCACAGACAAACCATTGCCATACTTCATTGAAAAGTGCAGAATCCAGACAAATTAATGTGATACTATGTTCAGGTATAACTTACTATTTATTCCTATACCAAACCAGCTACTTCACCACTTAACAATCATCTTCCTCTTTCTGAGTTTTCTCCTTCAAGCTCCAAGTGTTAACATTTATTTCTATAGCACTGGATCAATGAACTCTTTTGCACTAGTTCTGAAATTTATCTCATCTGCCAAGGTTGCAGAATGATGTGGAATAAATGAACACCTGCTCTTGAAAAGGAAGCTCTCTGAAACACCAGGCTTTGGCAAGATCAGTACAGAATATGCATGTCACCCAGAAAATCTGTTCCAATGGCCAGCTGCCAAGGCATTTGTTCCCAGCAAAGCACAGGTTAAAATTGCTGTCAGTAGTTTGTCCTAAGACAAAGAACCCACCAAATTGGGAAAAAAACCCACAATGTACATAGAGCATACATTTGAAAAAAATTTTGCAAATAGATACGCTTGAGCTCCTTCTTTTGTACTACTTCTAAACAGCTATAAGTGTCTCATTGATACACGGAGTAATGATTCATTCAGAACTGAGTCATAAGTTCATTATTCTCCTCAGGGAGAAAAAAAAATGCTTAACATCCTTTGTAACAAACTGAATTTGATGGCAAAAATCTGGTACAAAACCTCCCTTAAGCTCCCATATTGTTTAGTGAAGTTAAGAATATTAAAATATGTATGCAAAGAAGTTATGACTATTTAAATTAGTGAGTGTATGTAGAAAAAGAAAATAGTGAAGAAAAAAAAAAAAGTGAAATTCAGTATCAGAAAAAAATAGAAAGAGATGAAATTTAGAAGTGGTAACCTACAACTTTATTTCCAGTCTCAAAATTTTTAAACAAAGAAAACAAAAACAAATTCGTTTGGGAGAATTTTACTTTTGACAAAACAGCACATAAGTATCCAGTCACAAAATAATTGCAAATAAATTCACATAGGTTGAATTTCATTCTCTCAAGGAACAGTAAGCTACAAATAATACAAGGGAAATTAAACATTTTTGTGTAATTTTTGTCTGATTTTCAATGCACAAAGAATTGACTAATCCTAAATTATCACCTTTCAGTAAAGTATTCAGACAGAATGAGTTCTTCTGCATGGTAATTTCCTGATAAAGCACGGAAAAACATCTTCAGAAATCTTAAGAATTATAAGTGCTAAAATTCAAAAACTATTTCTGCAAAGAAAAATAGCGGCCTAATAACTTTCATGAGAACGATATTTCTAAATTACAGGTTTGGCTGTGAGCAACAACTTCAGCATTTAATGAGGAAATATATAACTAATATATAACTCATTGACAGATCCCAAAAGCTATTTTTATGAGCATACACTAACTTCTAAGCCACGTATACTCTGTTTGGAAGTCTTATTTTTTGAAGTTTGGATACTTCATTTAAGCAGATCCTATTAGTCGAAGAAAATTAAAATTATATGTAAGAGCATAATTCCCTTTATTTAGAAAATAAGAGTGAATCTCAGCACAAAAAAATAAGTAAAACATTTTTTCCATATCCTACCAAAAAAAATACATATATCTCCCCCCCAAAAAATCTATGAATTGCTATAGCAAAAATAGAAGTTAAAAGTAAGTATCTCTAAGGAAAAAATTATTGAGAAACTTTTAAGGAGTAAAAAGACAAATTCATAAGGCAAGCGTAAAAGGGCCACGTTAACTATCCCCTTCTTCTGGAGAAACAATGTCTCCATATAATTTATGAAATTTCTTCTAGCTTGATACTTGTTAAAAGACAGAGTCTTCTCTGTCAGCATCTTTCAACTGTCTTGGGAGTTTGCAAAGAATGTAATCTTCTGGGACCTACTTGACATCCATAAATATGACAGAATCTTTTACTGTGTTTTGAATATATCAAAAAGATAGGCATTATTCTTTTCTGTTTACAAAGGAAAATACTAAATAAAAAATAAGGTTTCTCCCAAATATAGCATGAAATTTTGCTTTCCCTTAGTTGAACATGGAAGACTGTTAAGGGTCATCTTCTTTTGTCATGACAGCATATTCAAGATCAAAGCATGAGCTTGCTTAGCTGACCATTATTTTGTCTTCAAGCAATGATCAGATACTAAAGTTTTAGCAAAATTCCACCAAATTTTCTCTTTTCATATTCTTTCAGTATATTAGTTTAAGTCTGAGACAGCTTCTTATAAGATTACTACTGGTTTCTTCAACAAAATATCTGTGTTCTGGAAAGCTGCAAAGTCTGCTCATTGCAGAGTTCAGTTGAGAGTAAGATGCAAATCAATTCATATAAATCTGGAATAGCTTGTACAAGATTTTTAAAGAGAACACAAAATCTTATCCAAGTTAATAAGAAAAGAATCTGAATCAGTGTATATTTCCATAATTTTAGGGTGGAGATTCTTTTTGTCCTCAAAATAAAGAGGTTAACAAGAATTTTTGTTCTTGAGAAGATTCATTTGACTTATTGATTATTTGCCTTATTTTCATGTCAAATGTCAAAGCCCTGAGGTGAAGCTAAAAATGGGACTGATTCTCCAGCCAAAGAGAAAGCTCTCAGGGACCACTGGGGTTTACAGAATATCCTGCTCTGACCTCCAAAGTCATGGTGCTCTTAAAAAACAGCATAGGTTTTGAAAGAGATTTAATTATATTCTTGACAAATTTGGCAAGGAAATGCCAGAGGGTTTATTGATCTTAACTAAAGGTTTTCCTCTAGTCTGGTTAACATACTATTTGCTTTTGGGGAATTAATTACACATGTACATTACACTATGGAAGTAGAACACGAAATTTCTCAATGACCATGTGAGACCAGCAGGGCAGATGTCGATTTTAAAGATAATGGCCCGAAGATATTTTAGTATTTACAAATGAGCAATTAGCTCAAATTTCAACTTGTATGGATTTCTAGTTTTACCAACCTTGCCCCTGCCACATAAACCTGATTTGACTTTAGTCTTTACAACACCATTTTATGAAACTGAAGATATTTTCCTTTTATTTTCTGCTTTTTTTCCAAAGGATTTAACAGCTTACTGGTCAAAGCACTTCTACTGGTCATAACATGGCCTATACAGCTGTAGCTCGTAGATGCTCCTGGTACTTCATAAACTTTGAAAAACATATTTTGCTGTAACATATTCCTTCTTTTCATGAAACTAAAAAAAAAAATACAACCCAATAACAAAAAAACCATAATGATCTACCAGGTTGGCAGAGTATATGGGTAATTTCCAGTCCTAGCTGGAACTTTAACAGTAACTTTCTTTACAAAAGAAAAACACGCATTAAGTGCAAAGCAAGATCTAGAACACACAATCATTTCCAGAGAAATTTTTAGAAGGTCACAGAGTGCAGACAATTTCACTTGCACAGTCCAGGGAAACGTTCCAATGGAAGAACTGCTTTATTAAACTCTCTCTACAGCTGCATCCTAGAAAAAAAGCTCAAATACAAAGAATTGATTTCAGCTGTTCTCCCATTTTTACTGGGAAATCTTCTGGCAGAATAATGCAAAATTGTGTTGAAAAATGCTGAATAAAGAGAAAGCTTAGAATTTATTGTTTTAATAGAAGAGCAAGAATCAGAATCCTACAAGAGGAAGGAAAAACATAGGCTGAGTTTTTGAAGTTGATAATAGCCACAAGTGAGGATTCTACTGATCTCTCTAGGATGTTCAGAACTCTGTCAAAACCACAATAAAACACAAACAATATTGATTTGGACAGGCTGATTTGCACTTCAGGTTATTGAAAGAATTTCTTTAGCAGGAGAATATATGATAGAAAAAAGTTATGTTCATTTCTCGGGGCTGAAGACTTCAGGCTTCACTCAGTAAAATATAATAAACCACAATCCTACCTTCTCTACAGCAAATACACAGCAGACCTTGAGAAAACGGCTCCTGGACAGTCAAAACAACCTCTAAGAATTTCATCAGCTGTAGCAACAATGTAATCACAGGAATAACCATGTTGGAAAAGACCTTTGCGATCATCAAGTCCAACCAAACTTCAGGGTAGCAATGGGATGAAACTCTCTAAATGTTGAGGGACAGAAAATAGAGCTTAATGAAAGAGAATAATTAGCTACTTGATGACTGTTGCTTCAGCTTCATTCATAGCACCAGCTTGTCATATATTTGTTATCACTATATTTCTGAAACAAGTGTTTTTTAATGGAAATACAGGTTTTAAGAAACTTCAGAGAATATCAGGCAATAGTCCCAGATACTACCAACACTACAAATTTCCATAAGTATGCTTGTTGCTTCCTTGCCTTTCTCACATGTGGCGTATCATGCAAGAATGCAAAACAAAACAAAATCTCTCACACCAAAATAAACCTTCCAACGAGTTTGTAAATATTTGTCTTCGCTAGGGACTTATACAAATGGCATTTGAGGGTACAGTTTAAGGGTGATTATGTTGATGGTTGGACTAGACGAAAATCTCTTTCAACCTTGATGATTCTATGATCCTGATATCCTGTGAAATGGTGGCAATGAGGAAGAAAAAAATTGTAATCAGTGAACCTGGGGATTATTTTAGATTTTATCTTGCTTTACGAAATTTGTCTAGTAATAGGGAACAATCATAATGCTAATAGAAATTACTCATGGTGACATCAATTTAACTTCAATTGCTAAATAAAAAACTATGATACAAACTCTGAAAATATGGAGTCTGTTTTACATTTGGAATTGATTAAGAGAAAGGAACACCAGAAACATATTTCTGTATTATACTCACTTAGCACTTAATTTATTACACAGAAATTCCATGCAAAAAATTAAGTTTTTATTCATATCACAGAATATGCCAGGGTGTAAGGGACCCACAAGGATCATCAAGTCCAACTCCCACTCCTGCACAGGACCATCAATAAAGGTAAAAGATAATGTAAGTTAAACATCATTCTTTTAGTCAATGAACATCAGCACAGGCATAATTGGACAAATCCTGGATCATTGTTAAAATAAACTTTTACTCATTTTTATGCATTTTTATGCTTTTATTCAAAGACATCATCCTCCAATGCTTGATATAAAAAAATCCAGTACCAATAATACCATTTATCTACAATTAATTTTTTAGTGACTAAATCCATAGACAAGCTGCAACTAGCATAGCTTTATGCCTGTAATCTTTTGACTGGATTCACTTCAGCAGTCACTGGGGATATGGCCAGAATACAAATTCTCTTCAACACAAAGTATTTGAATGAGCTTTTCCTATAAGACTATCTTTACTTGAAATTTAGAATTCAGGATGTGTGATAGTGCAGTGGTAAAAAAAAAA
>VXBA01004034.1:195055-225302 GCA_013399895.1 Serilophus lunatus | reverse complement strand
TTTGATAGAGGGAGGGTAAAAAAAAAAAAAAAAAAAAAAAAGGTGACTGACTGCCAGAAATACTGTCAAAGAAAAAATATATTCACTTGGTGTCAGTGGGCTCTTCTGTATATTTCTTCAGACATCTGCAATCTTTCTAATGCATCAAAGTATCTAAAAAGGCACTTCATAAATACACTTTGTCAAATACAAGCGCATGTGCAGTTATAAAAGTCACAAAGGATATCTGTACCGTATAAAGACTGTGAATGAGATAAATGAAGGCTGCTTACTCTAATTCAATGAAAACTATTAAAGTACAACCAGTTTTCTATTAAATTCTCTATTTATCACACAATAAGAGAAATTCAAACATTTTAATTACAAGCACATTTTTGTATTTATAAGAAACCTGAAAAAAAAGTTTCAGGCATTTTGATTATTCTTACAAAACATATAAATTTTCCTTGCTTCATCCACTCTGGTTTAATGTGATGAAAGAGAAAAGCTTGATAATATTGTGAAGTACCTTAGCAGCACTTTACAGGCCAGAAGTGTGCAAATGTTTGTATTTCTTCACTAATGTGCTTCAGAGACTCAAGATAAAACAGCTACACAACATGCTATGATTGAGATTGGTGGGAATTAATTTCTGCATAGTCCAATAATTTTCTTAATCTTTCATATGTAGTTATTGGAAGTCTGATACTATGACCAAAAAAAGCCCTGATGTTTTTCTGCCTAACAGACCAGAGGATTCTACCAAAGAAAAGACTGAATTGTACTTTAGTCACATACTACAGTAACCATTTTCTACTTACCAGTTTTTCCTCCATGTGCATATTTCAGCATGAAACAAGACAGAAACAACAGAACTCTGGGGAAAAATTCAGTTCTGAATCTTATAAGGATTCCGCTCTAGTACAGTGATTGTTGTTCTACCCTTTTGCTCCTAATTTGTGGATTTTCACTGCTGCAGGAGCTTAGAAGAGCATAGGAGTCTACAATGTATTGCCAGAATATATTGAGAGCCTCCTGGAAAGAACTGGCACAGGCTTCCTGAGATAATGGTTAGAAAAGATATTTTTTATTTCCAGTGTTTCTGGCTACTCAGAGGGTAGGAGTGTCCTCTTTCTGCTACAACGATCAATAGTCATCACTTCCAAGGCTGTCAAATATGGGAATTCAAGAAAACTGGCTAAATTACTCCTGTACATGATCTTCGGACAGTGATATCTACATCTCAGATCTTCACTTTCTCTTGCTGCGGCATCTCTGCAGGCACTCCAAAAGCTCTCCAAATAGAAGTAACAAAGAAACTCATACTAATCTATTTCTTTTGAGGAATATTTTTACTGGATGAACTTGAGGACAAAAATTATGGCAGCTTAGACGACTGTAGATGCCAGTCTGTTCATTTCACCTTTTATTATGATCAGTTACCATTCCCTCACTCTGCTCAAACAGTAGCAAATTTAATAGGGAAATCAGGTGTCTCATATGACAGGTATTGCTCAGCCCCATGTGCAAAGACTGTCTGCACACCTGTAGATACTTGCATAACTGATCCTTGTGTTCCTTCAAAATAAAGCATTTGTTGAAAAACGTAACATCACATCCAAAACCATACAGAGAAACAGTTATTGCTCAAATTCAGAACTTAAAGAAGACAAACGATTTAAATACAGTTCCAAAGTTTCATCATGGAAAATACGATATAAACTTTCAGTCACAAGAATCTCATGGCAGTCCTAAGAAAGCTTTCATTGCATATCACAATTTGCAAAATCCACGTTATATTTCAGATCTATTCAAGAAAAATATGTGTACCCTTGGGGCTGGAACTTGGTTTCCATTTCTTTCTGAACAAGCTCTGATTGCCTACAAATCTGCTGGTTGATATTCCAAACCTTTTGGGAAGTATTCAGGGAACCATTTCGTAAATGTCAACACCACGAGGCTGGTGATATAAATTTCCCAGATGTATCAACATGGTGGAGAATGCGCTCAATCCAGTAAAACCAGACCTTCTCAGAGAAAAATTTCAATCAAGTTACAAGGAAGCAAATTCTTCCTGTATTTTCAAGGTCAGATATTCCAGAAAGACAACTATTCTGCCCTTAAGCTTCCCTGATAATGTCTCTGCATGACAGGTGTATGCCAGTTAAGGGAGAGTGTTGATGCACCCAGAAGAAATCACAATGTGCTATGACTCCATGTTCTTGACAGATGACCAACACGTAATTAAGAGAGCCAACAGTGATGCATGGTAGGAATAAACCGGAAATTAATTCTGCCTTACATAAAGCTTATATAAATGTAAATTACTTTTTTTTTTTTTTTTTACTTAAAAGACCACCTGAAACCATTAGCAGTCTGCAGTAGCATTTCCACATAACGAAATTTTAAGCCACTAGGTACACACATGCCATATACATCATCCATATACAGCTAACTTGGGTTTTACTATCAAGTGACTTCATGATAAGTCATTGGAACCAAAAGGAAATTCAGGTTATCTCTAAGGCCTGCAGTATGTAACATGCAAAACATTAGTGGAGTGTCAGGAATATACAGACATCTTTAACTCCCCATTCAGTGATTAATCTGTTTCAAACAAATTGTTTTCTATAAGCTACTAAGCAAATTTACTAAAGAAGGGTGGAAAAAGGGCAAATATTCAAAAATTGACAGGCTGGATAGATGGGCAGATTCCAATAGCATGAGGTTTAACAAATCTAAGTGCCAGGTTTTACACTTTGGCCACAGCAACCCCTTGCAGAGCTACAGGATGGGGAAAAATTGCCTGGAGAGCAGCCAGGCAGAGGGACCTAGGAATACTAGTTGACAGAAACTTAAGATGAGCCAGCAGTGTGCCCAGGTGGCCAGCAGGACCAGTGGCACCGTGGCCTGTATTAGGAATAGTGTAGCCAGCAGGACCAGGGAAGTTTTAATTCCCCTGTACTCCACACTAGTTTGGTCACATCATCTCCAGTGCTGCGTCCAGTTCTGGGACCTTCAGTTGAGGAAAGATATTGAGATGCTTGAAGAGAAGGGCAACAAGGATGCTGAAGGGACTGGAGCATAAACCCTATGGAGAGCAGTTGAGGGAGCTGGGGTTGTTTAACCCAGAGAAAAGGAGGCTCAGCAGAGACCTTATCACCCTCTACAACTGCCTGAATGGAGGTTGTAGCCTGGTGGATGTCAATCTCTTCAGCCAGGCAAACAGTGACAGGACGAGAGGACACAGTCTCAAGCTGCATCAGGGGAAGTTTAGGCTTAATGTTAGGAAGAAATTCTTCACAGAAAGAGGGATTTCCCATTGAAATAGGCTATCCAGGGAGGTGGTGGAGTCACCATCCCTGGATGTGTTTAAGAAGAGACTGGATGAGGTACTTGGTGCCATGGTTTAGTGGATTGGATGTTAGGTAATAGGTTGGACTCGACGATCTTAGTGGTATTTTCCAACCTTGTTAATTCTGTGATTCTGTGAAATTATCCCATAATCTTTGTACAGGTACCTGTACCTTGAACAACTACAAAACAAGCAAGAAAATAAGGTACAGAGATAGTCATTGATTAATATCAATTATAAATATTTATTTAGACTAGATTTCCCTGACTATGGAGCAATCTAGAAAGGAACAGCAGATATTCGTGATGCTTTTATTAATACTACCTAAATTTTTCTACTTATATATAATCAGTACAATTAGCCAGCTGTAAATGAATATTTCTTTATATCTGAGGAGAAATAATTAGCCTAGCTAACAAAGGCTTATGCCAAAAATTCTTCTAGAATATAAAATACTTACTAGAAATGAAGTTACCAAAACTACATGTCTTTTTTATGTCAGTAGTTAAGCAGAAAGATAAGGTTCTGTGCCACTGGAAAATTTGGTCCATTAAGGGGAGGAAAGAGATAATATATACATGAGGTAGTGGTGTAAAGACCATCAACAAAATGTCTCATAGAGTACTAATGATCTTTCCAAATTAATATTAATATGTTTAATCCACTGCATGTCATCTTGCATTATATGTCCCACATTTTATAATTATTATTTTATTAATATTAAAATAAAAAATTTATGCATTCATACTATCCGTGCCTAGAGCCAAAATCTTACCTACCATGTAACACAATGTACAAACATGTGCTCAAGCACCAAGGTTTTCTCCTATGCAGCATGTCCATGGACCAGTGATTTTGGGCACTCAGCCAGCTATGCACAGTATTCACACATGACTTGTGTGCTCACAGCAATAAAAAGACTGCTGGTGTTTTGTGGGGACATACCAAAACAGGGAGGGTAAACAGGACAGAGAAATAAGTATGAGGGACTTTGAAAATTCCCTACTATGACAACACTACTGGCAGTAAATTTTCACTACATGTGGGTGGTTTTCACCAAAGGAAGAATTTGGGGAAAGCCATTCAAACTTGTCATGCCAAATGACAGTTGTTACCCACTGAATGAAATACATGAAGGAATTTCAACAAAAAATATTAAACCTGAGAAGACTGAAAGAGTGGACTAGCAATAACATCTAAACACAGAGTGAAAAGACATGAAAAAATGGTGAAATTATTGCTATCATTTGGTCAAGAATGAAACAAAGTCAGATGAAGAAAAAAAAAAAGGAAAAGTTTTATCATGATGAAGCTATATTAATAGCTAAGAGCATTTTTTATTACTATTCTTTACCTAAACATCCTATAAGAAAATGTAGCTATAGTGCCTGATTTAGCCATTATCAATTATTACTTACATTTGCAGTCTTCATCAACTTAGGTGAAGTAAAATATTATTTCAGGGAATGGATAATATCAAGGAATTCCTCATAAAAAGAGCATGAAGCTAAGGTAGGGTATAACACATAACTTATGTAAAGCTGATCCTGAACTCTTACATGGCATCAAGCTTTTAGAACCACTTGCCAAATGACATCTCAGGAAACAAGCTGTAGAAAATTAAATCCATTCTCTTCCACAATAAAAGCAAGAAAGCAAATATTTTGCCTCACATGTGAGAGTATATTTTTTTTCCTTTTTTTAAACTTTGGGATTTAGTGGAGAGAAGAGAGAAAGGGGAAAATAAAGGCTCACTCTGTTTCAAATATCTAAAAGAAAAATATAATTAAAAAATCAAGTGATTGCAACCTTATGATTTAGGACCAAGTTTTTTCTTTAAAAAAAATCATACATTTTACCTGCCTTTTCTAAGATGGTTTTATTTTCTCTTTATCCCTTCATACTGTTTCAAAAGCTTTTCATAGATTCTCTAACCTTTTTATGAAAATTAATTAATTTTCCTTTTATGCTTTCCTTAGTTTCTTCCTTTCTAGTTTAACTAATGATGACATATTACTTTGTTGCTCTCCTTTTCTTTTGTGAGTTAATTTTTTTCTTATCCTTACATCTTTAACTGTATCATGAGGGCACACAGCTTTTTTCCTGTTTCTTTCATTCTGTTCACTTGGAGATGTGATCAGTCATGACTTAATCAGTGTGCTTTTTAAGACTGCTCAGCTGTGTTCCATTTTGGCAGAATTTTCTTATTAATTTTGCTCTTTACTATTTAGATTTCTCAATGCCTTCAACATTTTTTGCCCAAATTCTAAAATTTCCATGTGGCCATATGCTATTGGACCTATTGTTTCCAGGCTGAATCCAAGAAGACTGCTAACTATGGTATTAAATGCCCTAATTTCATACAATTTCAGGAAACTCATGACAGTTTATTTTCTGATCATTTTCAATAACCTATTATTTTCATTCTTTGTAATGCCCAGTCATACTACAGATACTCAGTCATACTACAGATGTTGAATACATGCTAAAAATTCATAATTTCATGCAAATGCATTTTGCAAAAACAGGTATTAAGTATGTATGCAAATAAAGGAAAGCATAATGTATATTTGAATGAACAAACAGAAATTTCATTTCTATTTCACAAATTATTTTTTGCAGAATTTTTGTGTTATCTTTCAGAATGTACCATATTATGCTTGCCACTTTACAGATGTCTCCAAAAATGAGGTCACTGCCTTGAAGAGCTTGTAATTAACCCTCATGTGAATTATATATAGAGTAAGTGAGGATAGTATCTATCTGCCTGTGAGCTATACTAACAACATTATTCAGGGATGCATATTATATATTTATATTACTTTGGGTTACAGTTTGTATGTTATCTGATATGAAAATAAAAACAAGTAAATGGTGGAAGATTTAAGAAACAGTTTTAGCCAGATTACTGTTTTCTCATTTGCTTTTTCATAGATGTAAGCAAAGTGAATGGGTTACCAAGACAACCGTTTCATAAAATCAGATTGTCAAAATCTGTTAGGAAACAAGCAGTCTATAATATGAGCCTTTGGCTAAATGAAGTCATCTGATATGATATAACCCTGAAATTACCTCATTTTTAACTAAAAGAAGTTACACCCATTTGGTCTGTGAAAGTTGACCACTATCATACATAGTCTGCAATGTTCATTCTCCAAATTAAAGTCTAGGGAATAGGTCTAGTACCTCTTTCCCCTTCTGAATTTTTCAATACTCATTATCATTATGCTGAACATAACTGAATGCTGTACATTATATGTCATGTTGTACATCATAACTGAAAGAAAACTTTTGCAGATCTAGCAGAAAAAGGTTAACATTTTCCCAGCCAAAAAGCAGAAATGAAGAGATTGTTTAGTATTCACAATACCGCGTCTATCCTTCTTTGCCCTGTCTAGGCAACTGGAGAATTAGATCGTGTAAACCGAAGAGAATAGTGTGAGAAGAATAAAGGCTTTGCAATTTCCATTTGTTTTTGTCACTCCATTTTTGTTTCTCTTTTTCAAGTTCTCACATCTAAAAGGAGCATATATTTTTCATTTGCCAAATCTACAAACTTACAATCAGTATTACTATCAAATTAATGATGTAGGATGTAATGATGTAAGGACATCACAACAATATCCCAGGAAGAGTATACCATCTTTGGGATATTAGTCCTGTGTTTTAACCTGTTAACAAATAGGAAGAAAAATAATAATAGTTATTTTTTAAAAAAGGTAAAGTTTATTTCTCTTTTTTATATATGGAATATATGCATTTTATATGCATGTAAAGAGCATTTTGTATATTAAAATTAGGTGCTACTTATTTCACAATGCTTTTTCTGCAAAAAATATTTAAGCTTAACTAGGCTTCTGAAATGTTCTGATTTTTCTTTTGGTAGATTTCTAGAATCTCTGGAAAACACTAAGAGCTCCAGATGGAAGAATTTTTTGAAAAGCTTGATTCAAGAGACTTCTGAATTTTGGCAGATAAATGCTGCATATGTTGTGTGGAGGTGATCTCCTGTGGGGGACAGGAAGATGATCTCTTAATGCACATTCACCAACTGTCAGAAGGCTGAAGAGAAAATGCATGTATTGTGCAAAGATACTTATCAACATTTCAAACTCCTGTTTTTCACTGGAAAATCTAAAATAAATCTTAAAAGTGAACCGTCATGTTCTTCAGGGGATGAATTAAACATGCTGTAAAGTGTACACACCATTGGGAAAAAAAAGTGGTCCTTTTTAACCCATATTTATATAACTGTCTTTAAAAAAAACACACTTCCAGCAGCATGTTTCATTGAGAGGAAAAAAAAAAAAAAACCAAACTCTGGGCTTGCCAGCATCACATACAAAAATCCAGCTGATATTTTCAGCCTAAGTGAAGGTATAATTCTAAACTAAAATAACCAGATTAAACTAAATAATTAGCTAGGACAAAAAGTTAATTCTGTTTAAACAGTGGCTGTATGCTAACCTCTCCACTTAAAAGGTTTTCTGATTTTTGCAATGCTTTCAAAAAATTTTCAGATCTGTTGCCTAAATATGCAAAGAAATCACAGAAAGTAAATTAATTCATCATTTCCTGTGGGACTTTTCTACTGCAAAAAGCCACAGACCTTGTACTGGGACAAAAACAGGTTTAGAACTAATTCAGTTGTGTAATTGATGACATATAGTTCCCCCTTTATCCAGCAGGTCAAATCTTTATACCAGTTGCAGTGGTATAGCACATAAGATTGCTTTGGAGAATATTAATAAGTGTTTTCCTTAGAAACCAACAAATGCTCTTACAGGATGGGGGAGAAGTAGGATGCCTTTGGCAAGTTGGGATCTCAGTGCTCAGAAGGCAATATTAGTCCCCAGAGGGCCACCCATCTCTCACTACTGTTCTGCAAAATCTTTTAGTACAAACTCTTTTAGTTCTTCCCTGTTCTGCAGAACCACACACAGGATTGGCAAATAGCTTTTGAAATGCTAAAATCATTAACATTTAACAGAGAGAACCCAGCCACACAAACGGCCTTGAAAAAAATGGCATATATTCCACAGGGAGACTAAACACTCACACCTCCCTCAGGCCCTTAAGTGAAGCCTGTACCATACAATTCTTTCTCAGCAAGATGACTTACACTCACAACACAACACATCAAACATAGAAAAGTTGGAGAGTTCTTATACAACAACCAAGATCCCATTAAATAATTTTTAGAGAGGTATAGAAACTCATTAAGGCAAACAGCATCAATATTTTCTTGGCATATCACAAATTTGTAGAATGGAAAGCAAGCAGCAAAAGCTTTCACATCAATCGATTTTCCTAAAGAATTAATTCAAAACTTATAGATTAAAAAACATATAAATAATTCTTGATAAACAGACATGATTCATGCGTATACTATATCACCTATGAATGTGAAGGGCACAGAAAATGGAAAAATAGGCATTCACTGGAAAATCTGCCCTTAAGTGTCTTTGAAGTTAGTGTAAAGAAAGGAGTCTTGTGGGAGAGGGTCCTTATTGTACACATTAAAAATTAATTATTCGAGTTTTAGGTGATGTCTTAGATTATTTTTCACAGATCAAAAACATTATTGTTGCAATAGTAAATTGAATTATTTAACAAAATACTCCCCAAACTTAGAATATAATCATTTTTTTCAGAAATGAATTTTCGAGGAACAATAGCACCTTGATGAAAGTGATTGCAGTTTAGTAGCTTCTTTAGCACCTTTGGTCTCTCTCTTACTAAACCTCATTATGAAATAAGCCCGGTCAGCATGTCTTGATAAAGAAACATGAAACACATCAGTTTTTGAAAAGAGAAAGTATCCATAACTGGCAATTAAACTAGAATTATGAGGGTATGGAGAAGATCCAATAGAAGAGCTGAGCCATTTACTCCAGAACAGATCTAAAAAGCTACACATTTAAAAGCTTCCAAGCAGCTTTAAAATATTTAATGTAAAAGAGGCCCAGCTGTTGTCTTGGTTCCCAAGAGGGACGGGACAGGACAGGGAGCTCCATCATGGGCCACAACTTATGACTGATGAAAAAAACCATGTCCCAAAAGACAAAGTTTGGGAAATACTTTTCTAATGGCTGCAGGGCAGTATATAACCATACAATAAGGAGCTATGTTGCCCCAGAGGTTTTCCTGGAAATCTTAACATTCTAGACTTCTACTTCCTAGTACGGAAAACCTTGCTACTAGGAGAGACATTGTTTATACAGGAAAGATAAAATAGTCTAGAAAACACAATTCAACAACTACTCATCTCTTTCCATAACCTCATTTTACTATCTAAATGGAAAAAGAATTATCACCAAATACATTTTTAAAAAATAATTAAAAACCATTTACATAAAATCATTTGACAGCTAGGTATATTTGACAACTTTATTAACTAAATCAGAACAGACATTTTTCAGTGATTCTTAACTCTCTTACCTACTTGAATATTAAGGCATAGTATTTAACTTCATTAACCCCATTTAAGTAAAGCTTAAATGATATTTTCTAAGTGAGAATCTCGTACATTTTAAAAGATTCAAAGGAAATAAATATAATTTCCTTAAAAAAATACCAAAATTATTTTTGGAAATGCAAAAGCTTTTTGTTAAATCATTTAGCAATAAAATTTTGTTGCTATGCAGTTAATTTCTAAAGCATTTTGAGCCTTTAATACAAGTTTTAATAAACATGAATTATATTCAAATTACAGATTATTTTAAAATTATGAAAAAGAAATTGAAATAAGTCCTTTGACTCAGAAACCATTTGATTAGCATATCCACATATTTTTACGCACAACATTCTGAATTATTTGCTCAAAAATCAAAGCAAACAAATACTCAATTTATTTGAGAATATTTTTGTGAATGCTCTTGTTTAATTCAGAGACCCTATGGTGCAGGCTATACAACTTAGTGTTGGCACCACAAAACATATATTCATCTTAGAAAAAAGGTTAGCAAACTTCCCCTTGTTAT
Source organism: Serilophus lunatus (assembly GCA_013399895.1). Taxonomy (NCBI): domain Eukaryota; kingdom Metazoa; phylum Chordata; class Aves; order Passeriformes; family Eurylaimidae; genus Serilophus; species Serilophus lunatus. Next base: position 214,985 of record VXBA01004034.1, on the reverse strand, counting down.
GCATGCTTTATACAATGCTAATGAAAAAACACCTCTAGAAACAACCTTCCCTTTCCCTCCTTGACTCGAATGGACAATCCTGCCTACATTGTTTAAGATTATGTTAGATATAGGAGAAAAAAAGCAACAGTTGTTGAAATGGACATTTACAGATATCTTCATCATACATTTATTTTTCTGTTGCATCATCATCTTTTTTTTTGTTTGTTTGTTTACAGTCCCTGTAAGACCATTTATCTCTGGAAGAGCAAACCTTTTACTTTTGCTATGGTATCTGGGGACTATGAAGGAGAGAGAGTTGCTGTTAACATGGCTGCCACTAAATATCTTCAATAGAAACCAAAATTAGCTTGGTAACAGTAAATATATTTAAACAGGTATGGTCTTTGAATGGCATTCTGCAATTGAAAATCCAACAGAGGGGCTTTTTTTGCTGCAGTCAGCTGGTCAATATCAATTATAACCCAGGTAAATATAATGTAGTGTCTTATCCTACAGTACTATCAGTGGAGAGTAGTAAAAAAGGAAGTTTTTGAATCAACAAGTTACTGATGACAGATTTTTTTATAATTTAATCCCCAAAGAAATAATTTTAGGAACAATAAATACACAATGAAATCTTAAATTGCATAGCAATTTATAGAAGTTTCTCTTACACAATCAATTTTATCAAATAGATATCAAATAACATTCATATCCAATTTAATACTTTGGAGACAGTTTTCAACTGAGGTTGAGCAAAAAAACCCCTTGTACCCAATTAATGACTTTTTTGATGGTCCCAAACTTTTGCGTTGGACAATAGGACTTGCAAACATATGCACTAATGCTTTTATACCTGTTTATACCAGGATTTCATATTAACATGATTGCATTGAGAAGATTTTAGCTTACTGAAGTGCTGAAATATCCAGTAGACGGAGGCTCTTCTACTCAGAAGAAAAAAAAAATTATTTGAAAGCCGGGCAATATTTGTTTTATGCCTTCAAAATAAGGCATAAACCCACATATTGGATACTATTGGATACTACATTGGATACTATCTACTAAGGGCTGGCAAAACTTTATTTTTCAATAGTGATGACATTTTAGTTCAGAAATAAACTGTTTCACATGAGTTGAAAATGCAACCTTCATTAAGCAATTCTCTGATCCTTGGGCTCCTGGCATGTAATCTAGTAACAATTTTTATTTTTTTTAACTTAGAAAACAATGATTTAGTGATATATGACATTCATACATTCATGGAATGGCCTAGGTTGGAAGAGACCTTAAAGATCATCTAGTTCCAAACACTCTTGCATGGGCAGGGACACCTTCCACTAGATCTGGTTGCTCAAAGTCCCATCCAATCTGGCCTTGAACACTTCCAGAGATGAGGCATGCACAACTTTTGGGCAACCTTTTCCGGTGCCTCACCACTCTCACAGTAAAGATTTCTTTTTCCTAACGTCTAATATAAACATATTCTCTTTCAGTTTGAATCCATTCCCCCTTGCTCTGTCATTACATGTACTAGTAAAAAGTTGTTTGGCTTTCTTGTAGGCTCCTTTCAGGTACTAGAAGGTCACAATTAGATCACATTGAAACCTTCTTTCCTCCAGGCTGAACCCCAATTCTCTGAGCCTTTCCTCACAGAAGGGTTGCTCCATCCCTTTAATCATTTTGGTGGTCCCTCCTCTGCACTCTCTCCAAAAGATCAATATCCTTCTTGAGCTGAAGAACTCAGAGCTGGATGCAGTTCTCCCACTAGGGTCTCACCAGAGTGGAGTAGGAGGAGAAAATCACTTCCCTCAATCCACTGCCTTCGCTTCTTTTTATGCAGAACAGGATAGAATTTGCTTTCTAGGCTGCAAAAGCACATGGCCGGCTCACGTCTAGCCTCTCATCCACCAGCACCCCCAAGTCCTTCTTGGCAGGGCTGTTCTCAATCTGTTTGTCCCCTAGACTGTATTGATACTGGGGGGTTGCCCTAACCCGGATGAGCATCTTACACTTGGTCTGATTAAACCTCATGAGATTTCCATGGTCTCGCTTCTCAAGCTTATCTAGGTCCCTCTAGATGGCATCCCATCTTTCAGATGTGGCAACCACATCATTCAGCTTTGTGTCATCTGCAAATTTGCTGAGAGTGCAGTAGATCCCTTCTTCCATGTCATTAATGAAGATATTAAATAAGACTGGTCCCAATATGGATCCCTGATGTCCATCATGACTCTGAGTCATTGACCACTACCCTCTAGATGTGATCTTCCAACCAAATCCTCCTCCACATAACAGTTCACCAGTCAAATACATCTCTCTCCAATTTATAGAGAAAGAAGTTGAGGTGACAAACAAAGACTTTACAGAAGTCCAGATAAATGACATCCATAGCCCTTCCCTTGTTCACTGATGTAGTCACTCCATCACAGAAGGCTATTACTTTGGTCAGGCAGGACTTGCCCTTGGTGAAGCCATGCTGGCTGTCCCAAATCACATCCCTGACCCCCATGTACCTTAGCATAGATTATAGGAGGATCTGTTCCATGTTCTTCCTGGGCACAGAGGTAGGCTGACAAGGACGTAGTTCCCAAGGTCCTCTTTTCCACCGTTTTAAAAGATGGGTACAATGTTTCCCTTTTTCCAGTCATTGGGGACTTCACCTGACTGCCATGACTTTTCAAATATCATGGAGAGTGGCCTGGCAACTATATCAGCCAATTCTCTCAGGACTTTGGGATGCATCTCATAATTTCCCATAGACTTATGTACATTCAGATTCCTCAGGTGGTCATGACCTGACTTTCACTGGGCAACACTTTCCTCCCTCAGTCACTCCCCTGCTGTCCATCCACTCAAGAGGCGTGGGAAGAGAGTTTGCCATTGAAGACACATGCAAAAATTTGTTAAGTACCTCAGCCTTCTCTTCAAAATGAGTAAGTTTTGCAATTTGTACTCTATAAACAGAGTCTAGTGAAAGATACAGTGTTGCCTTCTGATACCCTAAGGACTAAAATTCTAAATCATATACTACTGTGTATTTTAGGAACAACTTACATACTTATAGATAAATAAAGTTTCTCATTCAAGAGGGGATATTTAAGGTTCAATAAAGCACTGAACAGATTTACTTGCAATATTCAAGCTTAAAATTATTAAAAAGCTAAATTTAAAAGCAATAAGAAGTGCTTTTAAGTCTTTGTTTTAAAATATTAAAAAAATTTAAAGTTATATGTCAGTCTTAAAACAGAAATATAAATCTGGGCACACTTGTGTATAACTTCATGCATTCTTGTGTATTTACCTAGAGTATGAACATATTCCTTATACTCTTAAAGGTTTTTTTACCTTCTGTGGCAAAACATTTAGTTGTCTTAAGTAATACAAGACATTTTTTTTTTAATTAGCTAAACCATACCATTCAAGTTAATATGCAAAAGAAGCGAGAAAATCCTGTTGCATGTCTTTTTTATGTAACTCATACAAACTAGGTATTTATCATTACGCTTGTCATACAAAACAGTGACTTAGCTTGTTAGGAACACAAAGGAGGCAAATCCAGATGGGGCTGGAAAAATAGAATGATTTGGACTAATTAGCACAGTTCAGAAAACTGAAGCAACTTGGATTGGTTTCAAAAAAAAGACAATCATGAAAAATATTTCTGCAATGCCTTAGTTTAGCTTGTTTATAACTTACTCAGGTACAGACGCTGCAAACATTACAAGAATAGTCTTTAAAAAATAAAAAAGAATTGACTTTAATATACTGCAGACAGACTTTCCTTCATGGCAGAAGTAGTAAGTTACCTTTCTTTCCTTTCTCATATATAACACCCTGGAAACCTCTGAAATGGGCATCATAGTAGTAGAACTAGAAGAGTACTACTAGATGAGAAGTACTACTATTCAGTTACAATTTAGTGTTTTCACATTCAGATAAGAGTTATACACACTGTAACTGCTAAAATCCTAGTATGGTATAGAAACCAACGCTAAGTTAGCTACTGACATGTACAGCTCTCATCTGAAAAGTTAAATGTAGACTTTTATCGTACTCCCAATAAATATATCTAGACCTATGTTTTCCACATATAGATAATTCATCCTGGAGGTGGGGACTTTACCCTACTCTTCTTTCTAAACATTCAGTTACCATTACCACACCATCCAACCAGGATACAACAGTGTTTTGCTAATAAAATAGTTATACAATCATAGAATCAAAAAAAAATCTGCTTCTGACAAATAACTGCCAATGAATACTGTATTTTAAGAAGTAGCACCCAGCTGACCAAAAATGATGCTTAAAACTGTTTTCTAATATGCCTAATGGAGCTGTCCAAGCACATAACAAACAAATAATCAAGAATGGAGTTGCATAGCACCAGTATTATTTGCACCAGTAGTACTTGCAGAGAGAAGTAATCTTTCTGGGTCTCAGACATATCACTGTAATCATTATTGACATGAAGAACATATGAAGAGGTAGCTCTTAAACACTAAGCCATAAATGCAAATTGGGCTTGTCTTGAATGAGCTGCTGCCCATGAAGCTGAAATATATGCAAAACAGTCGCTTTATCACATGCTAACAAAGACAGAATACCAGACATGCTAATGCAGAAGACCCTACTAATACTTGACTTTACAGTTCAAATGAAACAGAACAGGATTTAAGTGGATTATATCACAAGTACTATGTGCATAAGGAATGCCTTCTAAACCTTTCTAGCATGAAGCGACTTTTGGGTAAAAATATTCCATTTTACTAGTAAGCCCTGAAAAGTCAATCCAGATAAATATATTCAATAATTTATCATGCCAGGCATTTCAAATATCAACAAATTTAGCATGCACACACTGAGAAGCTTTGTGTTAGTTCTGAAGTTTCTAATAAGAGCAAAGTCACATACCTACAAATGAAATATAGAGCATCTGAAAGTGATAAGTACATCACTGTCTACCTTAAATAACTACTACATATATACGAAACCACAACTCATATCAAACCAAAACACCAGTACTTTATCAGTAGATTGAATGTTGGCTGTCTTCCAGTCAGAAGCTGAAATACATACCTAACAATAGTATGCATACCTTGAATGTCTGATTAATTGTGATTAAAAAGGCATGCTGATAGGTTCATCACCAAGTGTTTCACAACACTGTGTTACCTAGCATATTTCTAGAAGGAAGATAATGAATAAATAGAAGTTAATGGTGAAAGAAAAGGGTTAGGTAGGTACCCGTAGCAGTAATGTTTTTACAGACATTATTTTTCACCTATGAATCTCCTCTGTCTCACATCCAGTATATGTGTATTCTTTGCCTTCATCGTCAAATTATTTCCTCCAATTGATATGGAGGATGAATATTTCTCTGATAGTGGCACTTGATACACCTTCTAAGCAGAGGAATGATGGTTTGCTACATGCAGCAGAGCATGGTACAGTACGGCTGTGATGATCTAACCTACGACTATGTGCCTGGTTAGACAGCTTCCTGACACCTCAGGGCTCAGAGATCTATAGTCTTCTTCAGTATATGCAAATTACAGAGCGAAAATAAGGTTGAGAGATTTTTCAAATCTTACTTCCCTAGAATGTTTGCTTTAGCTTTCACATCTTAAATTATGGCAGAATGTAACTATGCAGGTAGGAGGGATGCCTAGAAGGGTGTGCAGGATTCTCACATGACTGCACTTACTCACTGCCTGAGTACACTAAAGATTTCAAAGGTTCTCCCTGGCCATGGAGAGAGAATGTAGGGGAGTCACTAATCACATTGTGCCATTATAACAGATACATACCTCAAGAAACCAAGGCACCTCCTTTTCTAGGCCAATTTGATTCAGCACAACTTTGTTTCTGAGATAAAATATTCAACTATTATATTCATAGAATTAAATACACAAGTGAAACTTTGGAAATTGGCCAACAACATTGTTGAAATGCAATGAGTTCTGTATTCTATGCTATGATTATTCATATGGTTCCATGGGTTTCATGTTATCAATTTTGATAGGTGTCCCAAATAAGTTAAGTATAGCAAGCTAAGAGATATTTCAATACCAATAGTTTTCAGGTACAAAAACAATGCAATGAAAGTGGGACTAAACCCTTCACAAATACATGTTTCTACTACAGAGTGGAGGAGCATTCTCACACAAAGTGTGGCTTAAGAAACTTAAGTAAAATTTAAACAGTCAGTTTTCTTACTGGAAGTTCACTTACAGTTATGACCTCAAAAGAACAGCAGTTTTGAACATAGAGGAAACCACTAACAGTTTAAAGAATTGCACAGTATGGTGCAAAAGTATGGAATAGAATACTCTTAATGGAGAAGACTGTATCAACAGTAAAAGTAACTTAAGAAACTTCATTTTATTCTTCCTGTTTGTAAGTACAAATCAGCAGTGTCACCGTCATATACAGCATTTTTGCACTGGTTAACAAGAAAGGTTATCAGTTGTCAAAAAGACAAGCCAAATTTCTTAGAAAAAAATTCAAATGTGGAAATCATTGTGACTATCAGTAACCACGCAACCATGCCCATTTCGGTGTCAATACATCAATCAGAACTCTGTACTGCAAGTCCATTTACAGTAATTAGAACAACCATATACAAAAATAACAGAAAACCAAATGAAAAAAAAAATCAACCTGGGTAAAGAATAAATCAGTCTGAGAAAGAGCTCAAGGTTTAGGTTTGAGAGGGACACGCAGTTCAAGCAAAATATTTTTGAGTAAAAAACTGTTTTTACTGTTTCAAACTGTACAGGCCAAATTAAAAGTTAACGGTATTGTCTTTGGCCTTGCATAGCTATTGCAGGGACAAAAACAAGTGGGAACAAAATACTGGTTTTTTCTTTCTTTTTTTTTTTTCCCACAATTTAGAAAAAAAAATAAAAAAGCAAAAGATTTCATTAAGCCACAGATTTTTATTTAAACTCTTCAAACAAATCAGTTACCAATGTCTCTATTAGCCTGCTTCAGAGTGATTTAAATCTATGTCCACAGCTTTGTAATGTGGCAAAGATTAAGGTTACTTGGCTGCTGGCTTTTTTTAAATCAATAAAGACAGACAAATCAAGGACCACTCACGGCTTGTTTCTCATCAGCCTAATAGAATGGGTAAAGGAACAGGTTTGAGACTTCGATGCTCTGATGGAGCACAGATTAGTTCAATTAGGAAAGTGCATGGATGGACTCGAGATGAAGTATGTTTTTCTGCATTAGCTTCCCCTATCAGATAACACAAGTAAGCAAGCACAGTGAACTGAGTACCAAAGAAGTGTTATGTTGCAATAACCAATGGCAAGAAAGTAAAACTCAAATTCGTTTCAAATTAACAAAAAGAAAATACCCCAAATCCCTACTCACTTTCCTAAGTAAGTTCCCAAGAAACTTTCTTCTCCTCAGTAAAACTGAACTGAACTTTTCAGTTCTCAGTAAAAAAAAAAAAAAAGAGAGTAACCAAAACACCAATGCAACACTAAAGCTATAATACTAAAACTGCAATACAAATGTATCAGCAAAGAGGGCAAAATTGCAAATTGCTTAGCAGTATCTTGAAACAGTGATATATTAATGTGACTTTTTTGATGGTTTCTAGCAGTTTTTTGATTGCTTAAAAGGAGAACTTTTCAGCAAACTCTATTGAGCCCTTTTTTATGTATATAGAGGAACTCCTAATATCAGCATCGCACATACAAATAAAGAAGCAAAGAAAACCAAAGAGGTACCTGCTGGCCACACTTCTTTTGATATACCCCAGGATGTAGTTTGCTTTCTGGGCTGCAAGTGGACATTGATGAGACATGTTGAGGTTCTCATCCGTGAGTTATTTGTCTTCAACATATTAAATAAGTCATTGTACTCTTACAGAAAATTTCTCCTGTGCCATCTTAATCATATATTTTTTACTAACAAAATAAGCACCTTCCGTTTAAAAAACTTAGAGTGCTTCTTCAGATTTTTCTAGATACCGAGGGTAAAATGAAGGTGTATTTTAAATATTAATAGGTCAAATAATGTTTAACTTGATCAGTGTAGCTGAAGTACTCTAGTCAAGCAGATTAATTTTGACCACCTGGGACCCAGCAACCCTAAACATAGGTACAGACTGGGTAATGAGAGGCTAGAGAGCAGCACCATGAAAAGGCACCTGGGTGTCCTAGTTGATGGAAGGTCGAATATGAGTCAGCAGTGCCCTGACAGCCAGCAAGGACAAACATATCCTGGAGTGCATTAAGCAAAACATCACCAGCTGGTCAGAGGAGGTGATTGTTTTGCTCTACTCTGCACTCTACTCTGCACTACTCATGATGTGAGGTGTGCCCTCACACCAAGTTCTGCATGCAGAACACCATGTTCTACAGCTTCTTCATGAGGGGAAGCAGAAGGGCAGGCACTGATCTCTTCTCTCTAGTGACCACCAACAGAACTCAAGGGAATGGCATGAAGCTCTTTTAGGTGAGGCTTAGGTTGGATATTAGGTAAAGCTTCTTCACCTAAAGGGTGGTTGGGGACAGGAACAGGTTCCTCAGGGAAATGGTCACAGAACGAATCCTGACAGATCTCAAGAAGCATTTGGACAACACCCTCAGGCACATGGTGTGACTCTTGGAGATTGTCCTGGGCCAGGAACTGGGCTTCGATGATCCTTTTGAGTCCATTCCAGATCAGAATATTCTATGCTTCTATGAAAAGTCATACACAGTGGTATGAACCCAGGTGACGAAAATTATACTAGTATAAAATAGGTAAATAAATAAATATATCTTCAATCAGAAAGATATTAATAATAGTTGCAATAATACAAAATTTAAGATATTCTTCCTCTTCAATGTTGGTTTACTTCTTGTGTAAGTTTAGTGTGTGTTATTGTGGTTGTTAACCAATACATTTTCTTCAGTATTTCTTCCTTGTCCTAATTAATACCAGTTACCAAAAATGTATCACAAGGTGTTTTGGAACACACTCATAAAAAACTAGCTAGACAATGAGACAACAGACAAGAAAAATTTAAAATGTATATAACTTTGTTACTTCATCACATTTCACAGAATTATTCAAGACTTTTTTATGAATACTTCATTTACCAAAAACATATAAATAAAACAAGTTCAGGCATGAAGTTATGAGAACAAAGCATTTCACTGTTTCCTTTGTGATGTCTCACTCATTATATAAGCTTCCTTTCCCCTCCCCAGCACATTCATCCCAAATTATCTACCTTTAACTACTATGATCTAGTACTTTCATTTTTCTTTTAAATATCTCAAAGGAATGAAATACATAAAATTTTTAGATACCTAATATTTGCATAGGAATGTGCCCTCATCTTTCACACTTCATTTGCAACAATATTTAAGATTTAAGCTTTTTAGGCAAAAGGCTCCTTTTTCATATATTTGGCTAGAATCTAATAGATTGTAAGTCTTTATGTATACCAAATGTACCCATTAAGATCTTGAATTAGTGTTCCATGTATCCAAATGATACAGAGCAGACTGAAAACAAATGTGTGTGCTAAACTGGATTCAAAAGGACAAACAACCCCTGAATCTGGGCAACTGAGAGTGTCAGCTGTATTTTTAGAGGACTTTGCATTCATTATATTGCATTTCCAATTCTAGGGCTCTCAATATAAGAAGGAGAATGACCTGTTGGAGCAAGTCCAGAGGAAGGCCATGAAGATGAAGACGCCTTCTCCTAAGAAGACAATCTGAGAGTTGGGGTTGCTTATCCTGGAGAAGACAAGGCTCTGGGGAGGCCTTTTAGCAGCCTTCTAGTACCTAAAATAGGCTGACAAGAAAGTTGGAGAGGGGCTTTTTACAAGGATTTGTAATGATAGGACAAGAGGGATGGCTTTAAGCTGACAGACAGGAGGTTTAGATTAGCTGTTAGGAAGAAATTCTTTACTTTAGGGGTACAATCTGTTCCAAACAGGTTGCCCAGAGAAGCTGTGGGCGCCATATCCCTGGAAGTGTTCCAGACCAGGTTGCATGGCACTTTGAGAAACTTGGTCTAGAGGAAGATGTTCCTGCCCATGGCAGGGAGCATGGTTTGAACTGGATCATCTTTAATGGTCCCTTCCAAATCAAAACATTCTTGGATTAAAAGAGTAATTAAAAAAATTTGAAAGGACACTTTTATTATGACACATAGTGTTACTGTTCCTATATTAAGACTGAAGGGTTTTTTTTTCATTCAGGTGTCTAAACTCACACATACTAAGCTACAATTCCAAAATAACCTTGGAATCATATCTCTTTCGAAGCACGTGAAATTTTTTGTAAGATGTACTTTCCCTAGGTGGGTCAACGGCAAGAATTACATGCACAAGGGAAAGAATTACAAGAAATGTGTAATAAAGATAGTCCAGCGCAATAAGCAAAACTTCAAATTCTTCTTTCAATAATTTAGTTAGTGAAAGTCATTTTAAAATATACATGAAAACATTAGGCTTCATTATCCTGTTCTCTTTACTCTTCTTTTTTTTTTTTTCTTCCTCTCTCTATTCTACTGAATGTATCATTATTTTCAGTAAAACCCAACAGTTTTAGCAGAGATGGAATGGCCTCCATTTCAACCTGACATACAATTTAGAATATAATCAGGGACATAAGAAATGTGGATGAGAAGGGAACTGATCCCAAGCATATGCCGAAGCCTTTAACTTAGCACTCTCTCTGATGCATTTTCAGATCACACTTCTCAAGATGAAACCTGTAAGTGAGCACAGGCAAAGCCACACTCTGCACATAGATGGAGTGCACAAAGATGTGAAACCCACTAAGCCAGTTACTGGCAGCTCCAGTTCCAAGATGCTTCTAATGCAACTTCAGATATTTTGGTACATACACATTTTAGAGGCCACTAGAATTAGGCAAAATAACATGAGGTTTACAGAGGATCAAATTAAAATGCACACACCTCTGGTCCAACTCCCTTTTGGATGAATTTTGAGTCTTCCACTCCTTTTATACAGAAAACTGCAAGAGATTCAGGCTGACAACCTGAAAATACAGCACTACAGTCCATCACAGCCCACATGAAACTACTGCCACAGGAAGCCTCTCTGCCAGATCCAATCCAAAGTTGAGTTGTAGGAGGTTCTCTGGGGACAAGCACATAGGAAAATTTGGAGGAGGAACAGGGAAAAATGAAAGCCTGCAAAAAACAAGCCACAAAGCCAAACACCATGATGATAAGCTTTCACATCTTCCTATTGATCTTAGATAGTTTTTATTCCCAAAATTTGTTTTGCAGGGAGTAAAATTAGCTTTTCTTTATTTTAAAAGGCAGATATATTTTAAGACAAGACTTCGAAAGTTGATGATATAAACACATGATGCAAACCCTTAAGGAGTATTAAACATTTTGTGGCAGAAAATGTCCAAGTGTACAGCTACTATACCTAAGACTTCAGGTTGCATACAAACTGAAACAGAGTAAAGGCATTCACATTTTCTTCTGCATATGAATTCTGACAAAATTATGGTCAGGTCCCAACATTTCTACTGCAGAAAGATATCACAATAAGAATTGTGTTTGCTTCAGTTTCAGTCAAGTTGTTTGACTTCAGCTTTTATTCCCTCCCATTACAGAAGAGAAATGGGAAGGGAGGAAACCTTAAAAAAAGACAACAGCAGGATATGTTACAATAACACTACATGCTATGCAAATAAGAAACATGGAGAGAGATGTGACATTATTAACTTTGCAAGATCTTAAAATATAGAAAAATGTAAGTAGTCTCTATGATATTTCAATCCACTAGGCTATGTGCTATGTACTAAGAATGCAGTAGAAGTCATATCTGGCACTTTCGAAACAACCAATGAAACAAAGATAATTGTAAAAGATAATGGAAGAAGCCCCACCTTGCTGGAACCCAGGAAAAAAAAAAAAGGATCTTTTCCACATCTCGTTCTACCTTACACTTTTAGTAGGCTTTTCAAATGACATGACAGCCAGCCAAGAGAGAGGTGCACATTTCATCTTGAGATATAAGTAAAATGTTCAATCAAAATAATTTAAAAATTAAAACACATTTCTGATCTTTCTGGAAAACTATATGTCATTTTATTTAGTCATGCAATAAATCTCTCATCAAAAATTAAAGTGAAGATTTTTAGGCTTATTTCATTTGGGGGGACCTGGGCACTTTTGGTGCAGGGGGAAGTTCTTTTTCTTTAACCTCTTAAAGATATCCTTATCCCTGACACACTGCTTTTTTGGGAGTTGGCATCAGCTTCCTGTATGCTCAGTGCAGTCCATCTGTTAAAATAGATATCCAGTGAGTATTTAAAGTTATGCTTTTCTACAGCTACTAGCTCTCTCCACATAGATGGTCTAAAGAAGGAAAAGGCATCAATGTAGGTGAACAAAACTGAATTCCTAAATATTTTCTAAATCAAAAGGTAATTGTGGAAAATATGCAACACACTGTAAATTACAGTGCTATAAATGGGAAATAAAGGCAGAGAATGCTGTGAGGTTTAAGACTGTGCCATGTCATCTACTGTCTTATGCACCCACTTGAAAATAAACTCTTTAAGCCCAGCCTCTAGAAATCTGAGTCCTCCCTATGAAGGACTGGAGTTGTGGCCATTTTATTTACTGTCTGGCTTTTTTGCAGCTCTGTCTCTCATTTCCAAAGAAATATGAAATAATCATTTGTGAAACTGAAGAAATTTATATTACTGCAGAGGCAAATAATTTAAGATTTGACTATACATCAGTAAATTCTGTGCAGATTTATCAATTTTTGTAAAAGCAAAACAAAAAGAATTAGAATCACAGGACTACTTGGGTCAAACTGATTAGCAGTACGTCTAGCTATTTTGCTCAGAAGAGAAACAAATAGCAAGAATGCATTAAAGAAATAGACTACAAGAAACTGGAAACTTCCTATGGAAAGAAAGAGACAATTCTTTTATAAAAATAGTAGTAAAAAGCGGAAAAATATTTACACAAGATTACTTCTCTTTTATCAAGGAACAAGCAATGTTTTTCAAAGCCATGGAGTTTCTGAAAATGAATGAATAGTTTTCCCCATTTGACCAAGAACAAAGCATAGACTAGCTACTATATGTATGTCAGCCTTTAAATATGCTTATGTATGGTTGGTTTAACTTTACTTTCTTATTAAAAACATAACTTTTATTGCCTGGGTAATAATTAAGCAATACAGGTGAAAGGTTAAAGCAGTAAACCACTTTACAAATTGTAATAGCATTTCTTAAAAAATCAAAAGCTCCTGTCCTTCTTCCTTTTCTTTTTTTATTATAGTTGTATAATAATCAACTAATTTTTTTAGTTCTCTTAAAAAGTTGGTTTAGTTAAACTGTGCAGGGCAAGTCAGACAAGGATGGTTTAAGAGAAAAGGAAAGAAAAAAAAAGATAAACTACAAAGAATATTGAGAGGACAAAGACTTGTTAGCTCCACATTTTTTCCCTTTGTTTAAAATACATACAGACCATAATGTGGCATTGAACTAGATAATGACTCAATGTTCATGCAGCCTCAGTTTTAAACTTTAATAATTTTTGTAACTAATTTGCCCATTTTCTATTTCACTTTTTTCTAATTGGTCCAACATGCCATTGTTTAGTAGCATATTTACTTAGACATACTTTTAAAATACTTTGAATTTTAGTTTGTATACTACAGCGTTTCCAAACTGCATTTTTTTGGGCATTTCTGAAACATCTGCAAAACTTGAAGTATGAAATATTAACCATGAAATATGAGTTTACTCTTCAGCAGAAGTAATTGTTTAATCAGCTAATGAAGATGAAAAGCATATGAGTTGTAAAAGTGACAAAAGCTACATGCTTTTGTAGGTCCAGATGTGCAGCATTCTAACATTGGCATTCTTAGGGATTTTTTTAAAAGCTGAGACCTATGTTAAAGACACAGTCCTGGCTCCCTATATTACCTTAGCATGAAGGGCAAACCAGAGCTGGCTGTTGCTACTGTAGCTAGCTCTATGGCTGCTGTCATGAGAAAATTAATTGTAGCAATTCGTATCTGACTACAACTTTTTTTTAAAAAAAAAAAAGTTTTGTATCTAGAGTACATGACATGCCCTCAGCCCTACAAAGTGCTTTTAGTTTACAAAAATCAATTTATTAGATCAACAGTTATTACTGTATGGATGTTCAGATTCAAGTTTTCTCTGTGCACAGACTACTTTTCAGAAATATTAATTACTGCTGATTTTTTTTAATATTAGCATACATAAGAATTGCAATACATGGAATTTTGCTTCTGTATAGATTCGTGTAATGCAGCACTTTATCTTTTGCTTCTCTGTACAATGTCATGGAAGATGAGTGTGGATAAAATAGCAAACCATAGCAAGATCTAAACCAGTTATGAAATATTTATCTTTGTCCTGTCATACATTAGAACAACTAATTCCAACTGTTGTATAATGTATTTAACCCATCTCAACCTAAAATAGTAACCAAAGACTTGAGAACAAAGCAAGAACCTAATCAATTGCTGTGCATTTCTTCATTTTATTGGAAGTTTGTACCTCTGTCCCTCCCACCACCACTAAAAGACAACAGACATATTAACAAAAACAAAACAAAAACAAACAAACAAACAAAAAAGGAGGAAGAATCCAGTGCGTTTCTGCATCCAAGGGATTTTTCCTCCCTGTCCTCCAGCGAGACCCCGTGAGATCAGCAGGCTGGGAGTCTGCTCTGCGCATGATTCCTGGACCACTGCCGTTGCCTTGCCAACACAAAGGGAGAACTCAGGGCTTACATCGGGCATTTCAATGCAGTGACCCACTTACTGTCTGTCAACAAATTCACTGGGACAATAGTGAGTGTAACACATTATAGAGATTAAATCCCAGGGACTGAAATACAAAGATGTCTGGAAAAAAATCTTTGTCAGTTTGAAAAGCCAGAACACTATAAACAGAGTTAGCTGTAATATGTTTTAATCCTCCAGTGTATTTATTTCATTAAAAGAGAAATTTCTACATAATAATCTTTATTCATTATTTGTATTTTTTTTTAACTAGGTTCTGAAAACTAAGTCAATATTGCTGTAAGAGTAAGGGGAATTAAATAGCTTTCATATATTGTGTTTTTGGCTAGAACTGAGCAGAATTAAGACATAAAAACCTTTCAGACTGTAAAAATTTAATGGTTAATTTAAAATATATTTGTACAGATGGTTGTCATAGGAGCAAATCTTTCAAAAAAACCCAAACACAATGATTTCTGGAAGACAGTTAAATCATGGATTTATGTTTAAAAATTAACTACGTGTAGACTAGTTACAGGTTTTCCGGGCAATTCTGCTCCTTCACAAATATATTATTGCAGGCATGCTCAGAAAGCTTCCACCTCCCTTCATTTCCCAGTTTCCTTCTCTTCATTCTCTACAAATAGATTATTCAAATATAAATAGTTTGTTTGAAGAGACTGGCAACTACCAAGAGAACTCCATATGCATAATGGCATATTACCAAATGCAAAAAATATATGTTCAATATATGTCTACCTACATACTTCAATTTCTTAGCAATATTGCCCTGTCACTTGCAATGAAAATCAGCAATTCTTTTTAAAAGCATGTGTCACTAGCTACCAAATGGAATTATCTGAGGAACCATGTAGTGAGCAAAAAATAGCTGCAGCCTTTTACAATATCTGTAGAAAAGGCTAATTTTTAATCTAGACAGGGTTTATTTATATATTTACTCCTAATGTTTTGTATATTTTTATTAGTTGCTTGGCTATAAGAACCCATAATGGAGCAATTCAATATTAGCAAGATTCTTGGTTTGGACTGTTTCATCTCCACCTATATCCAGCAGAAAAACCTTTCTGATTAACACCAAAGACTGGGTATTGCTTCACATTTTGAAACTGATGTTTCCAAACCTTATGTGGCTTGCAGACAGTCATAGTTCTCGCATAACACTTTTTTTATCATTTTAATTATTGTCAGGAGGTAGAGAGAGAATGGAAATGTTCCTTATTCCTGCAGGAGATCACTGATACCAGACAAAGGTTAAAACTCAATTCTACAAAATTCAGCACTAGTGACTGGTAAATAGATTATATGTAATACCTCTGCAGTATTTTCACAAATTTAACTACCTTAGAGATATGGTGAACCACACACTACCCATTTACTTCCAATCACTTTTCCCATGCAGATTCTTTATATTCCACACTACTGAGCACTTGTTCCTGTTTCTTGGCTCTTCCAGCTTTGTTTCTTTTTGCAAAATTTAATCCCAAATCAGTCATATCTTTAAGAGGTTCCTTAGGTCCTGTTGCCATCTATGCTACTGTGCCATCCAAAATTAACATAGGGGCTCTCCTTTCTAGCTCCCAGGAGGATTATCTTTGTTTATAATCTTCCTTGTTCATGTCTACATTTGCTGTTTGAAATATAATAATACTATAAAACCATATAAGTTAAATGCCTTACACAATACATATTTTATCAAATCCATAAGCTCTTGTTCTTCACAAATATTATATACGAGTAATACAGATACACAGATTTGTAGATTTTCTCCTTCCACTCTTTCCCTCTCCTCCTTACACTCAATTTCTCTCAAATGTAGGGCATTATATCATTATGCCAATATTTTCCAATGTAAAACACTGTTTTTATTTACTAATTTTTCAAAATCAATTATTAAGGATGCAACTGGCTATGCATGGTATCCCTTTAGGCAACAATCTCTGGAGCTACAGCCAAAAACCTCCAAATTATTCCAAAAAGTAAACTTAGATAAAAATATATTAATTTGCCCTCAAGAGTATGAAATCTAGCAAGCTTTTCTTGGAACAACTTTAAGATTTCTTTTAGGATTTACAGGAGGTACCTGGAAATGGCAATGAAACAGGCATAATCTCAGAGGTTTGTTCTTTGAAGCATTCCTAAAAATTCCCTCAGACTTGTTCCACTAAATTCTTGCTACACACAAATACACCAGAGATTTGCTGTGTCTGTGGAATGCAGTCACAGAATCACAGAATTAACAAGTTTAAAAAAGACCATTGAGATCACTGAGAACAACCTATTACTTAACATCATCATTTAAACCATGGCACTAAGTACCTCATCCAATCTCTTCTTAAACATATCCAGGAATGGTGACTCAACCAACACTCAGGGCAGCCCATTCCAGTGGGAAATCACTGTTTCTGTGAAGAAGTTTTTCCTAAAATCCAGTCTAAACCTCCCCTGATGCAGCTTAAGACTGCGCCCTCTTGTTCTGTCACTCCATGTCATCTGGGGCATAGCATAGCTTCTTCTGCATCTCTGCAAAACAGGACACCAGAAGAATCACCTTGAACTGATTTCATCATATGGAAAGCCTATAGTGCCCTAGTGAAGAGGGAGTATCTGCCGGTTTACCAAATGCTTACCATGATTTCCAGTTTTTGGCAACTCTAAGAATTAACAGCCTGGTCTGCTGTTCTTGATTGTAGGATATACAAGTTTCCCTCTACCCCCCACTTCAAGACAACTGCTTTGCATTTGCCAGTGACTAAGGGGTGCCTAGGTTTCTCCTCAACACATCCTTAAGTAAGAATCTTTCGAGAGAATGATTTCAGAACTTTTGCCACCATGTAAGTGGAGCGTTCCAAATCAATGTCATCAATGCCAAACTGGAAAGAAAGTAGAACTTCAGCTTTCTCTCCACTATTCAAATCACATCTGGAAGGAAAAAAAATCAGACTCTACCACATGCTTTCAGTGTCAGAGATCCATTCCTTCCATAATTCTGGTCTCTCTTCCTAGTCAGCAGCTTAGAGAAAACTCCCAGCAGATCCCAGTCTGATGCTTCCCATCTCCATGAGAAACAGCAGCAAAATACTTTCAATGGTAACAAATATTTGCTGGCACTATGCTGCATTTCCCAAAGCCAAAGACTGAGGGCAGTAAAAATGAGATAATTCACTCTTTTTTATTAGAGGAACATCTTAGGAATGACTGCACGTGCTGCACTCAGCATTTGGCAAATAGCATCAAAGAACATCTTTAGCAGTGGACTGTACTGAAGTTGCTGCTCAAAGCAAAGCAATGTTTTTATAAAATATTTTAATGTGCATATCCTATGTAGGCTAGCTAGTGATACCTGGTAGCTGGAGGATCATGACTGCAGGAATGATCAAATTCTAGTTGATCCTGAAATTGTACAGGATCTGCTGCTCCAGCTGAATCCCTACAAATCTGTGGAATGTGATGGGACTCATCTCAGAATCCTCAAAGAGCTAGCTGATGTCATCACAAAACCTCTCTAAGTGACTTTTGAGCAGTCTTGGTGATCCAGATAGGTCTCAGCTGACTGGAAACTGGTGAACATAATCCCGACCTTCAAGAAGGGCAAGAAGAAGTAGAAACAACAAGCCTGTCAGTCTTACTTCAGTGACTGGTAAAGTTATGGAAAAGATTATTCTGGGAGGTGTTGAAAAACACCTGAAAGGCAACACAGTCATCGGTCACAGTCAGCACAGCATCAAGAGAGGAAAGTCCTCCTTATAAAACCTGATTTCTTTTTCTGACGAGGTAAAGCCACCTAGTTGATCAACCTGGGGGGCCTGGTTGATGGCAAGTTAAATATGAGTCAGCAGTGCCCTTGGCAGCCAGGAGGGCCAACCATGTCCTGGGGGGCATCAGGCAAAGCATCACCAGCCAGTTAAGGGGGAGGATGTCCTGCTGTGCTCTTCACTGGCGTGGTCTCACATGAATACTGTGGCAGTTTTGGGCACCACAATTCAGAAAAGATATTAAGCCATTAGGGACCACCCAGAGGAGAATAATGAAGATTGTGAAGGGCCCTGAGGGGAAGCCGTATGAGAAGCAGCTGAGGTCACTTGGTCCGTTCATCCTGGAGAAGAGGAGATTGAGGGGAGACCTCACTGCAGTTACAACTTCTTTGTGAGGTGAAGCAGAGGGAAGGGCACTGATCTCTTCTTTGTGGTGACCAGTGGCAGGACCAATGTAATGGCCTAAAGTTGTTTCAGGGGAAGTTTAGGTTACATATGAGAAAAAGAGTCTTCACTCAGAGGGTGGCTGGGCACTGGAACAGATCTCCCAAGGGAAGTGGTGACAGCACCAAATCTGACAGAGTTTAAGAAGCATTTGCATGATACTCTTAGGCACATGGTGTGACTCCTGTGGCTGGTTATGTGCCAGGCCAGGAGCTGGACTCAATGATGAGCCCCTTCCAACTCAGCATATTCTGTGATTCTGTGATACAGGGCTGAGAGTTCATGGGAACTCTGCAGTTAGGAGCAGACACAGCATTTTCTGCCTATCTTCTGCTGCTGCCTGGGGGAATTGATACATTCCTTCAGGCTTCCTCTCTGGCTAACGTCGCAGTGCCAATGCCGCCCCCAATAGCTTTGCAAAGATCCAATGTAACTGCCACAGAAACACCTTCGAGTTGGAAAGAGATTTTGGTTTTCTACTCTCAGCTTCTTGCTTCAGTAGCAAGTAGCAAGAAGAAAATATCATATAGATATCTTATCACATTACCTAGACACAGAATAAAAGATGGGGACCCTCCTAAGAACTGTCTCTACATTAAACACTCCCAACCTATATAGTTACCTAATTTGCCAGCTGCTGGCAATTCGAGTATCTATCCAACCTCTCTTTCTGTGTAAAACCATACAGTCTTGACAGCCTCTGACCCATCAGACATACTCCACTATACAGCTCCTGCAAGAGCAGATCTTAAATGAACAACGACCTAATACTATACACTAAGTCTCTATCCACACACTGCATTTTATTACATCCCTAGATACGGAGCTTCCAACAATATGTCCTGAGTATCCCTGTTATTACCAGAGCCAGAAAATCCATTATTCAAATGAAAGGAACTGCTGAAGGAGAGCTTTTACCCAGGCAGCAGCTGTGGGGGGCGGGTGGGGG
>VXBA01004034.1:160755-195015 GCA_013399895.1 Serilophus lunatus | reverse complement strand
GGGGTGGGTCACAAGCCTTACTATCATAAAATAGTTAACTGCGTAAGACTACCTTGTCATCAACTGTAAATACAGAACAATCAGGCCTCCACATGCCACTTAAGTCTGAGGTCTTTTTATGTTGCCTTTGTGTGCATGTGCTTGTCTTTTGTTCGTTTGTTTTCTTTTTTCTTTTTGTTTTCTAAAGAGACTTATTCTTTCACTCATTTTCTGTTTCCTGAACCTTCAGAATGCATCCACTTCACATTTTCAAGATATTTCTTCTTTTTTTCATAACATTAAGACTGATATTTTCATTGAATCATTATTACTTAGAATTTACTTATTACTTGGAAATTTTAAAATATGAGCAGATATGACATACAACTTCAAGCAGCAGACATCCTATATACCTCATAGATGGTCAAAATTCCCTCCCAATTAAAGTCCTCTTCACTCTTTTGTTGTTCTTTCATTCTCTGGTGGTAATGAACAATGCCAGTCATTTATTTCTTCCAGACTACTTCACCCTCAGATCTACTTGGCTTTGCTGAACATCGAAGCATGAGAAACCTGTAATCACTTTCCATTTTCTTCTTTCCTAATTTCACTTGGTGAGGAATAATAACATACAACTGTGTTCTACCCCTGCTACTAGCACAGGAAGACTTATTAATCTGTTTTATTTAATATTTATTTAAAATATTAAGGCCAACAAAGGCAGTTATTCTATGAAATTGAGGTTTTTGTCTCAAAATACATTCTTGAAGCTCTGAAAATTCATCATAATTTATAGGACTTAATTTGTTCCACAGAACTGAGAAAACCAAACTGCTTAACAAAATGTGATAGAATCTGCTTTCCTAGCAAATACAGTATATTCAGGGGGAAAAAAATCATTATTGCACAGCTAATACAACGTACTATGGATTACAGCCCAAGATTGCAAGCTTACATGATATTCATTTTCTAGGCATCTTTTGCTACTACTTCATCTGTCTCTAGTCAGGACTCAGAAAAGCACTGTTCCATAACTAAACCAATCCACTCTATGTTTACTGTCTCTTCCACCAGTATGTCTCTCTCCCACAAATAGCAGTATTTACTTATGGACAAATAGTTTTCTATGTGTGTGTCCTGGTTCTGGCTGGGGTAGAATTAATTCTCTTCATGGTGGCTGGTATAGGGCTGTGTCTTGAACTTGCGCTGAACACAGTGATGATAATATAGAGATATCTTTGTTATTGCTGAGCAGTTTTTACACAGAACCAAGGCCTTTTCTGCTTTTGATACTGCCACACAGCCAAGGAAGCTGGGAGTATATTGGAAGTTGAGAGGAGATACAGGCAGGACAAGTAATTCTAGCTGAACAAAGGGATATTCCATCCCATCATGCTCAGTATATAAAGTAGAGAGAAGAAGGAAGTGGGGGAGCATCTGGAATGATGGTGTTCGTCTTCCAAAGTAACTGGTAGATGTGATGGGGGCACCTGCTTTTCTGAGGACGACTGAACACCTGTCTGCCCGTGGGAAGTAGTGAATTACTTCCTTGTTTTGTTTTACTTGCTTCTTTTGTTTTTGCTTTTCTTATTAAACTTTATCTCAACTCATGAGTTTTTCAGCTTTTACCCTCCTGATTGCCTCTCCCATCCAGCTGGTGGAGAAGTGAATGAGCCACTGGGTGGTGCTTGGCTGGTATTAAGCCATGACAAGATGTCACAATATAAAGAAAGCAATACACTTATGTATGGAAAAAATAAAATAAAAAAAAAAATCAAGCAAAAAAACCCTTTCAGATTTCCCAAGAAATTTCTGTAAGTAAACAGAATTTTGAAGAAAAAATCTTTCTCCAATATTTTTTAATTAGTAAGCTCAACTTCATAGGTTAGTATCAAATTTGTACAAAATTAATGCAAATCTTTCCTTTGAAAAGGAAAAGAAGACTGGAAATAATCTGAAATATGCTTTAGTGGACTGACTTAGCATTATCACTAATCTTCTCTGCAAGCCTACCCTGCTTCTACAATTTCTCACTGGATGTTGAGCGTGTGTTACATCCATCCTTCCTCAACTCACATGTTAGACAGCCTATACTTTAGAAAACTTTAAGTTCTACACTTCATCTGTTTAAATTATAATAAGCCCTTCCTGCATACTTCTATATCTAGAATTTATAATAGTATAACATTTCTTTCAGTCATTCTAATTGCAACATTTGTTGTCTGAGGACAGAAGTGCTCTTCACGATTATTCAGCACATGTGGCAAATTCTAGGTCCACCATGTGCATTGACAAAACTAAAATACTGAGGGTTGAGGGCTACTCTTATTTATCACAGAAAAAAAACAAAACCAAACAAAAAAAACCTAAAAAAGCCAAAAAACAACCCAAAAACCACACCAACCCAACATTTCAAATTATTTGGAAGCTCACAAATGGAATAAAGAATAGTTTCCATGCATGCTGAGAGTGTCACTAGCACTATCAGACTTTCCACATAATCCATATCCTATTCATACAATATGATATATATGTAATGTTATAGATAACATTTTCATTGAACCTTTGAAGGCCAGAAATTTGTTTTTGTAGTGAAACTGCTGAAATTTTATTCATATTGCATGATATGGAGCTGCTATCTAAGACGACTTCAAACTTGCAACAAAGCAAGGGGCATTCAAAAGGCTGCCTATTTCAACAGCTAATCTAATTGTACATCTTGTTAGCAGACAGCAAAGTTAAAGAAAGATCTATAAAAGACATTTAAACAAGATAGCTTAAGTAGCACAAATAAATCTTGCTATAACAGTGCAGAGCTCGCCCCAGTACACTTTTTCCATTAGGACAAATTAGGTGGTGATGCTTACAGTTTCAGGTAGAGAACAGATGCACTGTGACATGATGGAACCATATCCCACACACCACAGGAGAAGATGCTTAGACACTGTCTTTTCATGGACAGTACACCAAATGTATTCAAAGAAAGCAGATACATTCAAGAAACAGTCTTTTTGGTATATTTCTATTAAGAGTTAGGTCTGTTAATTTTCAGCCTGAAATTTTCTTTGTATTTGGGGTTATACTCCATCATGTGCTGATAAAACAGTCCATTTTTCTGCTGCCAAAGGCAAAACAAATTTTGTCATCATTTCAAGAGCTGAAAATGTTACAGTCACCTTTCTAAAGAAAATAGCCATTCATCCAGAGGAAATGCATATTTTTTAAAGCAAATAAGCAAACACAGGCTAATTAGTCACTGTTGGGTATCATTTCTGTAAAGTGAGTAAAAGGGGCACTAATCCCTAGTAGAATCATAACTGTCCATTCCACATACCTATTTTCACTAAGAAATTCAGTTCTTTTGAAGAAGATGAAGTTAACAACTTTCCGAACTATTTCTTTCTTTGGCATGCTGTACAGACACTCACCATATGTATATCACAGCATCCTGCCTTAGATTATGTCATTGCTAAAAATCAAAGGTCTGTCACTCTTCATTTTAACAACACATATGCCATATGCATAATGAATGCAAATCCCTTAGTTTTGCTCATTTTAATAAAATATTCAGTTAGAAATTAAGGTGGGACAGAGAAGAATCTTCAATTACCCTGTATTTCACCTTTAATAGTAAAGAACCTTTAATGCCTGCAATGTATTTATTTATTTACAAATCAGTAAGTATTCCCAGCAATACTTCATCTTGCTTTAGTGTGTAGAGGCCTCAGATAAGACTCCCATCATAGAAATGTAGACTATCACCTATTAAAACAATAAACAAGTAATAGAAGAAATGAAAGCTTATGTATGTCCTTTATGGCCTTTCACAGATGGGAAATCAAGCATTACAGTATAAATTTTCAAGGGCACAAACAATTTTGCAGCAATTTCTGAAAATCAAATTGAAAAATATAAATAATACAGATAATTCTGTTTCAGATATTTCACATTTCAATTCAAATTTTTAAATGTCTCAATAATTTAAGAAAAAACCTCTAAAATGCTAACATAAATTACTAGCTGAAGAGTTTTCTTTTTAATCCAATAACATAACTTCTGATACCTTCACTAATCCATAACAATGTCATTCCTCAGAATTATGATGGAAATTATTGCTGTGACATATTTTAAAATAACAGAATATCCCAAGTAGGAAGGGACCTACAAGGATCATGAAAGTCCAGCTCCTGGCCCTACACAGGACCAGCCCCAAGAGTCACACCATGTGCCTGAGAGTATTGTCCGAAAACTTCTCGAGCTAAGGCTTGATGCTCGGACTGCTTGGGGAGCCTCTTCAGTGCCCAGGCATACTCTGGATGAAGAACCTTTTTGAATATCTAACCTAAATTCCCCCTGACACTGAGAATTCATGTATTGGACTAAGGTTCAATGTTTGTACCTACTGAAGCTGCACACTACTGAAACTACCTCAAGTCCTTTGATCTGATTTTTGTTTTTTTTTCACTTTACGTCATATGTTGAAAAGAAGTTGTTGGTATTTTTTAAAGTTCGTACACTAAAGCAATTATTTTTACAGCCTGTTTAGCAACTTAAATGTTCTGCCTCATTAAGCCAGGGGTATAGCTAACATTCATTAAGAAATTTATTTCATTTTCCCTAAAGGTTTGCTTTCACCCATATGAACAATTTTATGCTTCTGTTGCAGAAGTCTCATAACCCAATTTCACAAACTGAAAACTATCACCTCAGTACTGCTCTGTTTAAATGTTAAAATAGATTAAACTAAGCTGGAAGAACTCACTAACATAAAAAAAAATCTTATTCATTTTGGCTGCATATTGCACCTCTCATTTACACAAAGTGAGACAGTCTACTAAGTATGTATTGAATACAAATGATCCAACTTCTTGCCTTCAGTGTCCATTACCATTACAGTTGCAAATGTTCTGGCTAACTGCCCACCTTATTAGCTCAAATATAACACAAAACTGAATAAAACCACTCTGTGCTGTGAGAAATACAGCTGAAGGATCTGTTTTTCCTTCTATATCCTTTTGAAAAAATCTTGAAAACACTTTTATGTGATTTTTTTTTCCACTCAAATTCAATTACAAAGCTCAAAAAATAGCACAGTATTGTTACTTCCTTTATACTACCATAAACTGTATTCAAGTTGTAAGATAGAAATTGTAAGATTTTGCCAGAGGTTTTTTGTATTATTAGATTCTGAAAAATTGTGTACTAAATACAAAATCAACAAAATATACAGCATTCCCAATCTTCTCTGTCCTGATAATGCATTATATGTTTATGAACTGGACTCAGCATTTAGTGTTTTGATGGCCACAAACTACATAGATAAACCAAGTCAGCTTGTGGTACTCAGTGCACTAACTGTACCAAAAAGATGGCCACCAGCAAGAAGACAAGTTTTTATGATAAACTAGGGAGAAGGTAAATAAAGCGCAACTAAACAAGCAGAATGATGCCCCGGGCAAAAGAATCTGAGCTGATAAACCTTGAACAGAAGCACAGAAACTATGGGATACATCACTGGCATTCTGGCCCACAGGATCTTTTCTTCTCCAGAGAAGCAGGGTGAATTTCATTCATTTCCAAGCTATGCAGTTGAGCAATATGGAAACATGAGTGTGGAATGGAGATAACAAGCCAGAAGACTGTATTTCACTAGGTGATAGGTCAGAATAAATTAAAGCATAGCTGATAGCAACAACAACAAAAAAAGGCCTACAGTTCTGAATACAGAAAAGGCCTATACTGCCTGATATTGAAGAACCTATGAAGTTTCATTTAGAATTCATTTTCCTATATATTTGTTCTTAAATAAGAATAGCATTGAAATAGCAGAAAACTATGTTAAAGTTTAATGAAACTGTCCTCAGGCATTATATTTTTACAGTATGAAAAACCTGCAGAACTACCGACTGCTGAGAGGTTTTCTTTAATAACATAATTATTATTACTTTGAATATTCATATCTATTTTTGAACTTCCCTGCACTGCTAATAAGCAGGATCTGCTGAATACATCTCTAGGCTGAGAGATACAGAGCACTTACTATATCACTGTTATTGAAAATGTAAAAAGATTCACTGATACCAGTATAAATACATACTGCTGAACCAGCTCCATAAGCTGCCTTAAAGAATTTCTAAAATGTCACACATTAGAGCAGATATTTATCCTGTACATACACATAAAAACTCTATTGAATACTTTAGATTTACAATAGCTTTGTTGAAATGTACAAGAAATACGGGACTGGACAACAGAAATGTGGGTATTTTATTAGCTATCATAATAAAATTGTATATGTACACAAGCATTTGTCTGGCATTATGTCACAGAGAAACCTAGTTTCAGTTTTAAAGCAAATGATTGCATATTATGAAATGAGAACACATCGAATTAGTCATTTCCATTAAAAATATGAAGTAGAATTGCCTAGCAACCAAGAAAATGAATTCAGAGATTAAAATAAACACTGTGATACTGACAGAGCAACTGCAATTCTATCCCAATAGTCACAAAGACACTTACAAAAGAGGTGTTTTCTTAATTCTTCTTTAAAAAGGTAAAACAAGCAATTTCATAAAATGAGTCATAATGGACAAAGGATAAAAACAAACAGTCAAAGCAACTTCATCAAGTATATTCAGATAATTAACCTCTTTTTAAATTACATCATTAAAATGAAAAATATTGAAAGTTCTTCGTATTCTGACAAAAGTGAACAAACTGCTTCAGAAGTTTCTAACATGCTTTTCCACTTCCAAATAACAAATTTGTTTAATTATATTCATTCTATGCAAGTATTTTATATTTTAGTACTCACTAGTTTATTATATAATTTATGACCATGCCTACCTCAGAAAATTCTGCATCTTTATTACCCACTGCTACTTCTAGTCAATAGCTTTTAAATTATACAGTTTATCACACCGAGGCTGTTATAGAGGAAAAAAAACAAACAACAAAACATTAACAGATTAAGGACAGTAAGGATGACTGCAATAATTTAGTTTAATGACTGCTATGTTATATTTCTTGTTACATCTGGCCATTGTGTAATTCATTGTCCCTGAAGGACCACAAAAATCCTAGTAAAATTATCCCTTTAGAAATGAAAAAACAACACTTTGTAGGAACATCGAAGTCTATGACCTTGTCAGAATATTAGATTAGAGGAAGGATTACAGATCAGCGATTCTCAAGTGTCAGTGCATTTGTACCTCTAGTAAGAGACAGACCATCTTTCCAGCTTGAGGTACACAGTTTGTACACAGTCAAAAAAAAAATAAGGAATGAAGAAGTCAAGAATAACCTAAGGAGAAAAATTATATCCCAGAGGATATCACAAGACTTAGCAACTGCAGCAGCTACATTAAATCTAGTTGAGTCTACATTAAAAGATAATAATAAAAATAAAACAGTATGAGAAATAAATCAAAACAGACAAGCAGGAATAACTGTGTATTAGAAGGTAACTCCCCAGGCACAGACACAGCTACTTCTATCAGGAAAGAAAAGTGCATTTCAGCTCTTTGGTTGCATATAGTTTTAGGAAAACACACTCACAGCTATCTACAGGTACTTTCAAGTCTTGAAATCTGCATGTTAAAATCACTAGATCCAGTTCAGAGGTGTCTGAACTGGATTTTAGAAGTTGATGCTCTCAATGCATAAGGACATGTATTCATCTTCTAGAAGGTGATATAACAGGTAATTAGGGAAGGATAGCTGATGGAAGCATAGACAATAGATGGTATAGGCATGAAACAGGTCAAAATGAAAAAAATATTAACAGGAAACATCTCCTATATGCAAACACATCCATAGAGCAGATAAAAGAGCCCAAATGTCTTTAACAGGCTCCCCTGTGTCTTAAATATTTGATGATTGTACCAGATGGGGAGGGGAGAGAAAAATATCTTGTCTGAACCACTAGCATAAATATTGCTGACCTAAAAGATCTACTCACCAGTAGGTTATAATTACTCCAGTGTTTTCAGTAGTGAACAATGTTATAAATCTAGAATAATTTTGAAAGATTGAAAGATAACAGCTTTGAGAAATGGTAGTCTCCATATGCTGTTGAACAGCTGAAATTAATTTTTATTTTCTGGCCTTTGTGCCTTATGTCATGGGTGTGGTTGTAGCATATATGTTTTAATGAACTCTTAGGATAGTCACTGTGATGACCACATTTTATATTAATTTTATTTGTATTATTAAAATAGGATAATAAAACTCCCTTTAAAATTTTAAACAGCACACTTTATATGGTAAAAAGCTTAGAAATAAATGCCTAGTGCTCATACTACACAGTGTGAGAGTCCAGAACCTTCTAATAACAGAAAACCTTGTAATTGAGCCTCAGTTCAGAAAGGTTTATTAAATCCACTCCATCTACCATTTATTCACAGGGAAATAACCAACATACTGCTCCAGACCTGCATTCAGAGACCAAAAGTCTCATCTACAGTTTGTTACAAGAGGACAGCAAGAACGATAACACATTGCACTAGCAGCAAGAATTTAATAAAAGTAAACTTTCAGATAATCTTAGAAAGCAGACCATTATCATGTTGCAGAAAAAAAAAAAAAAAAAGGCAAAAAGAAGGTCACTAGAGTCTGCCTTGGGAAAAATTCCATCTGCACATAAAATTTCATAATCATCTTGGCTTAAGTACGTGAAAAAGACACAGTAGCAAAATTGTTTAACATTATTAGAAGGTCCAGTATATGTTACCCTGTAGTAAACCCAAATTCTGCTAATTCAAAGGAAAACCACAAACAAAAATCATTAAAAAGTAAGTCATCTAAGAAGAAAAGAATAATTTCTGGAACCTGCAGACAGCCACAGGAGATGCCGAAGCATATTAATCACTGTAGTACCATACAAAACAAACAAAAAAGCCCTACAGTTGATAAAAAACTCCATTCAACTTTTCTTCCAGCCTCCTCTCTGGCCCTATTAAACTGCATCGTTATATCCTCTCACAGATTTCCTGCCAAAACACTGACAGCTACATGTAAATTATTGTTAGGTCTTAATCTTAGAGACTGCATGTGCTTCCCTTTTGCTTACCTTGGTATAAAGCCAATGGGATTAGTCTCAGTACAGGACACCAAAGATATATATTTAAGTCTGTGCAGGATCAGAGTCTTGGTCATTGATTTTTCAGATTTTGAAGTTGCAAATGTCCATAATTTTGGAATTAATCAAGGGCAATATATTCATTTACAAGCAAATCCTTGCCATTTTTACATTAGTGGAAAGTGGGAATGTAAGTGTTTCTTAAGCCTCTACAAGGACTATGAATTTTCCAGAAAAAGGCAAGCATTATATAGCAAATATAGTCGAGACAAAATAACAGAGATGTTTTATGGCTCAGAGTAGTAGATCTCAAGCTGATTACGAACACTTGGAAAACAAGACACTGTTTCATTTCAGACTAGTTCAGCCACCTAGTTAAATAACATGCCAGTAAGATGCTTGACTAGCATGAGGACTGCAAAGAGAATATGTAGATATTTACAGGGAACTGCGACCTACTACTAAAAGGAAAGTGAAATCATGGTTATGTTTATTTATAACATCAAAAGTGTATATTGGCGAGAAATAATGGTCAACCTCTCAGTATGAAAATAGAAGGCTGAGAAAGTCTCTGAAGATGATTATACTGCAGTATTGATGAATCACAGCAGACAGGAAAGTATTTTATATATCTAACATACTCAAATATTTCACGATAAAGGAAATCACTGTATTTGCGTTATTCATCTGGAAATGTAAGTTCGTTTTCTACACAGGAGTGGTTCATCAGTAAGTCACAAACAAATCCAAATCATGTTAAGTGAGAAGCATTTCACACTAAAGCTACTCAGTTTAAAAAATCAATAATACATCATTCAATAATATAATTGAATACCTTTATCGTGAGCATAGTGGCTAGTAGTCAATGTACCCTTTCTCAAGGCAATTTTAGACCATTATTTTCATCCTGTTATGTATATTGTGTTATTATTTACAATGACTTATCAATGTACTATCCCCCCCATGTTCTAGTACATGCTCTTTATTAGTATATAATCCTTAAGAAAAACATTATCTTTTTAAAGTTTATAAGTTCTTTCATGCCATATGCAGAATTGAGAATATTATTTATTTTACCACCATTATTATCAGTAAAAATAAAAATCTATTCACAAACATTTGTTCAGTTAAGGTTTTTCACAGTGGACTAATCCAGCAGCCAAAAAGGTTGAATTTGGACTTATTGCACACATTAGTAGCTAGTGCATCGTCTTCCTTCTACTACAGCTACCTGGCCTATTTAACTTTGTACTCAGTCAGGTAGGCCACAGAAGCATTTGTCTTCTTCAAGTTAAGAGCTGCACCTTTGGCTCAACGTTTCCCCACCTCCCCCATTGAAAAGGGAGCATATGAAACATAAGCATCCCAGACACCAGATCCCAACTCCATGCTGGCCCATGAATATGGTAAATAAATTACACACAAAAATGTAGTTGGAAATAAATGTTCATCATAGACATCACAGAATAAGCAGGTCAGTAAAGAGCAAGGCGTTGCTGAATATAAATCCCTTAGTACATATGACATGAGAAAATATTATGATATTTAACTGGCAAAAGGCAAGAGCTAATTTTCTGGAAAGCCTAAGGTAATTTTACCTTGTCTATGCCATTCACCAAGAATGAAAGGAATCCTTAACTGAATGACTTCATAGTTAGTTAGGTAACTCACAGACACTCACAAAGCATGCAGAGTACTGAGGGTAACTTTGACTGTGTCTGAGCAGATCTTTTGAAGATCTGAAAGGTTGTTTGGAACAAGATGTGTCATACCAGGGTAAAAGAGTTGGGGAACAAACAATGTGGCAGATGAAAGTAGGACACAACAGGATGTATGCATAAGCTTTCTTCTGCAGAGATGTGAATCAGAACTTTGTGCCATCCAAGCATAGGGATGAGTACTTAGTTTGATAGGTTTTCTCATCTCATCCTGTGACACAAATCAAATCAGAATCTCAGGAACTACTCCTGTATAAAAGTACACAAGTCTAAGTTCTATTGTCAAGCATGACCCCACTTGTTAGCTGCAAAGATATACCTCAAGCTCTTCCCATGGTTGTTTTCTAAAGGCTTTTAAATTGATTCAAAGTTATGCCAGGTGCTTATTATTGCTTATATCTTAATAGAGTAAGAGAAGATTTGGTGGGAAATCAGAACGTGGGAGGCTTTGACGAACTACATAAAGAAAGCTAAGCTGATTCATCAGTAGTAGAGGGTGTCACTATAATGTGGAGCCTCTCACACTGGCTACATCACCTTGCTAAGCAAGGTTATGCAGTACCAGCTTCTTTCACCAGAGAAACTAGGCCAACAGGTCAACTGTGACAACTTTTTTCCAGAAATGTGAAGTGGTATACCTTCCTTTTCCAACTAAATGAATCTTTCCTATCTCTCCTCACTTTTAGACAAAAACAGCCCTGCTCTCTTTCCTTCCCTTCCTCATAACTTCAAATAGCTACAAACTGCCCGCAGTTACAATATTACTGCAGTAACATTACAATATTATCATAGCCATGAAAATGGCTACTGTTTAACTTGGGGTAAAAATGTGCTTAAATTATATATTCACTCTTTAAAAAGATAATCCAAATTTATGCTTCTAATAACTTCGTATGTAACACTTGTAAAATATTTTTTTAACTCTAATAGTGTCCTCCACTATGGTTTATTGGTAGAGTTGGTAGTGCCAGGCTTATGGTTGGACCTGATTATTTTAGAGGTCTGTTCCAACATCAATGATTCTATGATTCCCCTATTTCTATATCAGTTTCAAACTTCTGAAGCCCTCCAAAACTCTTTCAAATTACATTGCTCATTATTTTCTCCTTTTCATCACATTGCCTCTCTTGAACCTCTATCAGCACAATCATCAATCATCTCTACTTTTTCTCATTGTGCCCTAGTGTGCAGCAATCCCTGCTTAATCACTTCATTATGCTACTATCCTCTCTTCTTTCAAATTCCTCCTTAATGTCCAATTTTACCTGCATAAAATCATTCTGCTGCAACTTGAGAAGTAGGATATGACCAGCTATGACTTCATTAATAAACATGCAGCACTTGTCATCTTATATTACATGTTCCCAGAAGAAATTAAAATTTGTCATAGAATTTCATTTCCATGCCTTCCAGGTGCTAAAAAAAAGTGCTTCCAGGAAAATTTAAAAGCAGGACAGTAATCATAGAGATTTGTTTTTGGGGGTTGTTTTTAGGGTTTTTGGGGGGTTTTTTTTAGGAAGAGGAATGAAAATGAAGCACAGTCTTGAGGTACAAATGGGAAGACACTGACAAGTGAGGGAAAAAATACTACATTATTGTCCTTGAGTTTGTTTACATTCTGGCAGAAGCACATTTCTACAACGCTTGTATACCAAAAGGCCAGTAAATGCATCTTTTGTCGAAGTCTAGTTTTATACCAGAACCGCAGCAAATGCACTGGAAAAACCCACAGGATTTTGCTAAACTAGATACTAAATTTATTGTGATATTCCTTTGCTGTACAGTTGCATTGTTATCACTACTGGGAATAAAAAATGAAACTTTTAGTATGTGAATCAAATAAAAAACTTTCAGAAACTGTCCAAGTGAAACTATCAGTTGTATTATAACTTTAAAGAGAAGAATAATGCTTGCATTTAGTAGCAGTTGTATTTTAGAAACTGTTATTTGGAAAAAATATTGTCCCAGATGGCTGCAGTATCAATTTAGGGAGGAGTACTAAACTCCTACATGATAACTAGTGAAGAAGATGTAAATTTTAGAGAAAAAAAAAAAAAAAGATAAAATTTAGCCTTCTTGAGATTAGTGCATTGAAGAATAACAGTTGTCATGGGCAAGCTAAAAGAATACATAAGTAATTTTTTGTGTCAGTGTTGTTCCTTCATAAGGCCCTAGAGTGCATGTTCACAAAGTTTATAACGTTGTTAATTCCTATTTGGTGTATGTTTTTGACCTTCACAATTTTGTTGCTTTGAATTTGATCTCTCCCCAGCTGTGAAAATGAGAAGACTTATTCCTCATTCCTTACACAGTAGAACTGACCCCTCTATAACTCCCCACTCTCCCAAGCAAAAGACTTGTAACAATGCATCAGTGGGGGACTTGCTGGCCTATCTCAGAAATCAGCCATGTGATAAGGTACCAGCAGGAACTTTGCATTTTGGCTGCTTGAACTAGCTGAAAATTCTTCTGAAATGGAATCGTTCAAACAGAATATTAACTACCAAAGTACTTGATATAAGATCATTATTCACCTTTACCCTTTTACATTCTGATTTCCAAAGGCTATCAGGTGTTCAACAATGCCTCAATCCTCCTCCAAAAGGAGCCTAAGCACTAAATTGAATCAAATGTAATTTTGCTGTATCTACAGTATTCTATTATCCTTACTAAATGCTTATTTATTCAGTGTAATTAAAAACCCAGGCTAGCCATTTTTCCCCAAAGGTGAGCCTTTGCTTTCACAAAGTGTTGAAAAATCTTTTTAGAAATTTATATTGCTATTTTGATACAGCATTTTTTACAAAATTATTATAAATTAATCATTGAAAATACATTCAACACTTTTTTCCCTTAAGCATTTACATCCCTTATAAAAAAATCTTTTTAATATGGCTTAATTATGAAATTGGCATTCAAGTGTCAAAATTACCATGAAGACTTAAATTTTCACACATTGAATTGAGGATTCCAACTATCTTAGGCCAATTGGGAAACTTTTTGCCCTGTAAGACTGTATATAAAAGTACAATAAGGTCCTATTAATGGTAGATTTTCATGCCTAGGACTAGTATAATGTCAAACCTGTAAGAAACACTATTAACAGAGGCATTTCAATGTTAAAGATCAAATAAGCAAGAAAACTAAGTTTATTTACATCATTATCTATGAATATAAGCCTAATGTATTGAATAACATATTCAAATTGCAGCTCTACAACTCACTTGTAATGTAAGAATATTAAGGAAGGTAGCCTGTAGTTACTACATAAAGCAGAATAACTCTTAGAGTATTAAAACAATTAACTTCAAATTAATATTGAATGTTATTGCATTTTTCTTTAATAAACCATATTGATTAACTACAAAGTAGTATTAAGCAGGAAATACAGTGTGATACTTTGCCAGATGCTAACATTTACTTCCATATTTAATATTGATTAAGAAGGAAAATTATTTACTCTGTTAGTGACTTTGTAATTGTTAAATGATTATTTTATCTGATGCACTTATTATAACACATTCTACTCTGAAGCAACTTGTGAAAATCCAATCTGACCACAAGTTTGTGAACTAAGCCTGCAGTTGAAAATTTATTCCCAAAGTATATAGAGATTGACCTCTTACCCCAATGTTTTCTTCAAGTATCAAGCATTACAAACTCGGGTTTTGTATGAAGAATATCAGCCAACAAATGTCTGCTACTTCCTACTCATAAGACCAAATTTAAAAATCATTTCCAAGTTACTCATGAATCTGATTGTGCTTCAGAGGTCCTAGAAGACTAGACATAATAACAACATAACAACATAAAGAGGATCTAACTAAAGACACAAGCATGGCTCATGCTTAGTATGACTTTTACATTAAAGAAATATAACTCCTCTGCTTCATTTGTAAGTATAGTCAATGAATAAAATCTCAATTTATTTTAACCAATCATGTAACAACAGTCAAAAGAGAAAGTGGACAACTCTTCTTTCTTAGAAGTAAATAGGAAGATTTAGAACACAAACTTACAAAGGATGCCAGCAGTGGTTGTTGGTTCATTTCTTAATATGAAATAAAACACATCACTTTATTCTAGTCAATACTATCCGACTAAGTCAGAGTCTGTCTTTTCCAAAAACTACTGAAGTAAGCGGAAACAATTCAACCTTTCATGGCTTATGAAGCAGAATCTCTGTGTAAATACTACTGATAGCATCCTAGACTCTCTATGACTTTCTTCCAAAACTCTGCTTAAAGCTCTCCTTTACTGGCATGCTGTGAAACAAATGAAAAAACTGTGATAATAGGCTGAAGATCCACTTACATCACTAATACAGACCAAATACTAAGTCATTATTTATTTTCTGTCATTCAACCCTTTCTTGTCACACTAATAATACATATTTTTTCACTATTCTACCAGTGGAGCCTTATCTGTGTTTGTTAGGTATACTACAGCCAAGAGAGTTGAAGTAAAATTAAGTTCCTTCCTCATGTTCGCTGCTGTACAAACACAGATACTCCATCCATTCCCAAGAGTTTTCAAACTACAAAATGAAGTTATTTTATTTTTAAATTAAATTTAAAAAGAATTATGAAAAAAGGCAAATTTATCTTCAATTTAGTGCAAGTGGTATAACTATGATTTATTGCTGTAGAATGTTTCTTTTTTCTAAAGCAGATCAAATGGTGAGAATAATCTTTAACTCCCCTATACCAAGTCCCTTATAGTGCAAAAAAATTACAGTGAATTACTCTGAAAAGTTCTCTAGTAGGATGAACGACTGGGGTAGGGGACATCACTGCAACTTCAGTGCTTTCACAGAGAGAAGACCTGAAATGTAGGAAGTGGACCTATACCTTTTTCCACATATCAAAACTAACAGTTTGACATAATTGTCTTTCAAACACTGGCAGCTGAGATCCACCACTGCCACAGGCAAATTTATGCATAAGATTTTCAAAATTAGCATCCATCCCTAAAGACAACAGTGAAACTTCTGCTTCTAACTGGAGCTGATATTTTTTGAAAAATAAATCAGTCAAATACATTGTAGGTGAGTTTTCCAGAGAGCAAATTTGCTATCAAAAGTCTTAGGATGTTACAGGTCTAGGCATTAGCACAATGTCAGTGTTATGGAAACTGGGATACATTGATATTTCTGAGATGTTATGGTTTTGTACTGCATCAGAATGTATTTTAGTGTTCATATCCCTTACATTTCAGCCAGACTTTCTAAACACTCTCAGTCCTAGGACAGGTACATATAGCTGCATAGCAAATACCTTTGACACATCCTCCCAGGCCAGTACTGGCTTCCTAGCAAAAGAGATATATAATCAAAGGGAAAAAAAAAAAAAAAAAAAAAAAGAGGAGGGGAAGGGAAAGAAGGGCACAAAAATTCTTTTAAAATAGAAAATGTGTGAATGGAAATTATACTTATTTTCAAAGTTTACACATTTACACATGAAAACTCCTGGACAACAGCATTATCTCAATTTACCATATTAAGGGTACAGATGCCAATACTGAATCACACTTTTTGAGATCAATAGAAAGAAGAAGAAAAAAAAAAGGAATATATTTCCTTGCTGATAGTTTTCCAAGACACAGACATAAATCGTAAGCATTAAACATTAGAATGTTGAGAGACTGTGGCAGAAGGTCATTATTTGGAACTACTATGGTAAGAATTATGTTTGCATTTAATAACATCTCATTGTATAAAATTCTCAAAAATAACAAGACTTCTGAATCTGCTAGAGCTATCTTTATCGTGTTTATGAAATGAGGCAATATGAAATTATTCACTTCCATCATGGCTGCTAGCAAGACGTAATGCTGTTCAGTGGGAGGTTCAAAGCATCTGCTGTGAAAAGCACAGGAGCTGATAAGCAGTGACAATTTATACACTCATTGATTTTGTAGAAAGCAGAGGAGAAAAAGAAAGAAACATTTCTACTCAAGATGGCAAGCAGATGAAAATTAGAATATATGAATTACAATTACGGTTGTTGAAACACTACAATTACAAAAAATAGTCCAGATGACCTGGAACTATACTTTGGATATCAATTAAACTCATAGTAGATGGATCATGTTAAATGAAAAAAAAAAAAAAACAAAACAAACAACAAAAAAACCCCACGCAGCAACTATGAAAGAGACATATCGAGTCAATACTAGTACTGGTCAATATTTTTAAGTGCAAAGTACAAAACTTAAAGAGATCCATTTCATAATCATCCCTATACCTCCCTATCATTCCAACATCTGCATTCAAGCACAGCCAAAAATTCAAAACTGAAAATATTTTTTAATTTCCCTCCTGAATTGCATATTTTCTTCAAACTCCAAATACATTTTAAGAGTTGTCATAACTCAAAGAGGGAACACGATCTCTTGACATGACAGATTCACAGGTATGGTCACAGAAACTAAGCAGCATCCCCTTTCACACCAATAAGGAAAAATACGTATGATTTGTGAGCTCTTAACATTCTCCTGCCACTGTCTGTGATGACAGCTGGGTAACACTAAAGGGAAAAAAGGCTGAACACATGGCATTGTAAATGGGGGGTGGGGGGTAAGTACTGTTAGCTGTTGTAATCACACTATTAATCACACCATTTTGAGTGGCTATTGGTCATCCAAATGCTTATCATATAAACAATGAGGACACAGTTTATCAATAGCAACAGTTTCTTTTAAATATACAAAAATGATTCATTTTTTCTCTGACTTTTTCTCTCTCTAATAAGAATTCAAGGATTTTGAATTTCACAGTTTCTTCAAGCAACATCATTTGGTAACAATGACGTATTTGGATTCATTGGTCAAACACTTCAATTCACTTGCTTTAAGAAGGAGAAAAATGCATTTCAGACTTTAAAAAAAAAAGCATGTCTTCAATTTCTAAGTGTAAAACACCCCAAATAATTTGAATCATACTGTAAAATTATTGATTTTACATTCAGGGGAAAAAACTCACAACAAAAACAACAGAAAAACTGAACTGTCTTGTACTTTCCTATTCTTTCTGGCATTTGCACATAGTAAAATTCAACTGGAGAAACTGCTGTAATCACCAAACAGATGCTAATCTATTTATCTGTAAACATACACATGCATACCCAGAGAGGGGGCACATATATCCTTCTTTAATGTTCTTATGACTATCTACTGTGCATCTAGAACAACTCAAGACCATAAACAGTCCAAAGCTGCATTCTGTCTAAATGGGTCACTAATAATGAGAAAGCACGACATTTACATATAGGAAGCAGATTGATCAGGGAGCAGAAAAACAAAATATGGCATCAGTGTAGAAAAATATGCTTTTACAGTCAATTTATATTAAATGATTTGGTGAGTTCCTATATCCTCCTCAAAAATAGAAGTGACTTCAAAAAAATGTAAAATAAAAGACATAAAAATTTAGCATGGCATATGTTCACTGGGATTACCCTTTATGCTTGCAGTAAAGTAAAATGAAAAAATCCTTGGTTCCTTTCACTACTGTCATGTCGCTTGCACAGAATAACACTTAAGTGAAAAGACTGAAAACACCATATCTCCCAAAGATCCACACCTTAATAAATAGTTCATAATCACTTTAAATAGCACCTTTAAGTGCTAACACATCTCATAACATTCAGCTATTTTCAACTTGACCAAAAGCTATGGAACAGAAATGCTCTGAACAAGCTGTGTACATCTTGCTAAACAATTTCAGCTGCAACCTGCATAATTCATTTCTGTAAAATGCAAATCTGTGCCATGCAAATATTAGAAGTACAGCAAGGCTGCTTCAACACATTGTAAAACCAAAGTGGAAAAAAGGCAGAGGGAAATTTCAATACTGCCTAAATATGTTCAAAATCTACCCCATGTCTTTGTTCAGACTAGATTCTCATTCAAGGTGTAAATACTGGTTACATTGTCAGATATCCAACTGCAACTGGCTCCAAATATTGTGAGAGTATCTCTCGCATAGTTCACACTAGACTCCCTTGACCCAGCTAGACAAGCGTGAAAACATGAAATAAATGGTTAACAAAGATCGGTCTGGGAAGCAGGCTGCATTAAATGCTCGCAACGTTATTAGTATAGACGCAAAATTTGCTACTTAGACTCTTTTAATACTAGATATCAGTTGACAGTCACTGTATTAATGCTAGGTGCTACTGCAGAGAAACAAATGAAGTAAATGATATGAAAAAATATCTTTCTCCATCTGCGACATACAGATATTCCCTAACCTTACAGCATGCTGCTAAAGCAAATAAGGAACTGCAAAATAATTATCTCCATGCAAAGAAAAAGCAAATTTAACACAATACCTTTCTGTGTTTGTCCCTCTTCCATATTCTCTTCCATGGCTACCTTTCTTCACCAGAAATTGCTACAGAGAATTATCAAAAGCTTCAGTCAGATGAAGGAAAAAGTGTGGATTTTTTTTTCCCTGGGAAGCTCCAACAGCAGAGGCTTAGGCAAGTCCTCAGAGCTTAGCTAAGGCTCCCTCACTCTCCTTGTTTGCTTGGAGACAGGCTGTCAAGTGTAATTTCATTCAAATTACTCTTCCGTGAAGATTATCAATTTTTCTTCTCAAAGCTGCCCATTGTGTACCACTGTAAGCAGGTATTCAAATGAATAGCCTGTGAATTTTGGGGGGAAATTTGGTCTGAGCCCTTATGGCAGTGACACTGATTCATAAGCCTCACTTTGCATATAAAATGGAGTAAAGAAATTGAGGTTTGTATTGAAATCTGTGTTTTAAACTGAAAACAGGCTGTACTGAAAACAGATGGAGGGGTGTCCTTCTAACGTGAAGCAGACCACCAACCCATAATTCCCCCTATTTGCTACTGAAGTGGGAAAGCCCAAATGCCCGTGGGTTCTTTATGCTGTATTCCTTGTCTTTCTCTCTCTCCCTCTCTCTCTCTCTCTCTCTCTCTCTCTCTCTCTCACCCCCACCACCCCCGCCTCTCCCCTCCTGTATCAGCACATTTAAGAATAATATGACTCTTCATTTCCCTTCTTCTCATATATCTGAATCATCTGGATCTAACAACAAATATACGATATTACCCTTACAATATTCTAAATATCACGTTTATAAAGATACCATTTTGTATGTGTGTATGTGTGTTTACACACACATAGCAGAATTTAACATACAACAATAATCGTTGCAAATTATATGCACCCTACACATTATCTGTCAGTGTTGCAGTAAACAGGAATTTAGGGACAGTTCAGAGGCTTAAAACAGTATTTGCATCAATTCTTTTTCAGATTCCTAATATCTCAAATTAGCTGTGCTTCAAATCTGTATTAAAATAACTGGATCTTCTTAAAATGGTGAAGCACTACATGTGCATCTGTACATGAGGAAGAATGTACAAACACATACACTGTTAGGAATTTGCTCAGGATAAGCATAGGTTAAATACACTGTGAGGGCACCTACTAATTTGGGGAGCTCTGCAGTCTGATTTGGAATGCAAATTGGACGCTGCAGTCTAGCAATAAATTAGCATTTTTGTAGCTTAGTCTACAGAGTAATACATCGTCATTTTAAGGCTTTCATTATTTCACCAAAAATGCAATCAGAACATAAGTCGAATTTTTCTTTACTGTTTTAACTTCTTGTTCTTCTCATGGAAGTCACTAAAACTTAAAAATAAAAACTACTATGGCTGAAAATTCAAATTTACATATAAATGATAAATAGATCACTCATTTACTTTATGCTATGTAAATACATTGACTTGGTGCTGACTTCTGAGTCACCAAAAAAAATTGTTTAGTTTAGTTAGTTGGAATTTCTTGCCTCTTTTGTTTTAGGTTTTTTTTTTTTTGGTAGGGTGGGGGGGTTTGTTGTTGCTTTTCAATATTGCTTTTTTTTTTTTTTTGCATGCAAATCTGTTCACATCTGGTTCACATCAGAAAAAAATTTATATATGAAGTTAAATGTACATATATAATTAAATAACTGAATAGATATACCCCAACATATTTCCTACCTTTTTTTTTTCCTTTTTTATGTCACCTTTCTGTGGCTCCATTCTCTGGAATAACTGAATAAAAATAATCAGTTAATTTAGTTCACAGGTCTAACTGATCATTCATAAATCAACACATTGAGAAGATCTATAAGCATGAAAGCGATGCAACACCATAGCAGTTAAGTGTCTTTCATCTTTCTAAGATGTTAATCCTAAACCCAAAGAATAGAAAAGCTCTGCAAGTGTTAAGCAGAGTAACAAACAAAACCAGAAAATGCCAACTTTCTAAACAGCAAACATAGAGGCTTTCTTTCTTCAGCATACTGGGTTACCACCAGTGACATACAAGCTACTTTAAAGCCATGCCCAGAAATTATGCAAGCTGCTAACCTTCTCTTTCTGGGCACACTTCTAGCACAGAGGGCAGCTATCTTGGTAGGAACTACACACAACTGCCTAAAAATTCCCTTTTTATGTGAGATGAGTTTATTGGTGAAAGAGATCATTGGGCAACCACGACAATCATAAATGGCAAGGCAAGACAGAACATCCAACTGTATAACGAGTCTAAAATAAACAGTTCATTAAGAGAATAATTGGAAGCTGACAACATTAACAGATCCCCTGGTGTCCATTATGATATTATGAAAAGCAGTTGAGCACTTAGAACTTTATGGCAAGACACCTGACTTTTACTCCCAGTTTTGTATGGCCTTCAAATTAGTTTACCATTCCATCCTTCAATCCTCTTGATTTGCAACTAAATAAAAGTCAAAATGTTGTGATGCAATCATGAAATGATCATGAAATAATCACAATTATGAATGATCTTGATTATGAAACTATGAAAACACAAAACTATTTATGTTGCTAATATTTCTACCTGAATAACTGAGTAAGAAAAAACAAACGCCATCTCACATTAGTTCAGATATGTTCCCTATGACTGCAGGAAGAAGTTGTGATGGATCTGGGGAATGAAGCAATACCATTCTTTGTGCTTTGGGGGAATTCAACTTGAACTAATGCCAGTCAGGTCGCACAGATGGACTACCCTTTAGGTGCACTCCTGGAAAGCATGTTCTGGTTTCATTATATGAAAAACATAACTAATATATAAGAACATTTAAGAAAACATATAAGAAAATATAAGAACAATTTATGGGTTTAGGGCATATTCTTTGGTGCAGAAAAAAAAATACATCAGGTGAGGAAAACTGGGACCTTCACTTTAAAAGTTCATTCTTAAATTCACTTATGCATTAATGTTGATGCACATGTAGTAATTATTGTATGAAAATTAGGCTGCAGATTTTGGAAATCTGGGAAACACTCACCAAAACATAAAAATTGGTGCTCAAATTCCCCACTTAAGAGTGCTTCACAATTATTATTTATATTTTATATTTAAAATAAAAATATAACAATAAAATAATGGCACACGATATTTCACCTTTGGAATATCCTAAAATAGTGAGGTTGGAAGAAGCATTGAGAAGCTTAAGATATCCAAAATATGTCTGGGATGTGTATTTCTTACTTACAGCTTCATGAGATACTTACCAAAAATAAACAAGCAACACACGGCTCAGAGTTTAACTCATAGCAGACATTCACACAAGTGTTCACGGGAATCTGGAAATGTCTCTGACAACAGAAAGCTGGCAAAAGTTGTCCCAGTTTTCAAGGCAAGAAGCGGGACTCCAGGAACTACAGGCCCGTCAGTCTCATTTCATTGCCTGGTAAAGTTATGGAGAAGTTTATTCTGGGAGGTATTGAAAAACACCTGAAAGACAACACAGCCATTGGTCACAGCCAGCATGGCCTCATGAGAGGAAAGTCCTGCTTATCAAACCTGATTTCCTTTTATGACAAGGTAACCCACCTAGCTCAACAAGGGAAGCTACTTGATGTGATCTTTTTGGATTTCAGTAAAGCTTTCAATATTGTCTTTCACAGAATCCTTCTGGATAAAACGTCCAGTACACAGCGGAAAAAAACACATCATGCAGTGGGTGAGCAACCGGCTCATGTACTGAGCACGGAGATTAATAGTGAATGGGGTAACATCAGACTGATTACCTATCACTACTGGGGTTCCACAGGTCTTAGGCCCTGTGCTCTTCAACACCTTCATAAACTACTAGGACACAGGACTGGAAAGGATACAAAGCAAGTTTGCAAATGACACAA
This sequence comes from Serilophus lunatus, assembly GCA_013399895.1. NCBI lineage: Eukaryota > Metazoa > Chordata > Aves > Passeriformes > Eurylaimidae > Serilophus > Serilophus lunatus. The sequence continues at coordinate 172,042 of VXBA01004034.1, read as the reverse complement.
AACGGGGAGGAACTGTTGAATCCCTCAAAGACAGAGATGCCCGGCAGACAGACCTCAACAGATTAGAGGACTAGGCAACCACCAACCATATGAAGTTCAACAAGGAAAAGTGATGGGGCAACCCGGGATGTATGTACAGACTGGGGAATGAGATGCTGGAAAGCAGGGCTGCAGAAAGGAACCTGAAGTCCTGGTCGACAGCAAGTTGAATATGAGTCAGCGGTGCCCTGGCAGCCAGGAGGCCCAATCTCGTCCAGGCAAAGCATCACAAGCCAGTCAAGGAAGGGGATTGTCCTGCTGTGCTCTGCACTGGTATGGATTCACCTTGAATATTGTGGCAGTTTTGGGCACCACAGTATAAGAAGGTTATAAACCTATTAGAGAGCATTCAAAGGAAGGCAACAAAGATGATGAAGGGCATTGAGGTAAAGCCATATGAGGAGCAGCTGAGGTCATTTGGTCTGTTCAGACTGGAGAAGAGACTGAGGGAGACCACATTGCAGTTACAACTTCCTTGTGAGGGGAAGCAGAGGGACAGGTACTGATCTCTTCTCTGTGGTGACCAGTGACAGGACTCGAGGGAATGGCTGCAGGCTGTGTCAGGGGAGGTATAGGCTGGATATCAGAAATGAAGTTCTTCACCCAGAGGGTGGCTGGGTACAGGAACAGACTCCCTAGGAAAGTGGTGACAGCGCCAAGCCTGACAGAGTTCAAGAAGCATTTGGATGATACTTTCAGGCCCATGGCGTGACTTTTGGGGATGGTCCTGTGCAGGGATAAGGACTGGACTTCGACTATCCTTTTGGGGCACTTCCAACTCTGAATCTGTGAATATCAGAAATAATAGGGAAATGGAATGTTAAGACAGGGAGGAATAAAGTAGAAGGTAAATTGTAACTTGTAACATTGTCAAAATATTGCTGCTTATCCCATTGGTGGGATTTGTATAGTTCTACTAATTCCCAGTAATTATTTTTCTGAGGAAATTACATTCTTCTAGAGGCACAGAGTACCAGTTTTAAACAAGCAGTTATCAAGAGACAGCAGGATGGTTGTATAAGACATTTCAGGACAGGCTTTCACCTATTACAAGTGAGTCTCTTACCACTTTTTATGCTCAAGTCTGGATGATACATTTGACAAAAGTCTAATGGATATCCTTTCCTTGACAACCTTAACTTATTCTCATTTCTTTCTGCATCCTTCTACAATCTAACACTTCTAGCAACAGGAAATTTATGGAAGAGTGTTAAGATGACCTCCTTGCATATACCCTCATTATTCTGCATACTAACAGTCACTCACATCATTATCATGATCAGAAAATCAGCCTCTTTGTGAAATTCTCATCTCATCATCCCAGTTAAAAATATTCCTTCACTGAGAAAATATTTCACCACTGCATATGATATCAAGACTTGAAACACAACAGGTAAGAACCTGTTCATATCAGTATTCAAATATATATTTCATACACGCTATATCGACCAAGAGGATAAAGATAATAAAAAAATATTAACAGTATCTCTGATTCAGAATACCAACCTTAATATACTTCCAGACTATTATCTGAAGCTATTTTAAGCATTATCTATAACTTAAGACCTTCAGTCTGACTGGATATGTTTCACGATTGTTAACATTTTAATTTTACTTTTGAAAACAAGTAAATTTTTTTCACATTAAAAATAGTTAACACTGCCAATATAACTCCTCTAAAATTCTGAAGAACTTCAATCGTTTTGATAACTAAAAATAAGAAAATTATGTCTTTTATTAACAGGTCAAGAGCGAATTACATTACATCAGAATAAAACAGTTCTAACAGGAAGTTGTTGAAGTTGGAATTTGAAACCAAACAATGGACAACAGAAATTATATTCAATTTTTTTCTTCCAATCTGAAAATTGGAATCTTGAATACATGCACACACAAAATTAAATAATAATCTTTATTTTCCTAAGTATACTTTAGTTTAATCAGGTCATAGGAATTCTCTGATTAATACTTGCATTATGGAGGAGTTTGAACTAGATGACCACATTAGTCCCTTTTGGTTTATAATTACTTAATTAATTAAAGCTGCAATCATGTTTGCTGAGAGATTTCATATCTTATTGTGCTCTGAGATTCCCTTGACTTCTGTTGTCTTTGTACACCAAAGTGTTCATTCAAATAGCTTCAAAATTTTTGAGGTCTGATACACATAAGAATTAGTTACTGCCAACACTTTTTCCCTTTCCACCAGCCTTTTGGAGCAAGCTGCTGACAAACTGTGATTAAAGATGTTATCCATTTCACATGCAACAAAAGTTTGTGTATTTTCCCATGTGCTTCTGTTCCATTGGAGATGTCAGTCTATTAAAGTATTCAAGTTTCTCTTTGGCTTTGTAGAGTCTCTCCATTGTGTTCCAGAAACACAGTGTTGTGTTTGAGAAATTTCTGAAGGCACCTACTGATGATTTCAAAAGGTTGTAGTTGATCTAATCCTTTAACATTTACCTCTAAATTAGGAGCTGAGAAGGCAGCTAAGGCACAAAATATGCTACACACATGCAACGTACAAGAATCACAAGAACAAATAAATGTAACAGTATGGAAAGAAAGTAGGAGAAGGGGCGAAGACAAAAATGCATAGACAAGAATGCAACTTTTTCCAAACCAGTTCTTACTATTAGTTATATCTTGCTTGTACTTATCAAAGAATTTGACCACTGGAACCATTGGAAAACAGCAGCTTCCCACAGGACAACTGAATTCATGATTCCTCACTTTCATCACAGTGGAAGTTGACCATGTGCAAATGTAATCAAGAAAATTCAAGGCAGCATTAAAACACAATTATTCTTTAAATCTTATCTCGAGGTTCACTAGTTGTTACCCGTACCCTGCCTCAAGATTCAGATGAAGGAGTTGGCTTACATTTAATTATGAGGCATCTCTATCAACTCATCCATTTCTCTGTCTTTTCACTTTAGGTTCTAGTTTCTGACACAAATCACAACACAGAACAATTAGTCAAGTTCCTGCACATGTACAGCACATTAACTACAGAATGGTAAGCTACACAACAGACTACATGCAATACCCAAGTCAGTTAATTTCAAGTTATCCCTCCATTATTCTACAAATTGTAGTTTAGGAATTGTCTTTGTTCACAGATTATTTGACAGAGAACAGCCTTTGCAGTTAAGACGCTTGGAGATCACACGACATAGAATCATAGAATATCCTGAGTCATAAGGGATCCACAAGGAACATCAAGTCCAACTCTTGGCCCTGCTCAAGATACCCCAAAAATCATATCATGTGCCTGACAGCATTGTCCAAATGCTTGTTGAACTCTGTCAGTGCTGTCACCACTTGCCTGAGGAGCCTGTTATGCTGCCAGCAACCTTCTGATGAAGAACCTTTTCCTTATATCCAACCTAAACCTTCCCTGACACAGCTTCAGGCCATTCCCTCAGGTCCTGTCACAGGTTGCTACAGAGAAGAGATCAGTGTCTGCCCTCTGCTTCCCCTCACAAGGAAGTTATCGATCATGATGAGGTCTCCAGTCTCCTCTTCCCCAGTCTGAACAGACCAAATGACCTCAGCCACTCCTCATACAGCTTCTTCTCAGGGCCTTCCTTTGCTTGCTGTCTAATAAGTTTATAACATTCTTATATTGCGGTGTCCAAAACTGCACACATTATTCAGGGTGACGCCACACCAATGCAGAGCAGAACAGGACAATCACCTCCCTCAATCAGCTTGTGATGCTTTGCCTGATGCTTTCCAGGATACAGTTACCCCTCCTGGCTGCCAGGGCACTGCTGACTCACATTCAACTTGCCATTGACCAGGACCTCCAAGTCCCTTTCCACAGTACTGCTTTCCAGCATTCTCCAGTTTGTATGTACATCTGTGGCTGACCCTTCCCAAGTGCAGAATCTGGCAGCCATCCTTAAAAATCCCAATTTAGTATCACCTGCAAAGTTACTTAGGATCCATTCCAGTCCTGCATCTTGATGATTTGTGAAGATGTTGAAGAGCACAGGGCCTAAGATGGAGCCCTGTGGAACCCCACTAGTGACAGGTCACCATTCTGATATCATCCCATTCACTATTACCCTCTGAGCTCCACCCGTAAGCCAATTGCTCACTCACTGCAGGATGTGTTTATCCAGATGTGTGCTGGACATTTTGTCCAGAAGGATTCTGTGAAAGGCATTATTGAAAGCTTTACGGAAATCCAAAAATATTACATCAACTGGCTTCCTTTGATGAGCTAGGTGGATTGCCTTGTCATAAAAGGAAATTAAGTTTGATAAGCAGAACTTTCTCCTCATGACCCTGTGCTGGCTGTGAACGATGACTCTTTTGTTTTTCAACAACTCCCAGAATGATGTCCTCTATGATTTTCTCAGGCACAGAAGTGAGACATAGGGAGTAGCTATGGTAGATGCTTTGTGTAGATGTCAATTACTTTTTGGTACACTTGACTCTTCTCCAAATGCATCCACTTCACCCAAGCTCTGAAGGGAATAAGGAAGTAAAAACAACAACAACAAAAGTTATTTAGTTTAGCAGTAGAAAAAAAGATAAATAAACAATAGGCTGCTGGGCAAGTTCTCTCATTGGCACAGAAAGTTCATGGCTAAATAAGAATTGTGATGCTGAAAAAATAATAGATGTTTAATAGTTATTAAACCAGTTTCTCCTGTCTGCTCTTATTTGTTAAAACAAGAGACATTACAAATACTAAATCTGTAAAATAATGAAAGTTAGACTCTGCTTATAACAATTTACCAGCAAGCGTCTTCCTCCTTAGTATACCCTCTAATGAGGAATGCATCCCTGTCTTTCATGGTTTAAATGTAAGGATTCTAAAGCAGGCATAATTGTCATTCCCTTAGAAAAACTGTCATGCCAAAAAAAGAAAACAAAACAAAAAACTAATTTCTTGCAAAAGAAAAATCATTGCACACTTCTAACTCTGTTAGAATTTTAGAGATGAAATGCACCTAGACATACATATGTGTGTATATGTATATATATATATACATATGTAGATCTACACATATTCACATGCAGATACACATATACACTCTTAAGCAGTTCTATTCAGAGGCAATGTGTTCAACAAATGACACCTTTATGCAATAGGCATCTCCTGGAACAAAAAGCATGTAAATTGTGTCCTAACAAAACACACACTGAGTGTTCCACTGCATCCCTCATCCTACCCCTTTATCATCCCTAGAAAATCAGAGAAAGGTATTTTAAAAACAAAACTGAAACTCAGTGCTCAATTACAGGCTACAAAAAACAGTTTATAAATATCTTCCACAAGCACTGCTTTAACAATGCTGGTTCAGTGAACTCCCTGGATCCCATAATCCCTTTTTTAATTTCTGTTATATACTTAGGGACTTTGAAAGATTCAAAGTTAACATACAATGTTCTTATTATAGAGCAAAAGTACAACAGGACAAATTGGGGGAAATATAGATTAGCAAAATTTTTATTTTCTTTCTTTATTGAAGTGGTGCATTTTGGGTGGTATTCAAGCTAAGATTCCATTACAAATTCTAATTGCAATCTCTTAATACAACATAATTAGAGGATCTTCCTAATCTGGAAAACTAAATCACATAAATGGATTACAGATCAGTTTTCAGACGACCAAAAGAAAAAAAAAAACAACAAAAAAACAAAAAAAAAACAAAGAAAAACAAACAAACAAACAAACAAACAAACAAACAAAAAAAAAAACAAAAAAAAAAAGGGTTCCTTCCCACAAAGAGAGTAAATGCTGTGGGTTGGTTAGACCACAGCAAACCAAATCACATTTCCTGAATTATCACCTTTAGTCTCACCAAGGTAAACTGAATTCTGTTTTAGATATCAGACTTCTCTAAACCATCTTTGCACCTATTAAAATGGAGTGTTTTAACAAGGGAAGAACTGCACTCTACACTATAGAAATTCTAGCAAATAAAAGTCTCACAAAATACCTTTTCCACTAATCCTTGAGTAAATAAAATAGTTGTAAGGCCAACATTTACTTTAAGGAAGTTGTGGATCCATCTCTTAAACTAAGGTCCAAATAATGGAAAAATCCAGGCTGAATAAAATCAGGATGTTCTTAACGTTGTTATGCTCGTGACAGTTATTTTAACCATTAATAATTCACTTGTGGGTCACAGTAATGTGGACAATCTTATCTTAATTGTGCAATGCTTTATAAACAAGAAGATTCTTTGTCTTTCTGGATCTATCTGCTAACAGTGTAGAAGCTAAGACTGCATATCTACCCCAAAACCCAAGTAATCTCAGATGTTCAAATGTGAAATAACCATATGAATAATTTTTGAAGGATATGTTACTCTTCACTAACAAGATATTTTGTTCTTTTCTTAAACAATTATTTATGATACCTATAACAATAATAAGCACAAAAATATGGTACCTTTGAGTGTTTAAAGAGAAAGAGTAATTCACACGTCAATGTAAATAGATTTTTGTCCCAAGTGAAGACACTCAAGAACTGAGCACATCAATACAGAAGGAAAACAGTCAGCGAGAAGTGCAACTCTAAATTTCAAAATACACTGCAACACGGAAAAGGTATGACAAGTCAGGAAAAGAAAGAATATCTACCATTGTTTTACTGAAGTTCAAATGGGGAACTGTGTAAATACAAGAAACTTGTTAAAAAGAAAATTAACAGGACAGCTAAAAAAATCGAGCCCTAATAGAAGGCATAAAGATGCCTGAAAGTCACAATACTGAAGGCATGGCATGCACCTAACCTAAAGATTTGAGGAAGACTGGGAGCTGGTTTGCATAAACATGGGATTTGTTATGACTAGCAGACTTTTCCCTATGTTTTTTGTACTCTATAGTAACTTATATTAGCTTGCAGGTGTCGCAGTTGGGGCAAGAACGACACACTGGGTTGCTAGACAAGATTGTCCAAAATGGCCACTTTATTGCTGTCGCTTTGGCATTATCTCCTTACAGAAGGCAATGCACTTTCTTCTCATAGGACAGAAAGTTGTTTTCCACTACTGTGATTGGAGAACTATAAAAAGCAACCAGAAGGCTCACTTATCACTAGTTACGATGTTCTTGCTACAAAGTTTACCTTATACATTATCAGCAACCGACAGTTACAGCCAAGTAGCAATAGCTCTTCTGCTTTTGCTCATTTAAGGATGTGCTGAGATTCACAGTATTCAAGGGTATATCCGAATATTATCAATATTAATTTAATCAATTAATGCCAGGGTGCTGCCAGGCCTGCTGCCATGCAGGATCTACCCCTTAGGAACCCAGCTGCAGCTATCAATCACTGCATACACATTTCATTATACTATGAACTTTGGAAGGAAGGATAAAATATCATACCAGAGCAAAAACAACAGTAGTTGCAATAGGAACAGGTCTCCAAAGAAAGAATAGACTTTTTGTAGTAGAGATCATCTTTGCTTCTCAAGTATGATCCCTTTTAACCTTTCCCTCCTTTTCTCAGAAGTGATGAATGATACGTAAAATGAGAGAAACAAACATGTGCCTTCGAAGCAGAGGCTCAATTATTGAGTCCGAATCACGCTTTCTCTCTCTGAATCAGCTCAAAAATATTTATTTGCTTATTTTTACAGATATCAATCACATGCTTAAAATGCCTTAGATAAACTTAACACATATTTACAGAAAAACTGTTACAGGGGAAACCATGTCTGAAGACATAACAAGGAATTAGTGATCCTGAGGTACATCCTGACCCAGCTAAGCCTTCCCAGCTAGTACCCATATGTCAGCCTAAGTGGCTGCTGAATGATCCCATGCTATGTCCTGCCATTCTAGCTTGCAGGTGTTATAGGAGGTTGTACAGATGTTACAGGAGGAGGTACAGATGGTCCTATCTGGTGTTCTAATATGTATTACCTGTCCTTCATGGACATTTCACACTCTTTGGATCAAAAGTTAACGTGTTTATTGTGAGGGAACAGATCATCATTAAATGAAAAATTTAAAGGTGAGGAAGAAAATTTTAAAGGCATGGCAGGTGGTGAGGTATTCAAACCTCATCATAGATGGGAATTCTGTGCAGTGTGTGATAGACATCTTGAAGAGAGCTCTCTAATGCTGATATGCCTCAAGGGTTCCTGGCATCAGAAGTGACATAGGATTAACTCATTACTCTCACTTCCTAATTATTCAATAAATAGCATTAACCACTTATATGTTTGAATCATTTTTCTTACCAAGACCTACAAAACCAAAGTATAAAAGAACTATTAGCTACTTAAACTCCATCTAGGTACAAAGCAACAAACTTCCTGTTTAATCAGTGACAGACAACAGATACATTAAAAGCTGAACTGCTTTCATGGCCTCCATCAGTAACTTTGCAATTTACACGTGTATGAGATGAGAAGTGCTAACAATACCTATAATTTAGCCCCATGCAATTTTTAACTTTATTAATGCATGCTTCATTGCAACAATACCATCTTTTTTTTCTTCTAGATTTAGGCTAAGTGTTCCTATCAGGTGAAGTACATGCCCAATGCCTTCCTCTTTCCCAATATTTCTTTCCTCCTCAGCCTTTGAGCCATCAAGTTCTAATGCACATAAAAGCAAAGCAAAGGGATGATAAAGGAAGAATAGCCTCTATTATGAAGCACAACACTGAGAGTAGAAAACTAAACATAAAGGGAGGACTGTGAAAAGCAAAAGTAGAGCAAATAAAACTACTTGGGAAAAAAAAAGCTCCATTTCCATGACAACAGAAACACATCATTAAGAGCCACTAAACTAAAGAAGAACTTATTTTCTCTAACAGTTAGAGAGTAGACTAACTGCATTTTTTAAATATTATTTTTTGAAACAGAAAAGGTTTTCCTCTGGAGTTGTCCCATTAAAAAAAAAAAGATAAGAGAACACAAGACAAATAGTTAATCTTGATATGAAAGAAAGAAAATGTCACTACATGGGACTTAAAGGAAAGAAACAGAGCTAGTGTGAGCAATTCTGAACCCATTATCTCTCAGAAGCCCAAAGATAAGTTATTACTATAGAAAACTCTTTGTTGACTATACATAAGCAACCACAACCTTTTCATTGTAGCCTAAATATTTAACACATTTATGAAATACATGTTTATTCTGTAAAGACAGAAGCGAAACCACTCTCTTCTAACAAGCAAAGTAGACTAGCCTTCTTATAACATCATAACTGCATCTACACTGTTTCTTTATGAAGATCCCTGTTATGAGCAAAAATTATCATTTTATCTATTGAAACAGATGATCCCTTATTTAACACCATTTAAAAATAAAAAAATTAAATTAATTTAATTAACTTCTTCCTTAGGCTATTTCCATCTTATTATTCTCCACAGTTTTTCACAGTTTAACAAAATTCCAGACTTTCAGCTATGTATCAGGTTCATTAGCTAGACAACCTCATATACTGGACTCAACCTGTCTGCTGTGTCTTTCTATTACAATTTCGGGACCCAATCCAACTTCACCATTGCCAGCACCTCTTTTCATCTTACCAATGTCATCCACTAAAAAGGCTCATCTCACTTTAGAGCTTTTTAATTTCTTGCCCTTTCACTTTGTAGCATATCAACTAGCAATTCCAGAATTCATGCCTATCTCTGCCTTGCAAGGTGACTACTCTAAATCTTTTCCCCCTTTTTGATTTTGTCCTATTTGCAAAAATAAAATTCACTATTTCGGCTAATCTAAAACGGTAAGAAGTGATCATAAAATGCAGATATTTAACACATGCTGGCAAGGTGCTCTGCTAAACATGAAAAACAATGCACCCTAAGTCAGAGATTTTATCATGCATCACCTGAATAGATGACAAAACCAAATGGAAACAAATCATCTTACACGATATTGCTATGCTATATTAAAAATGTTGATTCTGAGGTATCTGTGATCAGCAGCAGCTAGACTTCCTAACACTGCCTCTTGTTGTTATTTACACTATAATCTTTGTAAAGTAATAACTGTATCTCAGCTACATTCAGTGCAACGGCAAATGTCAATGATTAAATAAACTGACCAACTCACTTACACATAAAAAACCCCAACCAAACAAAAAACCAAAAACCTATCCACTATTAAACAGCAGAAATTTCTAAACCTGATATTGTATTCTCACAATATGTAATGATAAATATATTTCATTGATTATGTTAATTATAATACTACAGAATAATCACCATCTACTATAAAGTCTATATAAGGTTTTCTCAGTTATGGGAAGGGCATGTAATATATCTTTGGACCACAGAAACTGCTTCAACAATATGAAGTAATGCTGAGGACAGACACAGCTAGAAAAACATCAGGACGAAAGAGTTATTCCAACCTTACTCAGATTAAGTAATTAGAGGTGTATAACTTTGGATGACTGGCATTTGGTAAATTCTGTCCATTCAATGGTGGGATTTTCACACTTTTTAGGGTATAGACATACATCCTTTGAGACTGTAAGAAATAGATTATATGAACAAATTTTAAAACTTTACTAGTTGTAATAATTCCATATAGAGAATTGGTCACCTAAATTTACCTAAGTGCTGTCTGACATTGATGGATTTCCTTCAAAATTCCTTGCCAGACTGTATAAACATCACACCCTTGACTGGAATCTAATGAGCAACTTGTTATTAATTCAAGAATCTCTGATATATTTTGATTATACAATCCATGGGAATGTTATGAATATTTAGGATTAGTACATATAATAAAATAGGAATTCCATGAAATCTGACTTCTAAGCTACCAACGTACTAGCTTATATGCGAAAGATGGAATTGAAATGCACTGTACTACCACTCACTTTACAGTCCTACAGTATTCAGAATAATCTCTACATTTGATGGAAGCACTCAGCAAATGTAGCCAAACTCAAAGGTACTCCTTGGTGTAATTTTTTTTTTTTTTTATAGCATATATACCAGTAGTTAGAAAATACTTAATTTGCACAGAATCAGGTTTTTCTTCAGAGTGGAAAAGAATGAACTCCTAAGCAAAACATGCTAGGACAGTAAACTAATACAATATGATCCAAGCTTTTTTTTTTTTTTTTTTTTTTACTAGAGTGGAGCATAAAAAAAAAAATCTTCATTTTATTAACAAACCCTAAAGTGTAATGGTCAAGGTTTTAGCCCTTTACCATCTTCTCTCACTGTTGTGGTTTGACTCCAGCCAGGAACTACATACCATGCAGACATTTGCTCACTCCCACTCCACTGCAGGTTGGGAAATAA
>VXBA01004034.1:144287-160738 GCA_013399895.1 Serilophus lunatus | reverse complement strand
AAAAAAAAAAAAAGAAGTCCTTCCCTTCAAAAACACTCCTCATGGGTAGACATGAGAGTAGTGCACAACGCAGTTGCTTAGCATCCACTGAAAGAAGTCCAGGCCATCCATAAGCAGTGATCTGTCCCATCTGGCCTACTTCCCCAGTTTATATACTGATCATGATATTCTATGGTAGGGAATATCCCTTTCGCCAGTTCAGGTCAGTTGTCTTGGCTGGACTCCCTCCCAGCTTCTTGTGCACCTGCTCAAGAAGCTGAGCATGAAACACTGAGCAGTCCTTGACTTGGGGCAAATTACTTAGCAATGATCAATACATCAGCAGGTCATCAACATTATTCTCCTACTGAATTCAAAATACAGAGTGTACCAGGTAAGGAGAAAGCTAACTCTATCCCAGCCAAAATGAGGACAATCACTTAAAACTTCACTTTGATATTTGTACAAAAGTATCTTCAAATAATGGGTTTTTTCAATGAAAGGAGGCACTTGAACAAGATATCAAGACACGGCAATCACAGGGTATTAACTTTAGAAAAATATCTTTTTAAACATTCTTTGTTCTCATGGAACAGCTTGTAGGTATCTTGCATTTTGTCATACATCCTTGGGATTTGCAAAAAGATAGAAAGGACAAGAGAGTAAATAAAAATCCCACTTTTATATTTTCTATTATGTTATTAACTCTATAACATGACTACAGGTCAGTAACAATGGTTCTGGAGTGCAAAATACGTTCGTAGGTGCCTGTTTTTCTGACACTTTTTCTTTTTGAAAGAGCAAACATTTTAAACTTTACCCTAAAGACATATATAAAATTATCTTAGAATCTGAAGTTGCAAGAACACAGCCTCACACAGAGTCCTGAAAAGCATGCATACTCTTAAATTTGGGTATAAATTTATAGAAGAAAAAAAAATTGTTGATGTGCAAAGTATAAGGACTCCATCATTGCTGTTTCTTCTGTAATACCCTTGTTTACATGTAAATGAATTTAAATCTTATCTCTGAGTACCATACAAAATTATTATTCTTATACATAGCTAATAAAGAATCAAGAACACTATCTAAATTTAAAACGAACAGTAACACATTAAGCTGTCCATTGTTGGGTATGAAATTTACATACGATGTTACCTATCATTAACAAGTTATAGGACTGTGTTAAAAATTGAATAATGTAGAAAATTATTTCATTCAGAGACGCAAACAATGTGTTGGGTGGGTGGAAGGTCATGTTTCTTTGAAAGAGGACAAACACTGCTCAAGTCCTACCAAAGCATCAGAGTCATTAGCTGAATATTTTTTAGCTTTCTACTTTTTTACTATCAACTACGACAATAGAAGAAAGACTGAAATAGCTTCCTAAATAAATTATAACTTAAGAGCTTCAGATAGAGTTGAAGTGAAGAGAAGGGAAAGAAAAGAATGTTTGAAACTGGTTATTAAGCTAAAATGGTTTTAGAACATAATAAAGAGACATGCTCAAATCCACATATCATTCCACAAAGACAACTTGAAGATGTAGGGTTGCTAAGGAATTGGAATCTCAACCTGAAAAATTAAAATTATTTCTGGAGCTGATCCAACCCAGAAATATACATGTCTATTATATCTGTCCAAATGTTTGGTAAACTTTGCAAAGTTCTACTTAGATTTTTTTTAATTATTTCATTAATTCTACTTTATAAAAGCATTCTTTTATTTTACATTTATATGTTTGTTTGGGGTTTCTTTTACAAATATGCAATCAAACTAGTTACAAACCAAGACTCAAGAAACTACAAACCTCCCTCTTTATTCTCTCTTAAAGTGTTTGTGTGAGTGAGTTCTGGGAGTATCTTCAGAGTATGTTTTCTGCTTTACATTTGTATGGACAGTCCAATATCTGCTTCCTTTTTTTTAGTCTCTAAAACACAGTCTCAATTTTGTTGACTGACTAGCATACTGCCTGCAGCTATCCTTACTGAAAAACTGTCAAAACAAGCTATAATTTGGTGACTCTGAAAAGCCTCTTTCTAACGCTATATTTTTTGAAATGTTCATAGCAATACAATTCTAATAGCAAGGTTCTTTGCTAGCTGTCCAGCCTGACTTGGTTATGGAGCATTGGGAACCAGAAAAATAGGCCTCTCGCTACATGCTCAACGTCCAGAGTTCTGTTGTTTCTAAGCAACTGTTCATTCTCAGTAGTCTATTGGGCAAAATGACATTCTATTCCTGAGGCTGTTGTCCTCTTTAAGACACCATCATGAACTCTGATGGGGGCACGTGCTTCATTTATTTGTTTACCACTTACAACCTGTAATATCTTATTATCTGTACTTGCTGTATTTTGCAAGTATGGCTCAGCTGCAGAGAAAGGGCTGTCTATTTGCCTTGCTTGTGCTGCTGCTCATGAGGACAAACCCAAGAGAGAAACAAGATTGTTCTGGAGAGCAACTCCTCACCTTCATTTGGCAAAAGCTTACAGGAGGCAGGATGGAAAAAAACCCAAGAACTCACTACACAACAAAAATCACATAAACTTTTCCCAGGGAACCTAGCAAGGACTACATTGACTACTGCAACCAAGAATGTTAGTGAAAGATGCCTGACTGAAAAATGAAGGGGAGAAGAGGATTCATCACCTTAACTTTTCATACCTTAGAGATCTGAGTTTCTATTTCAAAAGCAACCATATTTAGATTTTGTCCCAATAAATTACATCTTAAGTTTGTGAACTGTACCTACTTCAAGAAGTGGTGTTCCAGTAGAATCATGTCAAATGTTCAAAAACGGAACACACAATGCAAAGATCTCCTAGTCTCCTACATTCAAGTAATGCCTAAATTCATGCACATGTGGCCCTGCAAGAAGTGGAGGAAGCAATGAGGCTGCTGGGAAAACTAACAAACAAACACCAAACAAAATTTTAGAAGAAATATTTTCAAGACAAGTATATCATTTTGGTTTTCTTATTCAGTATCAAACTAAAGAATATAAACATTTCATATATTTTGTATAACAATTCTTTTAATTCCTAAATGATAATGATTTACCATATTCTGGAGTAATTCTACTATTAATAGCTTAACACTACATCTTTTTTCCTGTTACAGGAAAAAAGCAAGAGCAAATTCAGCAGTTCTATGAATTGCAACAGGGTGAAAACCAAGACGTTTGGCTAACTAAGACAGGATAGTACCTTGATGTCCTTCCACAATTTTTTTCTTAAAGTTGACATTAAATGGAATAGCAGATCATAAAACACTTAAGTTTAACCTGTGGGGGGGAAAAAAAAAAAAAAAAAAAGTATTACAAATGAAGTTTTGGTCCCATCAATACTTTTCCCCCTATTTGATAATTTTCTGAAAGGACTTCCAGAGTGCATCACCATCTTCTGCAGTTTTTGCCATTGCTCTGCTATTTCTTTTTAGTGATATGTTACACTATGATTGTAATATTTTCTGTTGTGCTTTCACTATGAAGGAAAAAATGTCACTAAATGCAGTGTAACAGCTTGCAAATATACAGAGAGACCGCTGAGCTTTGTCAATTGTTATTTTAAAAAGAAATGCAACCCTGAAGACCCTGTTTGAAAGAATTTCTGTGAGAAATGAATAAACATCCTTTCACTCCTTCTCACTGATATCAAGCAGAAATGAGAAAGGGAAGTCAACACAGGTCACACAATAATGTGAAGAGCTCAGTAGAAACATCTCTGGATTCTAATCCAGACTGACAGCTATCCTATTCTTTACTACTGTTACATATAATGGACACATATCTCTTGCTTCAAAGTCAGAAAACCCCCCTGTCTGAGTCTTTAAAGATAGAATTAGTAGTTCTCATTCCAGTCTCCTAAAACAAAGTTACAGAAGAATCAACTACTTGCTTGGGCAGGTAACAGTTCAAGATAACATGTTAAAAAATATACCAGAAATTCTCCAAAGTAAATTGTATTATTTATGCAATTCTAAGAGAATTAGCATTTCTATTATCTGTATGACCTTAAGGAAATTATTAATCTTAATGTATAAATTTATACTGTAGAGACATTGTAATATGTGGATCAGAAAGAAAAGGAAGACAACCTTCCACCAAGTGAAAAAATTCTTTTCTATAGGTGTTTAATTGGCTTGGATATTTAATTTAACTGTAGATGATATAATCACCTACTTCTTTACACCACAGTATCAATTACATGTGTGTTTATCTATTTCTAAATCACATTTTTCACTTCTTTTTCCATTGTGAAATCACACAGATATTAATTCCATTTATCTATACACTTCCCCAGCTTAGCATACATGTCAGATCTCAAGGTTAATTTCTCCCACAGAAATTTAAACCTCATTTATTATTTGGTATAATTTTTCTCTATTAGCTCTTTGTGAAGAACACTGCCACCAATCCAGACATTAAGAGGTAAGGGGTTTAAAACAGCATCTAGGTAACTGACACAACGTTGCACATAAAATACGCTAACTACACAAAATATAGCATAATCTGTGACACTAACCCTGGTTGGTGCTGCCAACCAATATGTACAAACTTTAAGATCTACTCCAGCACTCAGAAACTGCATATATTTCATGACTAGTTCACTCAGTGCAATTCACAGAATAGGAAAGGTTGGAAGGGACCACAGTCAGACATCTGGTCCAATCTTCCTGCTCAAGCAAGAACCATTCTCGAGCACATGATACAGGACTGTGACCAGACAATTCTTAGATATCTCCAGTGAGGGAGACTCCACAACCTCTCTGGACAATCTGTTCCAGCACTTGGTCATCTGCACAGTAACAATGTTTTTTCTCATATTTTTCTGTGCATCAGTTTCTGCTTCTTGTCCTATCACTTGGCACCCCTGAGAAAAGCCTGGCTCGGTTCTCTTCCTTCTCTTCAGATTCTGACAGACATTGATGAGCTCCTCTCTGCCACCTCTTCTCAAGGCTGAACAGGCCCAGCTCCCTCAGCCTGTAAGAGAGATGCTCCTTAGTCATCTTTGTCATCCTCCAATGGACCTGCTCTAGGTGCACCATGTCTGTCTGGTGATGAGAAGCCCAGAACTGGACATAGAACTTCATATGCAGCCTCATTAGGGCTGTAATTACTCAGCCTGACAACTGAAGTTCAACATGTAGATATCAGCTTCGATATATCAAAGTATTTAAAACACATCTGCATGTTCAACTGCATAGTCAGGCCAATTGTTTCTGGTGGTACATTATTTTACTGTGTTGAATACACAATGGAGAAAAAAATACCTTTTTCTTTGACCATTCTATTGAATTAATAATGCAATAAATGCTGTTTTTCATACGGATAAAAAGTTTTAAAATCACATACATCTAGAATTATCTGCAATAGTAAACACTAATTAAACAATAAAGTCATTAGAAACAAGTTCTGTAGACGATTGTTCTTTTCTAACCCTGAGAGGTTTTAGGGGTTTTGAAATAAATTTCAAAAGCACATATACAGTATATAATATTTCCACAAGTAAAATGACATACTAGAGTAACAGAAAATCCTCTTTCTGAAGGAAGTCCAACTTAATATTATGCAGGTGATACTGCTTCAAAGAAGAGCAATTGAAAGTAATATTCTTATGAATAAAAATTAAATTTCCATCACTGAGCACTAATGCCAGATATTTAACTGCTGAAAATTCTGAAAATTCAGATGTTATGAATGGAAACATCATGGAAGTTCCATTTCTTGTGTTACAGTGTCATTTCACCCTAATAAATTAGCATGTTAGTGAAAGAGAACTTGATTAATATGCAGTACTCTGCTAAGTGAGCTGTTAATTAGGCTAACAATTTAGAAGACACAGGAAATAAGGGAATTCATTTCGGCAGTTTGTACATGAAAAAAAATTAAAAGTTAATTCTAATCATGCACTGAATAAAAGTGAAGCCAGATGGCATAACCTGTGAAAAAGAGGAGGCACAAAATTTTCATTTTCATGAAACTGTAATGTGAGCAGCATCTTGTCTACTAATTAGCAGAACTTGATGATCCCACTCTCAGTATATGTAACATATGTAACATATGCACTTCAGCATATGTACAATTTCCTACAATAAATATTGATAGAGATACCATTCTATTTATTTGATCTTTTTCCTGAAAGTTCTTATACAATATTTGAAGAAGTACATAATAATTGTAAGTTCTCATACAACCAGGAATGTTAATTACATGGAAAGCAGAACCACAACATTCTTTCATTTATACTGTGGTACTGATTAGAAATTAAATGAAGTAGCACAGACTTGCATCATGAAAAGTGAAAATAAGAGACACGGGCCATGTCTCAAAGTACTTTTATTCCAACCTTTAAACCAAATCATCTATCACAAAAAGCAGACAAACAGCAATCCATTTGCACATCCCCTGAAACAGTCACAAAAATAAAAGGCTAAGCAGGGATGTGGGGTGTGCTGGCACCAGTGCAAAAGAAGAGTAAGAAAGGAAAAAACAAAAATGTCTGAAGATCAGCAGCAGAGGTTTGATGTTCATAACTTTACTATGATACTCATCCACTTGGTGATCTCAGAGTCAGAACACACTGGCACTGTAACATAAAAGTCAGTGCAAGACCAAACCTCAGTATCTTTTGTTATTTTATTTGCCTCTCTGCTTTCAAGATAAATTACTGCACTTTAATAGTTATTGCTTTCCAAATCCACACTTCTCACCCTCTACACCTACTGTAAGGATGAAAGAAATTATCTGGACTTATACACCTGTTATGATGTTAATTGGAGTTGTTACAGCTCAAGCTACATTCATTTGTGACTTGGTGACTAGCTAACCTAGCAAAAAAGAACGTTGAAATTACAGGCTCAAAATCCATGTCTCCTTATATATCTATATTAAGTAAAACTACATGAGGAATTTTCTCCTTGTAAATTATGGCAAGAATTATATGTCACCTGATTAGATATTTGTCATTCTGTTGCCTCATAAGGATATGTCCATAATATTCATTTACTGATGAACAATACTTTATACTAGGAAGTTACAGACAAAGAAACTCAATTGCAATCAAAATCACATCCTAATGGTGGAGATGCAGTAAGCATCTGCAGTAACGAGAAATATTAGTTATAGCTTTTTGGTGTCAATGTCATGACCAACAAAAGCCGTTACTGCTATTACAGAAAATCTAGATATTCAAATATTTGGATATTTCTCTCACTGTTCTCCTCCTGGGATTTCTGTAAGCTGTACCATAGGTCAAGTTTGCAAAGATATGTAATTCTCTATAAAATGTGTATAATTACATTTCAACATCACCACTTCTAAAAATCACAACTATTACACAACCAGAATTCTGTCTCGTGTTTTGAACACTCTCGTTCAGTAACTGCACATTTTCCCCTATTTATCAAAGGCCATCTGCTTGACCTACAATATTACAAAAGCCAAAGAATCAAACAAATCAAGATCTAGAGATTTAATTAGTGACACCAAACTTTAGACTGAAAATAAAACCTCGTGTTCAAGGTAGACACTAGTGAGCCAGAGTGTAGGAGGCAGATTAACCCACATCAGCTTTCGAATGAAGATTTCTATCTGACATACTTTCTATAGGCTTCTGCAAAATCTGAACTAGAGAGACTATAAAACAATGAATTAAGAAAAGTCAAGTCCGCAATTGTAGCTTTTTGTAGCTTTTAATTCATTTTTCATGTCAAGCTTTTGGTAAGCTTAAGAAGAATAGAAAGACCTTTTGCAACAGTGAAATAAAGCCATACTACAAAAACAAACAAACAAACAAACAAACAAACAAACAAACATGCCATTATGGTTCCAACAATCAATCTGAACCCTAAGAAGTCACATCCTTGTTTCGTTATTATTGTAGCAATTATCTCAGTGTGGGCTATTGTGTTAGCTCCATCTGAGATGATTAAGTAATCACTGAATAGGTATATGTTATTTGGTGCAGCAAAAGATATTGTGAACTGTTGTCATCCACTTTGCAAACTTAAGTTGTCTTTATGTTATTTTTTATTTAAATTTACCTATTATTTGAACAGTTTACTAGACTATTAGTGTAGTAAGCCTCATTTTGGTGAATATCTGAAAATAGCATTTTACTGTTAAATCCCAATTTAAGTTAAATGCTTAAGTGTCTACCTGCTGATCCACTTCCATCACTGTTTGTCAGTACTGGGAAAAACAATCAGCTCACATTCCAATTTCAGTTATATCTATTATATGCCCACATTTTGGAAGAAAAAGGAAGGAGATGCCTTTAATTACTTTTAAATAATGGCTTCACTGTGGTTTAAGATTAACATCATTAATGACAGCCATTTGCCAATCCAAAAGTTAAGAGGTGCAGCTTTCTGCCAAAATTATGGTAACTTTTATTACTGTAAGTTCAGGCATACTTATTTCTACAATATTCAGTGGTCCTAGTAAATACAATTCATTATATGGGACAGAGAGCTCAAATTATGATGTCTGCTAAACATCTACCTAGAATTATGACATCATTTATATATGCATCTTGATTCATCTTCAGGTCCTCGGTTTCCAACTGGCTAGTCATTCCAATTTTTAGATGTCTCCTGGAAGTGATCTACAGTTAAAAAGCAAATAAAAAAAACCAACCAACCAAACAAACAAACAAAAAACCCCTTTGATTTGCTAGTATTGAGCTCTTATTTATTAGTATTGAGCTCTTATTTATTAGCTTTGCTAAATATATCCCAAAAATGTAACCTAGCCACCTACCATGCTATTGGGTCAAGGATAACAGTGAAAAGCTGTAATCACAGAATATAATGGTTATATCTTCATCCACGCTATTATAGTAAGGTAATCATCAGACATTAGTACATCAAGGATATGAACCTCTACAGCCCCAAACAATTTTTCTTACTGTAATTATTGAGAAATTAAGACACAGTGACTGGAAAACAAGAGAGGACTAGAGGTAACATTAAAAATGGGAAGCAGAATGTAAAGACTAGATGAACTAAGCAAAACTATTTAGGATAAAATCTCGAAACAATATTATTTTATTAAAATTTATTTAACTGTTTATATATATATTATATACACACAAACACATGTGTCATCCAAACAGATGCACACACAGGTAATTTTTGTTCCTTTAATTGATACATATATATAAAGCAAGCCCAGTGATACAATAGAGCACAGCAGTTCTTGGAACCACAAACACAGCTTTTAAAAAGCACTAAAGAAATAGTAAGAACAGAAACACACCCTTTATGATTTTAGTTTTCATTAAGATGTTCCCTGCCAAAGAAAATAGCTGAATGGTTTCAGAAGACAGAAATATTTTGAAGTTCTATTAATAACTAGATGCATGTTAATCATCTAGCTAATATCACTCAACTAGTTTTCACTCAACCTGTCACCTAACTAATTGTAAAAAATACAAGCCAAAACTCCATGCAATAGTTATTCAGATGCATGAATCTTTGGCAAAGAAGTCTGTCTGACACAGTAGGGTGAGTCTTAAGTATTGATAATACAGCTAGTATCTATCAATTTTCTGAAAGCAAAATTGGTTATAGTGCATTTCAGAATGCTCCATAGAATAACACAAGGAATTGTATTTGCATAAGAGATCTATGATTCTTTTTTTGCGTTAGTGTTGAACTGTACCATGGTAACATAAAACTACCAGGCTGCACATCCAGTGACACTTCAGTCTTTGGGCATTGCAGATCACTCTGGCTAGGGACACTATTAGAAAGATGGGGTAATTTATTTCTTCAAATGCAAAACATTTGCTTTTATATCTGAGAAACTGTACACTATGCAATTCATCTTTTTTTTTTCCTAGATTAATCTCTTTTGTTCTGAATTTTCCACAGACACACTTCTGTGCAATGGGTTCACCTCTTAGCCTATACTGAGGTCAGTCAGTCTTCTTTCTACTAGAAGTTAGTATATCCAACTTTGGGAAGCAAACTGTAATATTTTCCTAAGATGTTTTAAATATTACGTACTCTGCTTACTGTCATTGACATGATATTATAGTATGGAGGAGGGACCACTGTGAGGTTGTCTATGTGTCTTGACACTTCTGAGCTGCTTTGCCATCCTTTAGCAGACCCTGGTGCAAACAATACCAAGGCCATGGGTTCATTTCCCATACGGCCCATTCACTTGGACACAATGACCCTTGTGGGTGCCCTCCACTCCAGAATATTCTGTGAAATCTGTGGATTCAACTCCTGATACATCCTTAAAGACCATGTCTAAGTTTTAGGTCAGAATGTAGGTACACAATGTTAGCTCGCCAGATTCGAACTTGTAATAAAAGTAAAGCTATTTTCAGGTCTTTAGAGGTCACTTAGTTCTCCCTTGCACACTATTGCTAGGTGTTTATCACAGCACCTTAACTCTAAGTAACACAGATGTACCAGGGAGCTGCAATTCATTTTTGTTCCAGCTACAGCGTATTTATGGCAATCCAGACTGGTATTACTCTCCTCCATCACAAGTTTTCTGTCAAAACTGTATATGTAATAAATGAAAGCAGCTCTTGAGGGGAAATTTCACGTTTACAGCAGTTAGATTTAGAAAAGATCCATGGAAGAGCACTGGAACACATATTACTATTACTATGGGAAAAGCACTGCCTGTGGAGATCATACCCTGTATCTAAAAGGTTATCACCAACACTTACACTAAGGAAACTTAATGATGTCCATGGAAGAAGAGAGATGGCAAAAAAA
The DNA here is from genome assembly GCA_013399895.1 of Serilophus lunatus. Lineage (NCBI taxonomy): Eukaryota > Metazoa > Chordata > Aves > Passeriformes > Eurylaimidae > Serilophus > Serilophus lunatus. The sequence continues at coordinate 150,014 of VXBA01004034.1, read as the reverse complement.
GGCAATAAATATTAACCAAGTTAGTGCAGATTGCCTTTGAACTTCCCAGTTTAATTAAATCTTTAAAATGCAAATCTCATCTTCCATCACAAAAAGACTGGACTGACTTTAGCATTGACCATCATGAAACAATTAAGGTCTAATCCTCACTTCACAGTTTGGCCAACTAAGAGATGCTTTAACTGCCTCTGTAGCCAAAGTGGACTGAATCAACCACAGAATAAGTGGGCAGCTAGGTAATAAGAAATCCTCATGAAAGAAAGAGTGGCTGGACAATGCAGACTAGTTGAAAGAGTGAATAAAATGAGGAGTGAGAAACATCCCAAAATAAGTCAAATCTCTGTAACAGCTTCAGGTCATCTCTTCTGTAAAAGAAGAGATCAAAGCAAAGGGTGAAAAGAATAATGAATCACGGAAACAAATGAGAAGAGAAATAGCATAACAACTGACTTGAAAGGAAAGTTAGGAAAGACAGCCCTTATAAACTAAAATCTCCAGTCAAATTACCATTTTAATACCAGGGGGAAATATCACTGCTGTGATGTTTTTATTACATAACCACACGTAGCTAGAATACCCATTCAGTTTATTTCAGTTTGAGATCAGCTTACTTCATAAAAGTTTAAACAATTTCTTGGGTTTCATTATACCTAAAAGGTTTTTCATGTTACTTGTTTTATTATGCTACATTAAAGTCCCTAAGGAACTGAAGCAAAAGGTTGCAGTTCTCTTTACTTCTACTATTCATATAATGGTATCAAAAATACTTTCAAAATACTGAAATTAAAATAATGCTCACATACATAACAGATAGTGCTTTATTGGTTTGTTCTTCATTTATGCTACATGACTTTACCTCATGTAAGACCTCGTGAAAAAAAAAAAATTGGGAATGACTGTCAGGGCAAGATCTTTTCCCAAGGAGTAGCGGAGCATGCATATGGTGGAGATACTTTGAAATGGGTAGCACAAACGAGGAAGTAAGAATGGCACAAAGAGCTTCAAGATGCATTTCAAGCAAAAAGAATAAAGTTACTGCTGAGCAGCACATGAAGCAAGGAATCAAGTATCAGAGAAAAAAACATCCTACATATCAGACAGGAGTCCACAGACTTCCCTGTAGTCCAGAAAGTCATTGAACTAACTTAAGTAAGATCTCAAATGCTAGGGCACTGTGGGCAGATGTTTACAATCTCACTCTTATTCCTGCTGTCCTGACATAATCATTTTGAGTTTCCTATCTTTCAGAAGGTAATCATTCCAGTTTTATTCTTATAAATCCTGGATTTTGTGGGTCTTCAAAAACAAACAAACAAACAAACAAAAAAACCCCCAAACAACAAACCAAAACTCCCACAACTTTACTTCTCTAGGACCCACTACAGAAGAATATTTCCTACTGCAATAGCATATTCAACATAAGTTATCATTGCACCAAATCATCATAGTATTAAACAAGTATTATATGTAAGATCTGAAATAAAATCTTAAAAAAGAAACTGATTGACATTTGAAAACATATGAGTGCTCCATCAATAGCAAATATTCAACTGTTCCTGAATAGACACTGACACACAGAAATAAGTCTGACTGTTAACAATTCATATTGTAAACAAGTCAGGTAACAAAATTCTCTGTTCTTACAATTGCACTTGTTATATGAGTTTTCTTCTCACAGAAGACAAAACAAATTTACTCACAGAACTGTAAACAGGATTGTATAAAAGGAGTTGCATCTTTTCTGTTCACAACAAAGTGTCCAAAAATATTTTCAAATCATGACGAAGAATATGGACCTCTGGTATAATGTAGGTGAACAATATTTTATTAAATATTATTAAGTTAACAAATAGAATAAATTCCTATATTTTACTAGTTTCTCTTTTGTTATTAGAATGATACTGGGATGTCATGTCTGCGTTTCTGGAAAAAAATTATTCTTTACACCAAAAACATTCTTACATTAACCCAAATTACACTTTGTGCAGAGCAGATATATTCATTTAGATAAGTAAATGGATATAATTCTTAATAAGGTATTTTTTATTCTGAAATCATGCATCTTTTCACTTAATTTCATCTAATTTTGCAGCAAGCATCCTCATGAAATATAAAAATATAGTTTTAAGTCAAATACATGATAAAATAATGGAAACAATGTCTTAACTAATGTTTTAAGTAATTTAAGATGAAATGATAAATTTTCAGATGACAAGTGGTTATATAAATTTGAATACAAGAATGCATGAAGCCTTTCTGGTATAAACTAACAGTGCAGTTGAGGTAAAATATATGTGACTTTACTCTGAACAAAACTGACTGTTTAAAGTACAGGTTTTTTGAATTCTATAATTCATGACATGTTCTGCATGTTTTTGTCTTGCAGGACTTAATGCCTTATCACATTTGGGTGGGGGAGGGAGGTAGTGCATTTGGAGAAAACTTTATTACAATCATTGTTCTAATAAACTATATTGTATTTTTTCATTACCTTCTTTTTCCTCCCTTTTGAAAGGACTAGGGGAGTCTTTCCATCCAAACCTTCTATTATTACTTTTCCCTTCCTTTTGAGCCTCAATATTTTGTATAGATCACTCCTTCACAGTAATGGGCAGAACTTGACAGATGCCATCCAATACAATACTGGAACATTAAAGAGAAACGAGCACATTTAGGATCTTTATGCAATGCTTTCTTCAATATCTCTCAGCCTTAGACTCGTCTTTGCTGCAATAGCTCCATCTATTCTGCTGTTCTCATTTGCTTTTGACTCCTGTTAAGTGCCGTGCCTCATTTATGTATGTATTTAATTGAATTATAGAATGATTTAGGTTAGAAGTGACGTTAAAGATCACCAATTCCAATCCCCATTCCACTAGACTAGGTTGCTCAAAGCTTCATCCAACCTGGCCTTGAACACTTCCCAGTATGGGGCATCCACAACTTTCCTGGGCAACCTGCCCCTGTGCATCACCACCCTCACAGTAAAGAATTTTTCCCAATATCTAATCTAAATCTGCACTCTGCCAGTTTAAATATATTCCTCCTTGCCCTATCACTATATGTCCCTCTCCAGCTCTCTTGAAGGCCCCCTTTAAATACTGGAAGGCTACTCTAAGGTCTCCCCAGAGCTTTCTCTTCTCCAGGCTGAAAATTCCCAATTCCCTCAGGTTTGCTGATTTCAGCTTGTTGCTTTCAGATGTTTTCTCAAATTTAACATTCTCTATATAAATTCTTTCCATTTTGAATATAACATTTCAAATATTTGTGCACTGATCTTATGGCTAGATGAAACAGTTTTATTTCTTCCCTCTACTTTGCTGATATGAGACAGTATCAAAGTGTTAATATTTTAGATGCACTTTTTACTCTATGCGCACTAGCCAAGTTACCCTGACAAATAAAATAAAATCTGTTCCTCACAGAAGAAATTAGACTGGCAGACCTGACATTTCAAAATGCATGCTGTGTTTTTCCTCTTGTGGGACTTCAACCATCTTTCTCAAATTATCCATTTGTTCAGAGAGTGCATCCATTTGCACTGTAATTATTCCATTGCACTACAGGCTGGAATGTCTTTAGCTCTCCTGTCAATTTGGAGTGTCTTCAGTGAGGCTATGTGGGTACACATATTTAGCAAATCAAGAACACAATCTAGTAAGTATCAACATCCTTCTTCAGTCAGCACTTTCACAGATTTACAGAGAAATATTTTTCCCATCTGTCATGTCTGTAACACATATACCCTGATGGACACCAAAAATCTTTGCTCCTAGTTAATGAAAACTAATTCAGTCCAATTTCTTGGTTCCACTTTATCATCTCATTAGTTACAATAAGAAGGTGTTCTGATGATACAAAAGACTTTTTAAAAATCAATGAAACAAAGTTAAAAATAAAAAATTCATATAATATCATCAAATACAAAGTTATAGATGGTTTAAATTTATTTTATTTTTTTTTTACTGAAAAGCCTTCACTCTATATTACATCTCAAAATAATGAGATTGAGGCTGGAAGTTTAAGTTGTATGGAAGAAAAGGAAAGATTGAGTTTCTGGAGATTTTTTGCAGAATGAATCTGCAACACATACACATACTAAAAAAATATAGGCCTAGATGACAGTAAAAATATAAGATTCAGACTACAATTTATCTGATACATGGCATTGCTTGTCTCTGATAAAAAAATACAAGGCAAACAAACAAAAAAAAAAGATCGTGATGAGGCAATGGGGATCCAGCAGAGAGCACAGACTCTTGAAGCTACTGAATTTCAGGTCACAGTTGGACATCTAAAAGACTGAGAACAGAGAAAATGGTGTTTAGAAGAATCAAAAGCATTGGTAACAGTCTGTATTGAGAAGATCTTTTTGTTAAAAAAGAAATATTTTGGTGCATTTCACTTCTCAGTTTTCCCCATGCTTTTCTAAAGCCTGTTAAATTCGCAGTTCATTAAATCTGTCATTACTCTCACCATAAAGCTTTCACTGATGCAGACTTCTATTTTGTCTATTTCTCCCTCTATTCTAAACATCTAAATATGTTCTTTGAAATCTTCATCTTGATGACTAATTCAGCATTTCTCAGTATCAGCTCATATATTTGAACACCAGGAACTAGTCAGTGCTGCCACTTATTCTAGTCAATATAACCAAAGAAAAGGTTCATTAACATTGAAAACAGACTGTGGTCAGGCACCAACTTCCACCAGAAGACTAAATTGAAGTGAAAATTATGCTTAAAATAGAATTTGGTGCAGTCGTTTCCAGAACTGTTTGAAGCTTTATTGTAATTTCATGTATGTGTAGGAATTTTTACAGACATATATGTAACATATGTAAAAAGAAACTGAGATCCATTATTAAGCCTTCTACTTATAGTTGAATTACCCATCCACTGCAGAGTAGCAGTTCCATCAGCACTCACACAGTCTATTATACTCACTATTTATGGCCGTACCATGATCAAAAGCATATTTTAGTAGAACCTTATATGGCATAATGAAATAATATTGAGCTATAGCCCAGATGGCATCAAGATGTGAGGCATTAAAGGACATCTCATTCATCAGAAAGTACTGTACATTAAGTTCTCAGTTTATTCTCTACTTAACTCTATCTAAAGGCATGTTCCTATAGCAACACTGTTGAATGTACAGCTATGCCTGAAAGAATTATATACCAGTAAGTATTCCCATCTCCAAAGCATATATTGCAATTTAACACATCTTTGGGCAGGAGCTTCCATTTAGTAACTGCAATAAAAGCCCCTTGTCCTTTTATTCAGGGGAATTATAGTCCCTGTCTTCTCCTAACATCCCAGGAACTTTACTGATATGCTGTCTTGGTTTGATGGACAAAATTATTGATTAATAACTCGTGGATACAGAGGTAGTAAAGAAAATAAGAATTTATTATGAGGAAAGAAAAAAAATTAACTTAAAAATATTAAAATACCGAGAAACCCCCCTGAAGAAAGCCCAATAACCGCTTTCCAAAAACCCCAAAATACCATCCACCAACACCCCCACCCCCACCGGTTCCACAAGTGAACAAACAACGAAAAGAAAAAAAAATTATTTTTCGCTTTAATGTCCGAAAAAAAAGTCCAGTTAATCTGAAGTAGGTGGCAGGAGGCGCTGATGGCCGTGGCGGGGGGTGGAAAGAGCAGCAGCACAGGCAGGCACGTGGTGACTCCAAGATGGCAGAAAAGCACAGAGGCTGGC
>VXBA01004034.1:21829-144218 GCA_013399895.1 Serilophus lunatus | reverse complement strand
GGGGGCAAGGAAAAAAAACCAAACATTTTTTTATTTAAACCTGAGTCCAAACAGGGAAAGTTTTCTCAGCTTCAGCTAACCCAGGACATATGCACAAGTGCACATATGCACTCTCTCTCTGACTAGAGACACTAGAGGCAACTTCATCATTTAAAACACAATTCAGCAAATTCATTGAGAAACAACAACAGCTATTTGATCACAATATTAAAAATTAAAGCCTGGGTTATATTTTCCAAGGTCCTTAAAACCATTTTCTTTTCATGGAACATCTCAAAGATATTTATGAAAATATCGTGATGGAAAAAGTGGTGTTTGACAAGTCAGAAATCTTTTTTTTTTTCTGTTCCTTAAGAATAACCTTCTCAACAAACTGAAGTAATTGGTCTCCCTTCCTTCATTGTACTTCAACAAAGCATTAAGACATTGGGATTAAGAAGCATTTAAATATAATACATAGAGAGATGAAGGATTTATGGAAGTAAAAAGAAATAGCACACATATGACGCTTAGAGGTCACAAGAGCCACTGGAACTCACATGTTCCTTAAATTAATCTTAAATTCTTACAGAATAGAGCACATGTTAACCCACAATATCAGCTATTATACATCAATTGAGTCACAATGGGTTGACCTTTCGTGTTTTCTGTGACGGTCATTGACAATTTCCAGAAATTAAATTCCAAGTAATAGTTAGTACTTTTAGCATTCAAAATCTTCAAACTACCTTTCCAGAGCAGATCTTCAAGCAGAATAAATGTTTCACAACTACAAAATTGGCCACAGGCTCTGATAAAGTGACTTCTTTTTCTCTGCAAAGCAGCAGAGTTATATTCTAGAGAAGTATTAGATCAATGAAGCTATAAACTCAAATGGTCTCACAAGTGCAAAAGGCATTCTTTGATCTGTTCCTTGAGACTCCTTGGAAAGCACTGCCTACACTGGCACTCAATCTACCAACCCTGGCCCTCAATGAGCTCTCTGCAAACTCTGCTTTGCAATTTCTAGGATCACAAGAAAATAAATAAAGTATTAAAACTTAATTTTTAAATTCTATCAAGGAAGTTTTAGTTCCCTTTGAGGGGACCTTTATGGGGACAGAACTGCTAGATGACAATTCTTATCTTAGAAATATTTATTTCTAAGCAAACCAATTTATTTTGAAACAGCATCACCACTAATCTACTTTTTAAGAGAAATTTCCCAAGGAGGAGTAGAAATCTGTCTACTACTGATAAAAACTACTGATAAAAATACTACAGTCTTCAAAATAAAATACCAAAATTTTGGAACACCACGTAAACTATTCTCAGGTGACTATCTCAGGAGATGGATAGATCTTAAAAAATGAGATGTGAAACACACTACTTGATATGCAGGAATAAGCATTATTATGTAGTAAGCATCTTTTATTATATTCAGTTCAGCAGTGAGTTCATCAGTCTTCTACTGGCTCACTGATCCTAACCCTAACCCTTCTGAACTGATAATGTAGTGTGTAAATAATTCACCAGACTAATATTTTAAAACAAAGATATATCAGAAGGCCCAGGGATAAAATAGGAGATGATAATCAGAAGAAAAGTGAAGATAAAAATAAACACTGTCAGAATACAAAGTTCTGCATCCTCCATGGTTAAACTGGAAAACACCACGGACCACAGGCGGAATAATTTTTTCAAGCTAAGCAATTCATGCACAACTACTTTAAAAATCTAACTAATCAATTAAGCATAAAGATCTTCAAGCTCATTATAAGTAAGAACTCTATCCCTCAGGATCAACAAAGCTGGGTCACCCCAAACTAGTAAACAGCTTCCCAGGATGATAAATCTCTATTCTGAATATCAACTTGCATCAGACACATGCTATGTCAACTGCATAGCAGAGACTTTACTTGAAATCCACCAAATGGAACTCGTCCACTAAATCAACACAGAATTAAAATAACGTTGTTTAATCAGAAGCTGTTGATCTTTCTTTTTCAGGCTTTCCTGGTTTTCTTCCGCCTCTGTGGACTTTATGTTAATGTTCTAACTTGCATGAGGATTAGTCAGTCTTTCATCAGGCCATTAAGGGTGGGGAATTAAGAGTTTTACAACCCACAGCACATTTTCATCTTCAGCAAGGATTTGGATAAGAAAAAAAATCACAAAATGACTTTGTGTTAAACAAGATGAGAAGCATTAGAGCATTTGGAATATTTCTAAATTTTTATATTCTCTTTTGCAATCAATCATCTATTTTGTCTTATCCAGCTATATAAAGCAGTTATAGGCCAAAGACCATTCCTGGAAAGGATAACTGATACAGATGCTAGAATTCCAGTTAAGCAAGGAAGACAAAAATTTTGCATGCCATATGTTAAAAAGGAGCTTCTCTTAGGATAAGGTGTTTGGAGACAGTCCAGGGTTTTCTTTTTTTCATTGACTTTTAATCAGTATTTATATATAGAAAATATCAAAAATAGAGTATAATTTTTCTCTTTTGCTCTGGTAGCTATTCGTATCTTAGAATTATGAAAAAGTTAATAAGACTGATATGCAGGTATTGTCAAAGCTTATGAGAATGTCGGTACTGAGAGGCCTCAGCAGATCATGGTGCTTTACCTGCTCCCCTTTATAATCACCACCAGTACTGAATGCCCATTTCAGCATGCAGTACCTTCTTCCTAAAACTCTTGCAATGAAGTATTATAGGATTCATATTTTAAGCTGTTCTTATCACATATAGCCAGTAATGGCAGGGAACAGAGCATGACCTCATCACCTTCTGACAACAGACACTGAGACCTGTACAAGCCATCAAATATTGAAATGGGTGTTTGACACTCAGTCCCTGCTTCCAGTTGGGCTCCTGACAAAGATTTCCAATTCTCTGATGATCCATGCGAAAATTGAAAGTATAGACAAAGTTTTAAGAGTAAATAAGTAGAATTGAATTAATAATTCTAACTAAGTGCTATACCCAAAAAAGATATTTGTCATGGGCAAAAAAACCCCCTTACTAGAACATACAGACAATTGAAATTTAGATTACAACTTTATAAAGATATAGAAGGACTTTCGTGTGTTATATACCTAATGAGAAGGCCACAGGAAATTCCAGATGTCTACACACCTGACAAACTAATTCTGCTCTCATTGACCAATAGTTCCAGCTCCTTTCCTGCTGGGTAGCTCTCCAGCCACTCTTCCCCCAGCCTGCAGCTCTGCATGGGAGGCCAAGTGCTGGACCTAGCACTTCTTGTTGAACCTCACGCTGTTGGATTCGGCCCATCTATCCAGACTGTCCAGATCCCTCTGCAGAGTCCTCCTACCTTCCAGCAGAACAACTTCTACATGACTTGTTGTCTGCAAACTTACTGAGGGTGCATCCAATCCCCTTGTCAAGACCTTTAATAAAGATATTAAACAGGATTGATATTAAACATGTGACTGCCATTGGAATATGCTTTTCTTTCAGATATCCATTGGAGAGGGAATCAAAAATATCTGCATATACAGCATTCCACTGCTAACAGTTCTAGTTCTATAGACAACGTAGAGATGGAAGGAAAAACTACAACAAATTTAACATTTGAACAATATCTTGCCAGTGTGGATCAGATATGAATACCAAACATAATAATCTTGCAACTCATATGCACACACAGAAAGAATAAACACTTTCTAGTATCCACGTAGCCTACCTGATCGAAAGAATTTTTTCAGCTATATATATTTAAAAAGCAAATAAACTATTGCATATTTCCCATCAAATACAATTCAATACAGACAAAGCCATAACATATATACAAACACCATAGTATGAATCACTGCACACTAAAACCATTTCATCATCCTTCCTTAAAATAGAAGTATAAATCAGTATTCTCAAATAGTAAACGAATGAGTTATAGAGTAAATCACTTCGTAGACTTTCTTAGAATTCAGAATGCAATGTTAGTGGTAACTCCAAAATAGATGTACTAGGAAGGAACAAAATTATTTTAGTTTCCCTGGAAGGCAGCAGATAGTACATTAATAAATAAAAATTTCTATTTTACTTTTGGCAATAAACGTAACTGACTGTAACTAGTCAAAATAAACATGCTTATTCTTTTGAGGCAAATAGGTTCTGAAATAGATTTTCTACCATAAATACAATTCCAATTTAACACTTATTGAATTTCACTAGGGAAAAAAAGTAATCTTTACACTCTGGGGTATATGAAGTAAAATCTGAAAGTAAATTTACTACTTATTTTAAAGCTGTACATTTTGACATACTCTTGTTACCATTTATACAGTGTAGAAAAGTACAAAACATTTCAAAACATTTCATAGTATAAGCTACATCAAAAGAACTCTACTTGGTTCAAAAAGCAACTGTTGCATTCACTGTCACTTGGCAGTATGACTGCTTTCTGCTTACAGTACTGTTCTAGTGATAGGAATATTAATTTTCAAAAACCTCTATTTAAAGAACAAAGCATTTGAAATTCTAAAAATTTTGTTAGTCTTTAAAAAAACAGAAAATATCTCTACAAAAAGATTTTTCAAGTCACCTGAGAGCTGTTGCAGACTTTGTTTTAATCTTATATATCTATAGTATCAGCTACAGAATATTCTCTGCTTTAAAATATGTAAACTCTTCTTCTAAGGCATGGCAGAATTAGATACTCAGGATAGCATCTTGGTTAACCCAGGGAACAACACAGAAGCTGCCCACAAAGAGAGTGAAGGTGAGAACCTGCTCTTCCTCAGAGGTCAGGGAAACAAAAAATGCCTCTGTAACTCAAAGCAGGGTTTGTACTGTAAGTCTGTAATGATTTTGCATCTTTTGTGGTGCAGACTCACAGATTACCTAACACATAAGAAATATCTGGATTATGCAGTCAAAAGCACAGACATATCCAGCAAAGAAAATATGTGTGAAACAAGAAAGGAGGCTAAGTTGTCCCTGTATATAAAGTAAAAAGACAGAAAAGAGGACTGGGAACACAGTTTAAATCTCTTGGCACAAGCTAGGGTAAGCTTTAACTTTTCTACTTCTTTAAAGAGCTTACTATAATGTCTGTTTAGAAAACCAGCTCCTGGTTGCTGCAAATATATCTCGTTTGCTTCAGAAAAAAGTAAGTTATGATTCAAGATAAATCATGCATCAGACTTTTCAGTCACATGGCTGGGGGCGCATTCAGCATGATAGTCCCTGTATGCTGTGTGCAGAAATGACTCAGAAGCCAGTTCCACATTTGTCAAGCCAAGCAAGGGACATGACAGTAATTAAAATCATTAACATTTAATTGAGGTACAAATACAACTTATGCATCTAGATCTATTAGATGTAAAAGAGTAATAGATGAGGATTGATCAACATCATATCATAATATCCAAATAGACCCGATGGAAAAAAATTATTAAAAAAATAAAAAGGAAAAGAAAAATTGGCCTAGTTAGGAGGTTAATTCATGAAAGTGTGTGTGCTCACTGGCAGTGGCAAGGATTCTTAATAAACCTTCTTTCTTTGAGGATTGAATAGTTTCCCAAGAACAGCACTAGAATAAGAAAAAAACAGTTTGCACATATAACTCTTGTATCTCCTACTTCTTGCTGATTGGAGATCAGTGTGTAGTAAAATTTTCATATATCTTTCAGATCTTTTCAATACTTCAGTAAGAATTAGATGTAAGAAAAGACTTGGGCATCCACAAGTTACCGTTCATTTTATCTGCATGGTCACAAGTCTGAAAGCTAGAATCCTATGACAGGACTACAAGGACAAAGTTAAACATTTTAGAGGGTATAAAAATATCTTGTGCACCAATCAGAATAATGCCTAGCAATAACCAATGGGAAGGGTAAAAAAAGTAAAAAAAAAAAAAAATCCATACCTTTTCTGGCATACCTTCGTTAAAGTACGTATCAGAATGAGAGTAAGTGCCGACTACTTTTCTTTCAATAACTAGGAAATAAAGATTCTACCATAAAAATACAGATGAAGAAGAAAAAAAAATATATTTTACACCAAAGTACAATCTAAGAATACTCACTATGGAAATGAAAATGCAAATTCACTTGTCTTTTCTGCCTGGGGCAATTCAAATACAGCTTTAATGATGCATCCTCATCACCAAATTGTAGCATTCTCTGAATAGGACATTCCTCATTTCTCCCAGCTGAGGTTCAGAAAAATCATGACACCCTACCCACACTGCAGACCTAATCAACTACTTAAAGTGTATTCTGATCTCTGTCTTTTGACTTTCCCCAAGAAAAGCTAATTGCTATGCTTTTGATGCCTTATACTCAATGATCTCCTCTCACACTCTCCTTGGCCAAATTAATTCAGTTATATTCTTTCCATTTCTTTCACATCTATCCAACAGATTGTAAAATGACAATTTTGAACATCAATCCCCCTTTGGCTACTTCAAATATTTAAGAACCAAAACTAGCAATTAGTTTTCTTCCTCACAGATTTTAATATTCTTTCACAACTGCTACTAAGCTCATTATATAGACTATAAGGGACCTCCTGAATGACTATAAAGATACACATGCTGGGAACTATGTAAGATACAAATTCACTAGCAGCTAGTGGGCACGTTTTATGGAAAACTAGACATCTCCTTTGCTAGCCTAACTTTTGATAGGCTCTTTCAATCTTTAAAATGACTTTCCACCCTTAAACAAAAAAAAGCTGAGACAAAATTCCACAAGCATAGTAAAACAAAAGGGCACTTAAATTAGCCCTACTGGATCAAATCAAAGCATCTCACTAGCCCCATATTCAGATTTCGAAAAAGCTTCATTAGTAGACACTTCTAGAAGTAAAACAAGGAATATACCTTCTTATAGCCTGATTACTCAAAGAAATTTAGTCAATAGCACTCTAAGAAATTCCTGGGAGCCCTCTTACCACCCTTTAAAGCAAAAAAACAAACCCAAAACGTAAAGACATTCTTTTACTATCTGCCATTTATGTAGCACCAAGGCTGGTTTCAGTTGTAGATCAAACACCGCAGTCATCAATTAAACAATTTCTAAGATTCAGCAGTCTCAGATCAATTCTATGATTCTGTCAATCAATTACTACCTTCATTATTAAAAACCTCTCCTACTGTAGATCTTTTGAGGCTATGCTCTATGTTCGTTCCTCATTGGATGGAATCTAGCTCCTGTAGATTAAATAACAAGGCAGTGAGTAATGACTACAATGATATTGGTTTCTCTGTTGCGGCTATGTCTTATCACGTCCTAGAATATTTTAAAGGGATCCACTAGGGTTATCAAAGTCCAAATCCTGGCCCTGCACATGACAGGCCCAAGAATCACACCATGTGCCCAACAACATCCAAACACTTCTTGAACTCTGACAGGCTTGGTGATGTGACCACTTCCCTGAGGAGCTTACTCCAGTCCCCAACGACCTTCTGAGTGAAAAACTTTTCCTAATATCCAAACTAAACCTCTCCTGACACAACTTCATACCATTCCCTCAGGTCTTGTCACTGATTACCACAGAGAAGAAACCAGTGCCTGCCTCTCTGCTTTCCCCCATGAGGAAGTTGTACACTGTAACGAGGTCTCCCATCAGCCTCCTCTTCTCCAGGCTAAACAAACCAAGTGGTCTCAGCTGCTTCTCATACCCTCAAGGCCCTTCACCATCTTCATTGCTCTCCTCTGACTGCTCTCTAATGGTTTAATACGTTTCTTATACTGCAGTGCCCAAAACCACCACAATATTCAAGGTGAGGCAGCACCAGTGCACAGCTGAGTGGGATGGTCCCCTCCCATGACTAGCTACCAATGCTTTTCCGGACGCCCCCCAGGACATGGTTGGATATCTTGGCTGCCAGGGCAACTTGTTGTTGACTAGGACCTCAGGTTCCTTTCAACAGCTCTGCTTTTCAGCGCCTCATTCTCCAGTCTGTATGTTTACCCAGGGTTGCCCATTCCAGGTGCAGAATCCAGTACTTTCTCCCGTTGCTTCATATGGTTGGTGATTGCCCAGTCCTCTAATTCGTCAAGGTCTCTCTGCAGGGCCTCCCTGCCTTTGAGGGAGTCAAAAGCTCCTCCTAATTTAGTATCACCTGCAAACTTAGGATCCCTTCCAGTCCTGTATCCAAGTCATTTAAGAAGATGTTGAAGAGCACAGGGCCTAAGATGGAGCTTTGTGGAACACCCCTAGTGACAGGTCACCCATCTGATGTCACTCCATTCACTATTACCCTCTGTGCTCCATCCATAAGCCAATTGCTCACCCATTGCATGATGTGTTTATCCAGGTGTGTGCTGGACATTTCGTCCAGAAGTACCCTGTGAGAGACAGTATTGAAAGCTTTACTGAAATCCAAAAATATTACATCAAATGGCTTCCTTTGATGAGTTAGGTGGATTGCCTTGTCATAAGAGGAAATTAGTTTTGACTTCCCTCTCACGAACCCATGCTGGCTGTGACCAATAACTGCATTGACCTTCAGGTGATTTTAATTATCTCCTAGAATAAACTTCTTCAAAACTTTATCAGTTACTGAAGTGAGACTGACAAGCCTGCAGTTTCCAGAGTCATCTCTCTTGCTCTTCTTGAAAATTGTGATAACTTTAATCAGCTTCCTGTCAACTAGGATCCCTCCATATCCCAAGACCATTCAAAAATCATCCAGAGAGGCCTGACAATGACATCAACTAACATTTTGAGTATTTTCAGACAAATCTCATCAACCCTATAGATTTATAGGGATCCAGCTGTAGCATCAAATCTCACAGAAGTTCAGGGTCAGCTGGGTCCTCCAGCTCGGGGCACTCAGATTCCTTTGGTTCATCATCTGTGTTGAAGACAGAGGCAAAGAAAATGTTAAACACCTCTGCCTTGTCTCTGTCCCTGTTTGTGAAGTGATGATCGTCATTCTGTAACAGGCCAATGACATTTCTACACTGCCTATTGATATTTATATATTTTTTAAAAAATCTTCTTTTGTTGCCCCCAACATTTATGTCTAGCTTCAAATCTAGCTGAGTTTCAGCCACACAAATTTTCTCTGTACAGCAGCAAGCAGCATCTCTGTATTCTTCCCATGTCACCTGACCTTGTTTCCAAGGTCATATACTTTCATTTTTCACCTTATAGCCCAGAGGAGATCTCTGTTCAGCCAATCTGGCCCTCTACCTCACCTGCTCAACTTCTGAAATTTGGGAATTGCCATTTCCTGTGCCCCTAGGAGTTGATGTTTAAAAAGTGATCAGCCTTGATTAACCCCAGTACCTGAAAATATTTTTCCTGGGAAACTTTATTTGCTAATTCCATGAGCAGCCTGGAGTCTGTTCTTCTCATATCCGGGTTAAAGTTTTGTTGGTACTGGCACATTTTCTCCTGTCAGCTTTTAAGCTCAATCGCCTTGTGGTTGCCACGGCCAAAACAGCCACCAGTCTCCGCACTGCACATGAGACCCTCTCTGTTAACAAGCAACAAATCAATGAGAGGATCTTTCCTAGTCAGCTGCTGTAGTACCTGAACCATGAAGCTATCATTCAATCAGTTTTGGGAATCTTCTGGACCTCTTTGTGCCAGCTGTGTGATGCTGTTAGTTAATTTGCAGCAAGTTAAGTCCCTCATAAGGACAAGGGCAGTTGATTTGGAGGTGTCTCTTAGTTCCTTGAAGAATAAATTAATCAGTGTCATCATCCTGGCTGGGTGGTCTATAGTAGACTCCCACGATGGCATCCACATTATTTGTTTGTCCCTTAACCGTTACCCAGAGGGTCTCAACTGTGCCATTGCCAACTGTGAGCTCCATCTTTGTTGAGTTCGAATTTTCTATTTCAGTGGTCTACAAGTTCCTCCCTGGTGGCATCACTATGACTTAAATAAATTGGGGGAGAAAGGAGGACATTGTGCCCATAGTAAGTTGCTTCTCAAATCTCCTTTCATTTGAGATCAGCATAGTACCACATTCAACATATGTCTGTGCTTTTGCTCTTTTCTTTGATAGAATTTGCACTTTCAAATATACTCTCCTCCTAACCTGCTGGACTTATTTTTACTCGTGTTAAAAAATTCCCTGCTGTCTGTGAGCATATTAACTATTTATTTGCCCCTTCTGATTCCCACTTTAAAAATTTTAATCTCTACGTAACCACTATTAAACCGAATGAGTGAATTATTACTACAAAGATTTGAATTTAACTGTATTACCGTAATCATATATGCAAAACTCCATACAGAACTCTTTTCCTAAATGCACCTCAAACTAGGTCTTGTCTACTGCTCAAGGAAAAAATCAAGAGATATTGATATTTTTTCCGTTTGATTACCAGTGACTCTGAAAAGCAAACATTTATGAAATCTAAATGTCTGCATCATTGCCAATCAGAACATTCATCCAGTCAACATAAGCACTTTGCATAATACTAAACATCTGCATTTCATGCTTTTTAAACAGTATAAATTTCTCTGCTTATAAAGTAGACACTGTATTGCAAAGCTAATAGATATTACAAATACACAATACTGTAGTTTATATTGAGAACAAAACCCAAACCCTAAATGGATCACACATAATATTTTTAAAAACAATTTAGAATGAAATAAGATTTTTAACTAATGTTTCATTTAAAGGACTCATAAAACATGTACTAAAACATGAATAATCCCATTTTTATCAAAGTTTGGTTTTGTTATTGAGGCAACTGCCTATTTCCTCCAACTAGCAACAACATACATCCATTTTACAAAAAGAATAATAGAAAATATGCTACTTGTACAGCCATTTTCAAACACAGGGTATTTGCATTTAAAATCCACATTTATATATTTTTAACAGTGAAAGTAATCTGTACGCATACAACTAGCCTGGCAAGTTCTGTCACGGAAGTAACCTACATCTTGCAGAAAAATACGTCCCCTTATAATGCACTACAAAATCTCATAAATGTAGCAAAAAAATAGTCTTTGACTTCATTGAAAGTAAGACAGCAGGTATTCTGAGTCTGAAGAAATTACCTCAATTTAAATAAACAGCAAGTTACCTCTCTTCTAGAAATATAAACGTCTAAAAGCCTACAAAAGGTCTCCTAGAAAAGAACTATAAATAACTACAAATAGTCTGCATAATAATTTGAATATGATTTTAGAAACCATTTTTATATCATTTGAAATATAAGCAGTATCTTCTAAATTGTTCCCACTCTAAATCTACAGAGTTTGTTTTCCATTCCTGTTCTTGATGATAATCCTAATCTAAACCACACGAATTTGATCATAAGCATTCAAAACGAAACGAAAACTTTAAAATTTCAAAAATTTAGAGTTTATTTGAAAGTCATACCAATTTAATGTCAGGCCATACATCAAGGAAAGTGATAATCAAACTGATTTTATCTTCTGTTCAAGAACATCTTTTTTTGTCCCAGTACCATCATGTTTTCAGAGACAGAGAAGAGCAACACTGATGTCACTTCATCAGGCCACACTTTTCTTAAGCCTTTTTTTAATTCAGAAGCAGTATGGAACAGCCTGCATTAAGGTTAGACAATAGCCCTTAGCTGCTCACAGAATCACAGAGTATCCTCAGTTGGAAGGGACCCACAAAGATCATCAAAGTCCAACTCCTGACCCTGCACAGGACCATCCCCAAGAGTCACATCATGTCTGAGAGTATTATCCAAATACTTCTTGAACTCTGTCAAACTTGGTGTCATGATGACTTCCCTGGGGAGCCTGTTCCAGCACCCAGCCGGCTTCTATGTGAAGAACTTTTTTCTAATATCGAACCTAAACCCCCACTGACACAACTTAAGGGTTTCTGTCTTTAGTCGGAAATGACTAAGAAAACTGCATCAGTTAAGTACACTCAATTAGCTAAATACATCATTTGAATGATAATTATCTCAATGATTTTAGAATTATTTTATTACTTTTTAGAACTATTTTTAGAATTATTTAAATTGTATGCACCATATTTCTTAATGAATACTTTCACTGTTTGGATAAGTCAATGAAACATATAAGAAGTAGCAAACTGACAGAACACTCATCACATAACAAACAGGAAGTCTGTATTTTGCACTTCATTCCAAGTTTGATAAATGGATGACCTGAGTAGCAACTCTCATAAAATAGTTTTGCTTATTTCTAAAAACCTTTCATTTCAACTCCAGTTCAAATCTCTAAAAACCTTCAGAATTCTACCTGTACCCTAAACATTTAAGAAAAGGCTATTTTGGATTCCTAACAACACAAATTATTATGTCAAAAAGATGGAGAGAACGTTTTAATTAAGCATGCTATTATTGTCACACAACAACCACAACGGAAAAAGTTACGATTCTGTTCTTTTTACTTTACACCACAGAAATAAATTGGGAAAGATAATACGTTGCTATAGCCAGGGCTTCAGAGGTGGACGGCCATTGAATAGGGTACTAAAACAGGAATATTATTTTGTATTAGAGAAGCTTGTACCATAATAAGGCAAAATAATAAGACAAATGTCTCTTTCATTTAGAAAACAAATATCAGCAAGTTTTGGCATGGTTTTTGGCAGCACTGATCATCAACTCCCACCAACTTCTCTACTGTTCATGTTTAGTACTTCTTGAAAAATCCAGCCATTTGTGACGTACCCTGCAATCACTGCAATGGAGTAGCTTCTCACCAAACTCTATGTTTGCTTCACCTGCAGTCAGTTGTAGAACCTGAGTATGCATATCTCAAGTTCTTCAAGACAGAAGATATATCTAATTCATTCCCTTTATTTTGGAAGGAAAAACATGTATTTCTCTAAGATGAATTTAAAGACTTCACAAAAACTTCAAATTGATAAAAAACAGAGAAAAAAAAAAGGATTACATTGGATATTCAGTTTAGTACTTTTTTCCTGTGATAGCCACTGATCTTTTACAAGTGCTATATAATTTGACATTAATGCATCAATTTTGGGTACATCTTGCTTGACATAGATCTAAGCAGATATATATTTAAAGACTTATTTTCTTTTTAATAAAATTGAATATAGTAAATATGAAGTGCTAGTGTGCTACTCCAGGATTTGTGATAATAAAATGTCAAAGAACAAGCTGCAAGTTGTTTGTTGCTTAAGATACTCAAGGAATTAATTTTATGCTGGCATATACTGTAATTAGAAATAGCTCTGTGCATCATGATTAAACTAGTAGCTATGGAAACCAAACCAGACTCGAATAAGTGTAAAAAGAGAATAATGAAGAAGCCAATCATAAAACTCCTTTAATCTGTTTATTTTTAATCTTTCTCATAATGCAAATTGGAATACTAAGGGTCAATATCACTTTTTTTTTTTTTTTTAACCTTTGTGTATTTGGGAAGAACAGCATTCTCTCCAAACCACTTCCTAGGTATTAGAGTTTGTTTTCACTTCAGAACTTCTCAGCCCACATAATCTCAGAAACTACACCATTTTTAATGGCCCATTCTGTTTTAAATAATTGTATATATTCCTTTATAGATAAGAACCCTGTGTTTTCAAGAGCATAAATTCTCCATTGTTCTCTATCCCCTTAACTACTCTGATAGGCATCTGCTGAACATATTCCAGTTTAGCAATCTCCTTGTGGGCAAGGCAGAGGGATGGACATCTCTCCAAGCTGTACTCATTTGATGCAATCTCAAGTACTGAGTGAGGGGAAAGAATCACTTCCCTTGCTATGCTGGTTACATGTGCTGTGGCCACCAAGCAGATAGACAGCTTTCATGATACAGTGCTGACTCATGTTTAAATCCTCATTCACCCTTGAGTCCTTTACAAATCAGCTGTTTTGTGGTAAGCCACTCACCAGCCTATGCTGTTGCATGGGGTTATTCCAGACCAGACACAGGGCTTTTTATGTCTTTTCTTACCAAATTTTACTGAGTACCTTATGGTTGAGCTAGCTGAAGTCCTTTTGAACGCTAATCCAGCATATAGTCTGACTCACTTCCCCATCTATTTGCTGTCATTCATAAACAAAAGGGCACTTCCCTTCCCATCATCCAGGTCAATGATCTTAAGCAACATTTGTACCAGTATCAGCCTCTAAAGTGCAGTCACTACTTAGGCTTCATACTGTTCACGTCTGTTCTTTGAGACATACACTGGAGCTGTTTTTCCACCTCTGTTGTGGTCACTAATCCATAATGCTTCAAGAAACCATGCCAAAATACTTGATTAAGTCTAACTAAACACCATTGTTTACCTTTCTCCCCTTGTCCGTAGAGCCAGCTGTCTCACTACACAATGTGATCAGATTAGTCAGACATGACTTGTCCTTGGTAAAGCCATGATGGCTATTTACCTTGCTGTGCCTAACAACGGCTTCCAAGAAGATTTATTTCATAATCTTCCAAGGAACTGAGATAAGACCGTCCTATGTAAAGATCTCTGGATATCCTTCTTTCTCTCTCTTGAAAGTGGGCATATTAATTACCTTTCTCCAGTCACCGAAGGCCTCTTATAATCACCATAATCTTTTGAAGAAGATGGAAAATAGCCACCTCACAATAACAGCAACATTGGATGCATATCCAGGAGTCTCGGATTGCTGATATGGACTCTATCTTCCTCTAACACAGGTAGCATCGCTATCCCTCAAACTTTCCCAGTAAGCATGGAGGTCTGGGAAGCTAGTGACTAGAGGCCCAAAGAGAGCACTAAGATTTTTAAATCTTAAAATGGAAAAACAGTAGGTATATTAGCTATATTACAGATTTACAAACTGCACCTGCCTTCAGAAAGGGACAATTTCTGACTCTGTGTGCCAATAATTGGAACATTATTGGGCCATTAATGTAAGAGAACTGTCCAGAAAGTGCATTTTTCTCAGATGACTGTGGAAGGGGACCTGATCCAAAGATATGCCATTCTCTAGGCTACAGCAAATGATGAATAAACATTCCAAGTATGATGTTAAGTACCAAAACCTTCAGACAGACTTAAATAGTTTTCTGGTATGAAAGATTTGGCATTGACCTGGTCAGAAAATATTTAATTGTTAATTAGGATCATGTTTTGAAATGAAAAAAATCCTATGAAACAATCTAAAATAATTTTTGTCACTTTCAGAATAATACAAAAGTAGATAAATCTTACACTGCAAATTCACTTTTCAAGAAAACGCTCAGTCTAATAAGCTCAATTTCATCATTTTCAGTAAAGTGATTTCCTGGGCTACTCCTTCTGCTGCCTTCCAGCACCCGTGCAAACGCTCATAAAACAAAATATGCAGAAGGACAGACCTTCTTTCCTGCTACTTCTGCCTGGGGTTTTTGCTTCAAAAAGTGTTTCCTACTATTGTATCTCCTGCACTTCGTAGGCTCTAATACCTTTGTATTTCTGTGCTAAAGGAAGAAAATCCAGCAGAACTATTCATTTTGATGGGATTTCATCAATATGCTTCATACTAGCATCACTCGTGTAAGGAAAACTGTCATTATAATCATCTTTAAATTCAACATCTGTGACCTGCACAGTGACTACATTCAAATTTTTTTTCTGCACTTGAAGTCACGCCTTCATCAGTAGAGATACGTAATAATTTCTATGGAACTTTGGAAAAAAAATGTTACAAACATAAAACTGTATTTTCGCAACTGTAAGAGAAGAAAATGCAAAAGTCTATGTCTACAAAAACATGCTGGTTAGCCATGTCCACTTCTCATGACCTCTATAGCTTTTGCACTGAAAGATGAGAAAAATCTCTAATTAATATCTTTACTGTGTTATTGGAATAATTACGGTTTTAAAAGTTAGTTGAAAAATTTTTCCTCTCAGAATACAGGGATGTTGCCCACAAATTTAAGTGATTTTTGGAAAAAAAAAAAAAAGTTTCAGTAAAACAAATTATTGTTTGGGATAAAGAAATCATGTCTGCCTAGGATATTTATTTTAATTTTTCTGTTAATAACAGCCAGAAGTTCTCATCACAGAAGTCATTAGCAAAATATTTTTTCCTATTCCAGTATCAGTCAGTTCATTCATTTCTGCTGTTATTGACCTCTCTTTCCCCATGCTAATAACCTCAATGATTGTACTAGCTTTCTCATCCTGTATCAAAGCCTATCTGACAATGCTCCCAATGGTTTTATGAATAGCAACAGTATTCTCACCAAAAGACAAAATTATTCAAGATGATATTACAGAATGTGTGTTTAGGGTTGGAGAGGGGGGAGGCAGTTGGCCCACTCAAGACCATTTCTCTTTTCAAAGATCTCCGAAGTGTTGCATATTTCACAAGCAACATTTTGGAACCAGCCTTCTTCAATATGTTCCCTTCTCCCTCAATACTAGTAGTATGTTTTATTTCATTTAACAGAAAATTGATAATTGCAACTTTGTTGAGCCACTGCCTACCCAGCTCATCAACATCTGAAGCAACTACTGGACTGCTTCACACGCTTAGAAAGACAGAAATCACCTTTCAGAAATATTTCTCTTGGCGATTGTATTTGGTTTGTGTTGCAAGATTTCGCGTCGGGGAAGGGGCTACAGGGCAGCTTCCCTGAGAAGCTGCCAGAAGTTTCGGTATGTCCAATGGATACAATGCCAGCCAGCTCTAAGATGGACCACCACTGGCCAAGGCCAAACCAATCACCAACAGTGGCAGCACCTCTGGGGTAACATAGTTAAGAACAGGGAAAAGTTACTGAGCAAGAGCAAATTGCAGCCAGAGGAGAGAGGAGTAAGAATACGTGAGAGCAACAGCCCTGCAGACTGAGTGCAGAAGGAGGGGGAGGAGGGTTTCAGGTACCAGAGCACAGATTTCCCTGCAGCCCATGGTGAAGACCATGAAGAGGTAGGCTGTGCCCCTACTGCCCATGGAGGTGAAGAAGAGATCCACCTGCAGTTCATGGAGGAGTTTCCTCCAAAGAAGATGGATATCTGAAGGATGCTGTGACCCATGGGAAGACTGCACTGGAGCAGGTTGCTGTGGACTCGTGGAGAGAAGATCCCATGCTGGATCAGGTTTGCTGGCAGGACCTGTAACCCCATGGCAATCCGCGCTGGAGTAGTCTCTTCCTGAAGCAACAACGTTCCTTCTTGATCCTTCCATTATATTGCCCTTAATTACCTAGCACTGGCTTGATATGCATTGGCTTTCATACAAACTGAATTCCTCCATGAACCAAATCAGGTCTGATCAATCAGAAAAAAATATTTTTATGATGGGACAGCAACTTGTATCAAGATTGACCCGACTTCAGGAAATTTGTGTCTAAGAATAGAAACTGCTTTGTCTTCTGTGTGCTCCCGCATGACGCATCCTCCGTCAGACCTTTAATTTATCCTCCAGTTCTCCACCTGCAGGCAGACTGCAGGAAAAACAACCCGGCTCCTCAAAGAAAAGGGATTTCCACTCACTTTAAAAACAGATTACGTAATCACTGATTTTTTTTTTTCTTTTTTAATAGAACAGATGTAATTACCACAAATTATTGGAAAGGGAACGACAGAATTAAATATCGTAATAAAAACGCACGATGCCAAGAGAAAAAAAAAATCAAGATCAGGTTCTCAACTTTCATTCTGTTCCGCTTAAAAACAGTTCCCTAGTTACAAATCGTGTTCTGCTCTCCATGAATTCTCTGCGCAGTTACAGCTGGGAGGGGACGGAACGCGGTGGGAAGCGGGTCCCCAAAGCTGGGAGGGAACGGAACGCGGTGGGAAGCGAGTGCCCAAAGCTGGGAGGGGACAGAACGCGGCGGGTCCCCGGAGCGGTCACAGGTGGGCACGGCGCGTGACCGTCCGCACGCGGCCGGCGGCGCGCGGCGCCCCCTGGCGGGCGCACGCCCCCACGGAACAGTGGCTCCACGGTGACGTCACTGCCGCAGCGGCTCCGATGCCACAAATATTCCAACAGGTTTTCATCCTGCTTTTTTGGTGGTGGGTTTTTTTTGTTGTTTTTTTTTTTCTCCTTTAATCGCGTAAATAACTGCTCTGACAAATTTTGATGTCAGACCGTTACAAAATTGTAAAGAAAGCCTGGAAGAAACACCTCCCGCTGAACAGCCACCAGCTCAAGCTGTTCAGCTGAGATAAATGGGAGATGTCACTGGCATCCAAATGTGAATTGCCTTTCTGTTGTGCAATAAATAAACACGCCTGAATGAGGTACAGAGTTGATGATGCAGTCAGCAATACTACCACTCCCCTCTGTTTTATGGGGCCAAGTACCATTTCTCTGAAAGCCACAACATCCTGCCGTGGAGGTAACATGAGTGATTTATAGAACATCCCTCCCCCAAGAAAAAAACCAAAACCAAACTGAAACTTAAACCCAACCAAACAACAACAAAAGCAGAAAACAAATAGCACCCTCAAAACCAGTACACGATTCTCATTGGTAGGCTGATTCCGCTGCAAACAAGGTAACACTGATGTTCCAGAAGCCCCAGTCAAATACTCCTGAAAAAAACACCACCTTGCTATTTGGTGCATTTCTCAGTAGTGTTGGAGGAAACTGTCAGCTTCCACAAGCAGAGCAGAGCTGGTAAGGTCAGGAGACGAGGTCTCTCAGCAACAAGGCAAAAGCTCAGACGCTGCTACTGGAGATGAGTGTTCTGAAAGCTGTGATGTTTGAAGTCAGAGAGGAAAATGTTTATTTTTTTTCCAGAGCTACAGGTAAAAAAAAGCACAGAATAAGAACAGACAGAAAGGGAAAAAATAAAAAAGACTAAAAAGAGCAGAGAATTAAAAAATATCCTTAACTATTTCAAGAGTAAAAGGAAAATTAGGATGTTGCCCTATCGGCTCTTAAGTTTCTGTTATGCAGTAAAGGGGCATTATAACAATTACAGAGTTGGTAAGTCATCTGGTACAGAGTAAGTACTAGATTTGGCATCCACTGAAAGTAGTGGAGTATCCACTCACACTGGATAATGAAACATTCAACATTATGAAAGGCAAAATCAGTTATTTTGTTGAAGAGCACATTACTTATTTAGGCAAGTCAAGCACATATATGCCATTATTTAACACGTGTAGCAGACAAAAAAAAATGTTTTTGACTCCTTTTCAGTGTTGCATTATATTTTATGAATCATCAGTTATTGATTTTAAAATTTTTCTGTTACCTCTCAGTCTCTTTTCTTGTATTTACAGAAATACATTTTCTTGCTTATAAATTCCAGAATGTAGGCAGATCACCATGATTTTTTAAGCACTTTAAGTGAAAAAATGTATGACCCTACCTATTGCAAACATTTTTTTTCCCTAAGTAGCAGCAATAGGTATGTGTTATTCTTTAAACATTTTAAGCAAGCTATCAAGATTTTACAATACGAATTCCATCAGTGAAAAAAACAAGACAATGTTTCCACAGGAAACTAATTTATTTTAAGGGGTGTCACAAGTGAGTAGTTTGGTCACTAAAAGAATCACTGCCAAAGTTATTAGTATAAGCAGATTTTAATATAAATTTCTGCAAGTATGATTTAAAAGAGTTTGGTGGCAAGGTTCCCTCCATTCCTGTTTATATTGATGAATACAAGGAAAATTGAATTAGAATCAGTTTAGACTGATTTCCACAGAAACTTGGGATACAAAAGGGTAAGATTGCAAAAGGATAATGGAGATTCACACATTAAGTAGTGAGATTCAGGGTGGACCCCCTTGCTTTCTAAACCCTTCATGGAACCTAGGTGTGAGTGGGTCCAATCTTAGCCTCAGACACGGACAATGGCTTATGTCTAAAGGGTTTAGCAGCACTAGGTAATGGACTAATTTAACATTTACACAATGATTCAATAGCATGGACTATAATCACAGCAGTAACTCAATTACCTATAAGGTATTTAAATCAATTCACACATGAATGCACACAGACACATATGCACAGAGGTAAAAATTCCCCCAAAATTCCAAAACTCCCCTTGAGTGTCAGTGAAACATATCAAATGCCTTGGTGTTTCTCAATAGGCAAGGGTTGAGCCTCAAGGATTTGGCGCATTGGCCCAGACCCTGTCATCAGCTAATGACAGTCCTCCAACTATTGCAGACTAGAGTTTGTGAGCTCCAAGAAGAGTCTCACTCAGAGAGAGAAGTTGGCACAGCCCACTGAAGTCCAGGAGAGCTCCAAGGCCCTCACTTAGGATCACCGTTTATATGGTTGCAAAATGATTGCCTTCAGTCATGAGTCAATTTTCATCCTGGCTGTGACCCAAGCCAATAATGGCCAAAATTATTCAAAAGTGCTGGCTGTAACAATGTTCCACCTGGGTTACAATTCAAGCAGGTCATATTCCAAGGCTGTCAGGCATGACTGATTTTTTTCAGTCCCCCCCTTGGTTAGGCCACAGGAGCTCCTGTAGAGACAGTGCTGCTCTCACCTTAGTGGAGCAAGGGGTCCTGGTACAGCCAAGGCATATTTCACTGCCAAACTCGTTACACAAAGGCTGCAGAGTAAGGAGAATTATTGAGATCATGGAACAGGACCAAGAAGGCCTCACAGGCCTCATGAGGGGCAGGATGCACCACTACAATGGGCTATTTTCCTGTCAGAAGTGTTCAATTCCATGCATTTCAGCAAAACCAGACACTTGCTTTTGACAGTGCATAGTATCACTAAAAAATTATGTTTTATACAAATAGGGCATTTAGTTGGTAAGGCATCTGATGAGAATTCATTAGCCAAGATCACCTCTATTAACCCCCTTGGCAGAAGACAATATGAAAGCTGAAGAACAAAACAAATAGAAAAGCTTTTTGGTCTCCAGCGAAATTCTTAACACTACCAAAGTTTTTAGCTGCAACAGTTATATGCTATCAACTGCTGGCTCTGAAATGTTGATATATATCAGCATCTGACATTTTAGTATAATCAATAATTTTAATAAATTATTACATTATATTTAATATTATACTTTTTAAAGATAATAAATGAGTATAAACTCTAAATCTACTGTTAAGTGACTGAGTGTCACTTAGTAATTGCACACATGTTCACATGTTTTGCTTACATATATTTCCAAATGAGGTTGAGCCAGAATTAATAACCATAGGCCTATAGCTGGGACGATCACATCTGTATCTTTCTCAGTGGCAAGAACAAAGATTATTTCTCCTTGTTTCAGTTAAGAGAGAAAGTTAGTAGCACACCATAGCAATTCTTTCCCTCCCACCTCCCATTTTATATTGAAACTAGCCATATATTTTGAAAAATTCATATATTTTGAAACAATCACATCCCTCTGACATTTGGTTTTCCAAGTCATTAAGGTAAATTCAGTTTGCTTTATTTTCTGATTTGCTCATCCTTCCTGGGAATGTAATTTTACTTGAAGCTGTAAGTATTAGAAATTATTACTCAAAATTGAAATACATACATATTCTGAAGTTACAAAGTGCAATAGAAATAAGCAGCTTAAAAGGAGTAAAATGAAGACTCATGCTTTATGAATAAAGAAACGTGCAGACTGAAAGAAGTTTATATTTTGGCATAATATTAAATCCAAGAAATAATTAAGATCTGATGCAAATTAATTTTAATGAGACAAAATATTTTTAAAAATCAGTCTATCCCAAGTAATACATGAACTGTCATTTTCACTTGTACCAATGGGTGAGTAAGACTGAGTTTGTGTGTATGATCAGGGAGAGACAAGATATCTAAGTTCTATGATCATTTGATTTTTGTTTCCTTATTTAAATAAAATATTTCAGATGAAAGCAATATTTCACTGTAAAACCACAGAAGTCTAGAAACTGACACATGCTTCCTTCTCATGCAGAAGCTTTACATAAAAGAAGAAGCTATGCTTCCTAGGCTTTTGAAGGTTTCAGATTTTTATAACATCTAGCAGGAAGTTAAAAAAGGATCTTTAACATAGATGATTAAATTGTCGGTGTGGCGTGTCATTGTGTATTTCTCTCTTACCTTTTACTTAAGTAATTTAGAATCATATTTTGCAGTAGTTTAGCACTGCACTTAAAAACCCCAAGAACTCAGGATGATTATATAAAGGAAATCAATATAGCTGTGTAATGCACAGAGTGAATCTATTAGCAATTCCTCTAATTTTGCCAAATGCCAGCCTATGATATGCTTATACACAACCAAAACCATTCAAAAGAGAAGAATTTAACACATATATAGAGTAAGTGACTTGTGTTGAAAAAGTTCTGGACAAATTTTTCCTTTTCCTTACTCTGCTCTAGTGAAAATATAAAAATATTACAAGGCAGATAAAAACAGTGATACCAACAGAGAGATGTAGCTAGATCATTATAAATCTGAGCCAGCATAGCAGTTTTCAAAAGTTAAGTTCATTAATTAGAGCTCAAAAATTTATATTTTTTCCCAAAATCTTTTAAGCAAAAATGATACAATGCACTTATCTACCACAGTAGCTCTGTTGTATTTTCCTAACACCATGTTTGATATTTCAGTAAATTCAATCATAGAGACAGTACCTTTAAAAGAGACCTTATCTCTCTGTTTTAAGTATGTCCAAGCATAGTCTTACCCCCAGTTGAAATCAGGGACAAAACGTTTATTTGATATAGTGAAAGGTGGGATTCATTACTTTTGGATCTTACTACTATCAAGGTCTCTAAAATGCATTGCTGCTATAAAAACAGTTACAGTACTCCTTATTTTATGTAGATGCCATAATGTTCCAAATTTGAAAGCAACAAGATCTCAGTTCTGGAGCTTGGTTCTATTCCAGTTACAGCCACTGTGTTACTTTCCTGAAAGTGACTGATTTAGCCTCCAGGGATGAATGAGAAAAAAACATTAAGAAATAATTACCTGCATGAAAGCACCCAACAAGAAATATGATATCCTATTTTACTGAAGAAAACTGAAGGGTTTGAATGCCATGAAGGGAAGGGGTGGAGGGGAAGGGCAAGGAAGATGATGGAAAAAAAACGGAATTAAGTCAAACTGTACTCTAACCTTCCATTTTCTGTATATGAAGGATTAATACTCATTCTATGGACAAAAAGAATGTCTGAGCTTTGACTTTTCAGTTATTCAGCAGAACTGTCACAGCATGACATAATTTTACTGAGTATTGACTATGTTACCATCCCTTACTTAAAAGCTGTCAGCTTTTAACTTGTAATCAAGATATAATGATAGGAGAAGATGAAAGAAAAGCAGAGAGAACTCTTGCTAAGGTGAGGCTACACTATGGTAGATTTAGATACTGGGAAAAGCACAGTAAAGGAAGAGGGCTAGAAAAAATTATTAACTATGCACCTGGTCATTGAAAGGCTTCTCAAGGACAAAAGGTGCAGATGAGGGACTGAAAGAAGTAAGAAGAAGGCAGAACAGGAGGGGACGATATGGTAAGAGCAGTAAAGAGATGATTTCACAGATCCATGAGGGTTGATCTGCTGGCAGATTTGAATTTTAGTAGTGCTGCAAT
Organism: Serilophus lunatus; assembly: GCA_013399895.1. Taxonomy (NCBI): domain Eukaryota; kingdom Metazoa; phylum Chordata; class Aves; order Passeriformes; family Eurylaimidae; genus Serilophus; species Serilophus lunatus. Next base: position 120,850 of record VXBA01004034.1, on the reverse strand, counting down.
ATCAAAGTTCACTGGAAGAGTCAAAAGCTTGCAGCATGAGTAACAAATTTAAACCAACACAAAACAGTTGCACAGCTGGTAACATAATCCTCTTCCTTTCTACCAGCAAAGAATTACTCATATAAGTAGAAAAGTTGTCCATCATTGAAGACCTGAAATTACCCCTTGTTTTTGCTGTTACCTAAAACTAAAAAAAATTTGAGTGCCTAGTTTTTATAAAACATAAGCAATTCATAACACATAACTTCTGATATCTTTATTAGTTTAAAAAAGAAATCTAGTTCACAGGATTTAATTTCATGCTAAATATAAGAAAAATTGCTTCTAGTTTTATTAGAAGGGTACGAAATAAAACATTGGTAAGAAAACAGGATTGCCACCTGTGAAGAGGTATTGTTAGTGGGATTGAGTGATAGGACAGTTTATACCCATCCCTCTCTCTCCCTTTTTCTTTCTCTCTCTGAAGAAGGCTAAGGAGGTGAAGAAGGAAGCAAGCAAGAGAGAGAATACACCCTACTTTTACGTCAGTAGGTCCATTGAGCATGTTTTATGAAATCCAGGAGCATTAGAAAAGTTAATTCTTTGGTTTATCATCTTAGGTTTAGGAATTGATATTTCATTATGCAAAACTGACAGCTGGACTTGATGATCTTAAAGATCTTTTCCAACCTGGATGATTCTATAATTCTATAAAAATGCTGTAATGGACCACTGCAGAAGACATTGTAACAAGGAGATAATCATTTCAAGTAGAATCCCAATGGTCTAATCACAGATCGTGGTTGTGGACACCCATACATGGACATGAGTTACTGCTGTATGACCTGAGCACATGTCATGACAGTAGTGTGCATTGCCTTTAAAAAAAACTCTTCCATGTACTGTTTGTAAGAGCTTGTTCCTATAGAGATGTGTGAGAGCATAAAGTTCTCTTGTTCCTATAGAGATGTGTGAGAGTATCAAGTTTATCCATTCTGCTCTATAATAAGAGGAGTAACACATAATTATATTTGCCAGCTCTTTGCTTCTCCCACCTCGAAGGAATTATGTCAAGCCAACTAGAGCTGTAAAATACCCGAGGAAGGGTAAACCAAATAAGTGTCAACAAATTTGTAATTCTGAAATACTTGTTTTCAACATCAAAACAGGAGATGTTTTGCATTATTAGATACTGGTCCAATATGATTCCAGTTAGAAAGGCACTTGAACTCTTTAAACTATAATTTTAAATGCTCTTTATTACAGTGAAAAATATAATGCAAGAGAGAATAGTGCAGGTAATCCTACCATGTTGGTCATTTCAGCTACTGTAGGATTGGACAGGTATTCACAGGAGAACTTTCCACTGTACTTTTAGATAATAGCAAAGCCCCCCAGGTACCAAGTGGGGGCAGCCTTGCAGTTTCCTCTGTCACAATGAGTTGGCTGATTTTGTCCCACAGCCACAGGCCTGAGAGCCTGATGGGATGTGCAGCATGGCACAGCACAGGCCTATACCTTCTCAGGTTCAGTGTTATCTGGGTCAGTAGCTCAGCAATATGCAACGGTCTTATGGTCAGCATGACTCCAAGAAGGTGGTGTGACCTTGCCTAAACATTTGCTGCCAGTAAAACTCTGGAGTTGGTTTAAATTTAGGTGTTTAAATTTCCCATTATAGTCAATAATGATCTAATCAATGCAGTCGATAGATTAAACAATTCATTTTACCCTAAACACTGTGTGTCTAGTAAACTGAGCTACTCTGTGCAAGGCTGTGAAAGATCTTGTGGGACTCCTGTGAAAAAAAAAAATAGTAATGGCAGTTCAAGGTAAGTGCCCCAGTCTCAAAGTGAATCCCACCCAAGTGCAAGATTGTGTAACCAGAGCCTGCCAGCCAGCCTGTTCAGAGTAGTGAGCATCCCTGGTTACTGCTTTTTGAAAACTACTGGTGATCATCAGCCAAGAAGAGCCTGTCACCTTGTTCTTCCTGCAGAATCTCTGTTCAAAATCTGCATCGTAAAAGTCACTAAGGGCTAGTGGGATTTGGTCTCACCTGATTTGCAAATGTTGGACTCCCTCATAGATATTTAATCTCCCAAAATGAATTCTAGGCAATCCTACTGCTGTAACTACCAACAAAGATCCATAGCACTGCCCAGGTGGCAGTTCCTCCACTTAAAATAGTTTATTAAATATTACTGATTTTAGCCACAGCAGAGACTGCATGCACCTAATAAAACAACTACACAAAATATCCATAATGATTGAAGCTTCTGTCAAGTATTTTCTTTTCTTTGACACCTTTCAGTAAACACTTCTTAGAAAGAACAGAGAAAAATAATCACCAGCCTGAGTCCTCCATGAAATCATTTGCTAGATATAACTTGACAGTTAACATGAGTTAGAAAGGCACATGATCCTTACCAGGCAGAAAGCTAAAAGGAACACTAGTGGAAAAAAATACAACATTCTTAGTGAGAAATTAAAATAACAGCTGCTGACTCCCACCAGAGGTCAGTCATATCATAGGAATAAAATGAAAGTTACCAAAATTCTAAGTTTGCATTGAGTCTGTGTATGAAGGAAATTGAAGGTTCATTTCCAACCTATTTAAAGTTCTATTTCTACTTGGTTTATTGTATTATTCATAATTGGGATAAATGTATCCTCTTTTAGTAACATAAGTGCAGGAAAACAATTCAGAGCTCTGGTAAGAATTAGAAACAATAGCTGAATAAACTTCACGTTAGCTTTTAGTGACTTAGAAAGAGCAAGAAGAAATTATGGAAAAATGTAAGGCTCTGGGGACTAATGCTGTAGATAAGATTGTGTATGGTGGACACGGATGACAATAAACTACTACATTTCACCTTGATACCCTTACTTCTTGAGCTGAAAGTCAGCTACGCTGACAGAAGGTAGGTTTTGTTCTTCTCAACAATGGGGTGGATCTAGACACGTTGCATAGTTATTAGGTATGCCTAGATTAATCAACACTCTCCTAATAGTAAAAATTCCATTATTTTTTTGGCTAGCTAAAATAAAACACAACAGAGGTTGCAGTGCTAAATATAAACTCAGAATCGAGAGAAAATTACTTTATACACTTGAATGCAATTAGTTCTATTTGAGGAAAAGGTTTTTCTATCCTTAGCATGTGAAAGTATTAAAAGAGTTTTCTGTTACTCATATTTAACTTTTTTCTCTGCTAAGCACTTCTTAGACTACGTCTGTAATACTGCTGCCATTTTTAGGCCCAAAACACAAGAAAGGTGCCAACGAATTTGAGTAAGTTCGGCGGAAGACCATCAAGATAAAACCATGAGCAATCTGGTTTGATTTTATAGCTCGCCTTGCTTTGAAAGGGAGGTTTGACTAGATTGTCTCAGAAGGTCTTTCCAATCAGAATCATCTTCTTCTACTGTCTCATGATCCTAAAAATCAACAGACCAACACTTTTCCAGGAACCTTTGGCAGTTCCAGTGACTGTATCTTAAAAGAATAAAGTAGAACTACAAAAGATAAAGGCAGCAAGGATGGTCATTTGCATTTATAGGTTAGAATTTATCTAAGAGTCAAAATAGGCTAGATCTCTTCAACTGTTGAAAGGGTTGAATAGAAAATTATTATTTGCTACCTGCCATTAGAAAGGCAGAACATGGATTTCCAGGTGGATGTTTTAAAAGTAACAAATTCAAATGCTGACTGTAAAAACAGTATTCAGTGAGGTGGTATGTTTTGGAGATCAAAAGTCTAGGATGGTGCAGGGAGTACAAACATGATCTGAATATAAAATTTAGTACAAGAATCTCATAGTTGACAAAGGATACAATATCAAGAGAGAAAGAATACCTTTTTTCCTTACGTTTTTTGCATCTACCTCTGCTAGAAGCTTTTTTTTGGAGATGAAATCTAGTACTTATGAGGCCTTTTTTTCCATACTGTCTCTGCACCTACTTCTTGTACTATTGTTGGGTACTTGGAACTATGAACAAGTGTGGTCTTCAAGATCGTATAGGTTAAAATAGAGCATAGGCTTCGAAGGAAGAACCAAATTCAGAGAAAGTTTTTGCTGGCAGGTGATGTGTGTTAAACCTGTAAATTTTCTGTCCAGTAAATCATATATAAAGTGACATCTCATCCACCTGTTCTCAATTTCTCCTGCTAAAGAAGAATCTATCAGTAAGATCAGGAATTACGTTGTAGGACAGACCTCCTCAAGCAACAGATTCTTTTTGTCCAGAGAACAGAGTAAGAAGATATTTTTTTCTTATTTGAGCATGTGTAAATATCAGCTACAGTGGAATGTGTTAGCTTTAATGAAAGAAATCAAGAACTATCTTTAGAACTGTAGTTTCACAGTCCATGGGCACCTTCCCCTCTGTTTGCCTTGTACTGACACAAACACAGTAATGGTGATACAGTGAGTTGAACAAGAAACCGTTCTGTCTCAAGAATAAGTCAAGGAAAAGTACTTGTTCAGTAGACGGGTAAGTTCCATGCTGCAAGCCACAATCCAGATGCGCAAACTGAAGAAGGGAAAAAGCAGAAGAAATAAATCCAATCAAAGCAGAGGAGAGAAACAAGTCCAATCAATGTCCCTGGATTAAAATCCCACATGATGAGTTGAGGTGCAGCGGGATCCAGTGGAAGGCTGGATGTTTTGTGACTTTTATTCGACGGGATTAGTCACTGTGTACCATCACACACTGCAGCTATTTTCAGCCCCTCAGCATTGGAGCCACGGTCTCTGCGAACGGCCCAAAAATCCTCTCCCCTTGCAATGCTTCACTTTAACCACAAGGCCAGGATCCCCCGGAGATCCTCAGCGCGCAAAATCCGCCCTTCCCACCTGTCGCTGGTTTCTGGTGCCCTCACGGCAAAGGGATGGCGGCTCTGAAACCTCCCCTCGCCAGCTGCCGTCCCGCAGGAAGGACTCATAGAATCCCCAAGGCTGGAAGAGACCGTCAAGACCATCCCATGCAGACGCCAACCCAGCGCTCCCTCTGTAACCCCTACTCCACTAAACCCTATCACCCAGCGCCAGACCCAAACGTCTCCCGAACACCTCCAGGGCGGATGAGCGCCCCACCGCCCTGGGCAGCCCGATCCAATGCCAGACCCCCCGAACGACAGCGGAGCCGGGGCCGAGCTCGGCCCCCGCGGGCACTCCCGGCGCGGCCGCCCCGTCGGTCGGTGACGCGCTCCCGGCCCGAAGCTCCAATGAGCGCGGCGGGGGCGGGCCCGGGCCCGGGGGTTGTCCTGGAGACGGGGCTGTGTCCCCGGCGCTGCGGGCGGGCCGGTGAGCGCTGGCGGCCGCCGGGGTCCAGCCCGGCCGGGAGCTGCAGCCCCGCAGCGGTTCGGCGCCGCGCCCGCCTGCGCCCTGGGGAAGGAGCTTTGGCGGCTTCGGGCGGTGTCTGGAGCATCCAGGAGCGGGCTGGCGGTATTGGTGGGGTTTTGCGCCGGTTTGGGGAGTTTCCTGCTCGGTATGTATCTCTCTACAGACGTGCTTGTGCGGAAACATGAGGTTAAAATCTAGTAAAGGCGGAGGCAGCAATCTTGAGAAGAAGCAAAGCAGCGTGGCAAACGCCTGCTCTCCGTAGGCAGGGAGAGCCTAGGGCTTATTTATACTCTAAATGCTCTTCCCGGGTGGGACAAGTGTGGAAAGGGGAAGCAAAATCAAGTTTAAAGAATTAAAAAAATCCCTTCAAATACAAAAGCAATCTATAGGCTAAGCGAGCAAAGCTTATGAAAGCGAATGTAAGACAGCAGACTCTGCAATTCAGTTGGTTGTGTGATTATTTGTTTTGGTTTGTTAGTGGTTTTTTTGTTTGTTGGGGTTTTTTTTGTTTGTTTGGGATTTTTTGTTTTATTCCCTTTGGTTTTTTTCCTGTTTATTCAATCCCTCTGACATCTTAAAAGATGTTGCTTTACATAGGAGTGATCACATAACAATTTGAGGAACGGTTTGGAAGGCTTGAAAAAGGTATGCAATCAAAGTCTGAGAGAGATGTTTAATTACTTGGAATGCTGTAGTAAAGAGGAGAATTCTGGATTTTAGCATCGGTAAAGACCATAGTGTTCTTAATAATGTGGGGTTAACCACTGCATGATAGAGGACATAAATACTTGGAAATGTCTTTTTCAAGCCCCAGAACTACTTGTTTCAAGAGTAGCTTTGTGATGGTCATGCACTTAGTCTTTCAAAAACATCATGGGCTAGGAAGTCCCATTCATCTCTACAGGGTTTTTGGAGTGTAGAGCCTTCTGGGTTTATACTTTATTTAAAAATTTTGCCGTGACGTTTTGCAGCTACCTGCTATTCATAAGAGTATTTTAGGGCAAGAATTCTGATAATAATAATTTATTAGATGTTCTTCCAACTTTAGCACAGAGTTATTTTGTGTAAAGCATTCATGGTAAGGCATATTTCCCATTGTTTTAAATTAAGTTCAAGATGCCATCCTTTGAATTTCCTAATTCTTTGTAGTCATAAAATAGGGAAAATACACTTAGGTTATGATGACATTTCTTTCCTAATTATAGGCACAACTGTATAGGTTATGACACATTTTAAGGTTTCTGTTAAAGAGTAAGTGCCTTGCATAAATCAGTCTAGCTGTGTGTTATTATTTATGTTGTGCATATCAGAACTTTTCAAAAGCTTCAATTAAGACTATAGTCATCTTTAGCAGATAGTTGCAACCCCTGTGGAGACATGGTGGTCTAAAGAACTTGCAAAGGGAATATGGAGTATGCATGGAAGAATACCAGCAATGCAGAGATTTTCAATTATCATGGGACCACTGTTTTATGTGGTGATTTCTTGGTCACGTATTAATTATTGTCCCTGACAAGATATCTACAGTCTTCATCCAGCTCTCTATTCCAATATTTTGTGTTTTCCGTTACACCAAATCTTGGACTGATTGAATATCTCAGGCTATTTAAAGGACTCATAACACAGTGATAAACTTGTCATTTAGTCATCTGCTACGAGGAAAATCTCCAGACTAATGGTCCATTGAATTCAGTGCACCATTATTTTATTTCTAACACTGGTAATAGGAGATGATAACTTAGGGAAGGCAGTATTTCCTCTTCCTGCAGTCTGTGAGTCAGAGTTGATGTGGACGGAGTTACTTCAGCAAGTCCCAGTGATGACACTGTGTAACTCATATAATTTGCTCTATAAAGCAAAAGATAGGCAGTACAAGAGAAGAAGTAAATATCAGTATAAGAGCTGAATTACAGCAATTGGCCACAACAACTGTGAATTAACCTGTAGGGTATAGGCAATTCTGTGACGCTGTGTTACTCAGGCTGGCCATTTTTTATGGGAGCAGCTGAGCACTGGAAGAAGACAGAAGCTTTGTATGGTATTCTTTTCTCCATTTGCATCTTATATTGGCTGAATCAATTGGGGCTGTTTATTTGTTATCCTCTTCTATCAAGGTTGGAGAATATGGTTTTGCTGCTATATGTGGGATTTATTTGGTTATCAGTTTAGACCTGCACAATTTCGCTGACTTTTTTGTTAACAGCATCTGTACTAGCTCTCAAGGTGGTCTCAAGTGTAGGGACGCTTGCCTCTTCCAGTTCTTTCTTGGTTGGTGCTTTAATTTATGACGATCACCTTGACTGCTCTCTTGTCTCTGCTAAGTCTCTTCCTTATGTTTTTTCACTTGGGCGACTTTTTTTCAGTTTTATGTGGGAAGCTGTGTGTAACAGACAAGTTGATAGTGACTCCTAAGATCTTCTTCAGTGATTATTCTTTTTATTTGTTGTCCAATGTCTAATTTCCTATTTAATCATGGCTCTCAGAAGCAGTTGTTGCAGTGGAAAAGGATTGTTGTAATCTTTATTTCTCTCAAGCTGTCTATTATACGTGTTTTGTATATTTTGTATGGGTATATTACTAGTGACATTAATACTGCCTTTCCCCTAATTAATGAAGTGTTATTCTTAGTGCTTCTACTGACTGTAAGTTTACTTAAGGTTCAAAAACATTTACCTACCTTCCAGCCTATGTGACCAATTTGAACCCTGCTGCTTAGCATGTGCAATATCTTGATCTAAGTAACATTTCTCTATCTCTGATAACTACCTTTTCTAAAAAAAAAAACAAAACAAAAAAACCCACAAAAAATCCTTGTATTTAAATGTTTGAATACATTTCTCTCGACTATGCTAAGTAAACGTAGTACATGAATGCCTGGTGTAATGGTGTTAAGCTTCCTTCTGTGTTGAAAATAGATTTCCTGATGCATTGTACATTTCTTGTGACTACATCCCATTGATGGTTCATATTTTTCCCATGGTTTATCGCATCCAATGTTTGACTGATTTTATAAGTTTTTTTCTCTTTCCTTTTGAGTGATTCTATCCTGCTTGATGTACAGTAGCTGTGTAGTTTGTGCTCTATTTCATGGTCTCTCGAAACCAACCATCTCTGTCTCATCTTTTGGGGAGAATGAGGCGTGGATGTAGAGTTTATCCCATCCATTTGACTTACACGTTTTAAGATCTGTTTTGTTTCTTTCTGAGATACAGTTGTTGACATTTGCTTGTACCATCAGATAATGTGCTCTATATCCCCTTTCTTAATGGGACATAAATGGCCTAGTTTGTTGACAGTCTGGGTACTAATCTCTTTGGTTTTGAACTTCTGTGTACTTTTTCGATCTGGCTAAAGAATCATTTGGGAATTTTATGCTAGAGTCGATTATGTTTGAATTTTTTTACCCTACATAGACAAATCAAGGTCAAAGAGAAGTAATTAATGCTACTATAGTAATTCTCTTAACTTCCTTATCAAGTTGTTACCTATTGTCTGAAAATACCTGCAATGGAGGATCAATAGTGGTGGAATTAAAGAGGATATGTCAGAACCCAGATGTCAATTTCATGCACAGTTTTAGATTCCAGGAAAGAAAGATTAAACTTCCCCTGTCAAGTGTGAGGTTAGTGCTGTCAGGGAAGAGTGCTGTAAGCATTTGTTGCCACTACAGCACGCTTTCTATACTTAACTGCTGGGATACAGTTGTATCCCATTCAGGTTTCCAGAGAATGGAGTGCAATCTTGTTGCAGTTAGAGTTTCTTATTTTGGGGGTCGTTGTGGAATTTGCTTTTTGGGGTTTTGTTTTACCTTTATGGTTATTGGAGCATGAGTGGCCCCTGAAGTGTCTGAACAAAATGGTTAAATTGACTGCTCTGTAAAAATTCCTGGGCAGAAAATCTTGTGTTTTAGAACATTATCTTGGAAACAAACTTTTCAATAGTTGATCTGTTTTTCTAATAAAATCAACTCTTTCTTGCCCACGTCCAGCTTTAGCTACTTATCCAAATTCGGAAAATTAATATAATATGATATAAAGGTGGATCTTATTCACATTTTGACTGTTCAACCTCTTTTACTTCACCAAGTCCATTAACACATCCATATGGTTTCCAGGTTATTTTCTCTGTGATCTTGTTTGTGCCTCAGATGCTGAAATTTTTTTTCTGACTAGTAAAGTTCTTGGCGTGTGAGGAAGCGTTTATGTTATTTCTTGTCTCTGCCATACAAATGTACCTAAAAGTACTTATTATTTAATTTATATTTATCCTAACATCCAGATCAGCAAACTATAGTATAAAAAGTTGATGTTATTATTAAAATATTCACTTTAAAATGCGTTTGTTATAATTCCAGACACAGATTTGCGCTATTATAATCTAAATTTACTATAATCTATCATGTGTCTGAAGAATATGTTAGAATGGAATGACTTAGCTAGACATAGGTAAATCCTATCAGCATGATACAAAGAATACATACAGCGTGGGTTTTGGCATATTAACTGTTTGCTGACAGACCAATCAGTCGTCTGGGGTTTAGCTACCTGCCAAATGAAATCATAACACTGAGGCACTTCAGCTTTGAAGACATTAAAATTTTATACAAGTAATGATTATGAAACTGAGATGAGTATTTTGATATAGATGTAGTTTTATGAATAAAATTATAATTTTTCTCTGAAAACGTACTGTGTGCTCTTTTTGTCTTTATTGACTAAGGAGACAGTCAGAGATATCTAACTTTCCCATTTTTTAAATGTTACATGTATTCTTCACAGAATTTGAATGGCGGCATCTGCTAATCCATAGTAGAAATGGTACTGTATCTGTAAAGATACTTGTATTTTTTCTGAAGAGATGTTAATTTATTTTATTATACTATAAAGCTTTACTGAATTTATTCTTAAGATCAGTTATAGGACATTCTTAAGAAGATACATGACCAAGTCCAATCTACTGCTATTGTTGGCAGTCAGAGCTTAATCTCCTCCATAAACTGATAAAGCTCAATCTTAAAAGTAGCTTGTAAGAAGGTTGTTTTAAAGTCTCAGCCCAGTGTGAATCTGGTCATGATGGTGTTGCACGTCTGTTACGGACAGCTTATTCTAATCACTGTGAGGTGGCCTGGCTGTCCTCTATGTTATCTTGTCCTGATAAATCCATACAGCTTGTTGGGAACGAGCAAGTGAGGGAAAAAATAAAAAAGAACAACTATTTAGAGCCCTGCTTATGTTTGTGCCATTAGTAGCTTAGTAGGAGCAGAGGAAGTCTAGGGAAATCTGATTCTTAACTGTCCTTATATGACATAGGACTGCTGAGGTTTGCAGTGTCACTGTCATATGATTGGCTATTGCGCAGCTTAATCTAAATACTGTATTTTAGGATTTCTTTTAGGGTATTTAGCATTATTACATGCTTCATGTTCTCAGTGTACAGGTTTCTAAGGCACTAGTTAATAAATAATAAAGCCTGAAGCTTTTATTGACTTCGTTACTGCAGATGTTGATGTAATGAATTTATGTAATGACATATAAATTATGAATGTAATGAATTTTTATATTTTTTGTAATTTAAGGAAAATTTTAACTATTTTATTCTTGGGTTATTTGTTGTGCATTTTTGAAGACATTCCTATAATGCATTTTATGTCCTCAAAGTGCAAAGTCATAGCATGTTACTCTTTAGTAAATCAATAGTTAGGGTAGGTAATTTTTAGAGCCATGATGGGAAATGACATGAAATTATGTCTAGATGTAGAATTCAGTAGAGCAAAAATAAAAATTTCTGAGGTATAAATGCAGTTAATTGGTTGAAAATCATTCTTGATTTTGAAACACGTAATACTATTGATTTATGGCAAGAGTATATCAAACTGGACATTTTAAAATAAGTTATACAGACAAATGTCTAAATATTTCTCTAGATAATATTGAAGCAGAAACAGAATGCAGTGGGTTACAGATGTATTTGGAAAGAGATAAGTGCCGATGTAGCTTCATGCCATTTTCTTGTGTCGGCTCAAAAATTAAACAATTGGTTTTGCATCAAATGAATAGGATCTGCTTTGCCTATTTTGATTCCTTCTAGATGATTTTAAGTAAATCTCTTGGGCAACCTATCGTAGGGCTGTATACACCTTGAAGATGTCTCTTTTGTACTGGTCTATCTTAATGTTTTGATGTCCCTAATTGAGAACAAAGAACACTTAAGTAGAAGTACTGGGCTTTAGGTTAAATGCGTACTAAGTTAGTATTATGAAATGTTTTGTAATTAATCTTCATTAAAACAATGTAAGGATTAGAATACTTTGAAATTAATCATCCTGTGCTTAGGTTTGATTATACCTGAATGTCATGATTTAACTCCAGCCAGTAGCCAAGTGCCACGCCAAGTGCCACGCAGCCACTCACTCGCCCACCAACAGGATCAGGGGAGAATCAGGAGTGTGAAAGGTAGAAAACTTATGGGTAAAGACAGTTTAATAGAGAAAGCAAAATCTGTGCACAAAAGCAAAGCAAAACAAGGAATTCTTTCACTGCTTCCTGTGGACAAGTAGGTGTTCAGCCATCTCCAGGAGAGCAGGGCCCCATCATGCCCATTGGTAGGTTGGGAAGACATGGTCTGGAATATGCCTTCGGTCATTTATGGTCAGCTGTCCTGGCTGTGTCTCCTCATAGCTTCCCGTGCACTTCCAGCTGTTCTGCCAGTGTGGCAGTATAAAAAGCAGAAAAGGCCTCATCTCTGTGTAATCTGTATTAATTATAATCTCTAGATTGTAAACCTTGTGTTCAATGCAAATCCAAGACACAGCCTCATACCAGCCACTTAAAGAAAATTAACTCTATCCCAGCCAAAAGCAACACACTATAGTAAAATAGTTTTTACGGCACTTGGAGATGAATGATGGAAACAAATAATGGTGCATTTGAAGCTACTAATCTTTCTTATCCTTATTTTTATTGTATAATTTAACACAAAACTTTTTAATTTATTTACAGGTAATTGTAACAGATATTTTAAACAGTTTAAGTTCCCAGCTCCTATCTTGATATCTGAATTGCATCTGTACCTTTGAGCTGAACATATTGCCAGTTTACTGAAAATATAATACAGTATCCATATTCATTTAGCCCATGATTTCCCAATGATCCTGAAACTAAGTGTGAATCCCAGTGCTCCTCTGTCGTGAGAGACTCATTGTTCTAACAGGTTTATATGGAGACTAGAAAACTCATTTCCCATAGGTAGTGGAACAGCTATAGGCATAAAAGAAAAACATGTTTGTCACTGTTGAACTACTTGTAATTCTTTGATCAGGACTCTTAATAATTCTTAATTTTACAAAAAGACAGATCATCCTGAAAGCAAAGACTTTCCTAAATGTGCTAGTATTATTTCACACCATGATTTTGGTATGTGGATATGTTTCCTCTAGCAATTTTTAGCATTTTTATACAAAAAAATGGACATGAGTCACAGTTTGATCATGTAGTCACAGATCATGGATATGACTGGGGATTTTTTCAGGAGTATGGTTAGAGTTGACTGAATAAATCCTATGTTTCTCATAGAGTTTATGAGACCATGCAATTCTGTGCACTTTGCATAGGTTGTTTGAGCTGAAATCTCAAAGGGTAAGTAATTTGAAAAATTTCAGCAGTATGGTGGGAAGTCCCCTCTCTATGTTCTTGTGTCTGTATCCTTTTATCTGGAGGACTGTATAACCACAAAAAAATCTGCTAATCTTGGAATAATACTTCCCAAATATAGAGTGGGTGTCTTGATTTAAATATTTATTGTTTTGTGTGGGGGGGTTGTATTTTTCATTTGTTTGTTTTTCCCCTGGATGTCAATTTCTGAGTAAGAGGTTAGAAACCAAAAGTATTTCTGCTTTTCTGTATTCCCCTGCTTTGTATACAAGAATGTAACTTCTTTATACAGTAGCCTTGATGGAAATTACATGTGCTGGAGCAGAACAGGTAATGACACTGAGGTGCTCTGTTGAAATGGTAAGTAATGTTGACCACTAACATCAGGTTACTAGCTGCTATTTTCAACTGTTCTTTTTCTACTTTGCTTTGTTTATTTCTTGATTAAATAATTGACTTTGCAGTTCAGTTTTTACATTTCTTATATTACAAATTTTGGGAAATGGCTTGTTAATCCAGGACAGAAAGGCAGAGGTTGTCTAGGTTCTAGGTTTCCTAAGAAACTGGGGATTTTTAGATCTCCATAATGTCTGTTGAGAATTTGATATTTGCTGTAACCATGCAGTCAGAAAGATTTGTATGAAAACATCTCCTAAACAGCACAGCTGATGGAAGTGTGCTGCTGCAGTACTGAAATGTCGCGTGAGCAGTACAGCTTTTATTCCTCTTTTTTACCTTTTATTTTCATTGGTATAATGCACTGTGAAAAGTAATGTGAAACTTGGGAGCATACCAGAAAGAGATGCTACCTGAAGAAGGCATAAATGCCATCAGATATGTGAAATTCCTCTGAGAGAGTTAAAAAGAAGCAGATCCATTCCTATGAATTAGTTAAATTAGGCTTTTTACATTTCCTAGCCAGTGCTGGTGGCTGTAGCTGAGCCCTTCAGGCTCTGCTAACTGCAAACAATGGAGTTGCAGATCTTTTTTCCTTTTTTCCCACCCTTTTTATAAAAATTTTAAACCGATGTGTGTCATTTGTGATAATTTTGGCCCCTCCTACTGTGCCAATTGAAACCACTCCCTATATAACCAAAACACATCATTCCCCATGATTCTGAAGATACTTTGCCTTACAAGACAAGCTTTTGTGCATTGAGCATTTCATACAGACAGAATGTTTGAAAAAAAGAGAAGAAATAATTTTTTAGGAGACAGATAAAAATGTCTCAAACCTCGTTTTCAGAGCTCAGAAGCACAGCAAAATTGAGCTTGAAGCACTAATCTTTAATTTAAAATGCTGGAATATATAATCTATTATTATTATTATCGTCTGTTACTTGCTTCAGTATTGATTTCTGGTTTCCAGCAGAAAGTCCAAGAGATAGAGTATTTAAATTGCTGCTAAAAGTATTTCAGATTTATGAACTTAAAGCTTATTAGTGTAGAATCTTATCAGAGTTCATATGTGATCTTTCTGTAGCTTGTTTTAGTGTTGAGTAAATTCTAGTACAGGACTCATAGGTGTTTAGGTTCTGTGTTTTTTATTTCAACTGTGCTTTCTGTCATGGCTTGGATGACTTATATTTCCCACTGGTTTGATGAAGATGATTGGTATGAAGGACAACGACGAGTAAGAATTGTTTAAATTAATATTTTCTCTTTTACTACTTTTATATTTTTCTTATTTAAGCTGGTGTTTATTATATTGATAATATCAAAAATATTTCCATAGTAAATGGTACTGGGAAGGGATTTTTAGTAGTTTTAATGAGGTCTTGAATCACAGATAAAGCAGAGATAAAGATTTTTGAAAATTAATGTTTCTAGCTAGGTAAAAGGTACTGAAAGTTTGATGACTGCCTACTTGCATTTTTTAGGTTCCATAGTTCAATGAGGAATTTTTTAATATGCAATGAGATGGAAATCAAGCATTTAATTTTACTGCATTAGGAAGAATTAATATAGCATGCTTATATAGCATACTTATAAGGAATAATTGAGTAAAACAAAAATATTTGGGAGATACTAAATTTGCCTAGGGTCATTCCCATATTGTACCTTAGATAGCTGTATGTTTTTATTAATGTGTTTCCGAGGAGGAGGAGTTGTTACTATAGCAACATTTGCAGGATATCTTGGAATTTTTTTTTTAGCATTTATTAACTGCATGCCTTGGGCAAGCTTAATCTATAGTTGCTTTGATAGATTTATGGTGAGAAGCGAATATAGCTCACATTTCTTTCACTGTATTAAGATCCTTTATAGAACCATATATTTCTGTGATTTCTTTTTCATGTTTTCATAGTATATTGTCAGCTAGTGAATTGGAAGGCAAGAGATGCTTCTGAAGCATAAGCAGCTGCTTTCATTTTATTATTATATATTACTTGATAATGCCAGTTTATGCTCATAAGTATAAAAATCTGGCAGATTTTAATACTGTTCTGATGTTCTCATTTTATATGTCACTCATGATATGAATGTTTCAAATGTGGAGTTACCTTTTAATAGCTGTCACCAGGGTGTCACCAGGTGTGAGATGTGTCAAGAGGTAACTTTATCTGAAGTCAGAAGTGCCTTGGCAATTTGACAACAGAAAAGCAATCTTCTGGTGATATTAGTAGCTCTGGATTGGAAGATGAGAACAAAATCTTATGGAGACTCTTAAGATGTTTCATACTGAGATCAGACAGAGTTGTATGTAACTCTTTGTAGTACACCTAGTATCTGCAAACTGGATTTATGGTACCATATGATTAACCAGTACTATGTAGATGGTTTTGTTACCACTGCTATATGTGTTTTGTATTGATTAGGTGGTAGTTCAGCATTGCTGGTGATGTATTGTTAGAAATGTCAGCATTTCTCCATGCTTTGTTTCAAACTCTAGTGTTACTCTTTAGATTATATTGCTGAAGTTGCACAGTAAAGGATTTTCTGGTTAAATGTACAAGTAGTATAGTCAAGACTGTCAAAAACACTCCTTTGTGAATTATTCTGCTTATTTAATGTTGTTTACCTTAGCTTTTCTAAACAGGATATCTGTCTTGGATTAATATATTTGGGGTTTATTTCAAGTGTTTGTTTCTGTAAAATACAGATTTAGGTTGTGATTTCAAGTTTCAAACTTCAGAGGAGGGTCCACAACTTCTTCCCTTGTGAAGCCAAAGTTCCCGTGGTTAAATAAATTCTGGTAGTGATTTGGGTCTGAGTTTATTGTGGAGGTTTAAAATGGCTGTGAACATTAGTAGAACACTTGTTCATTTAAAATTATCTTTTAAATCAAAGTATTCTTTTCCTAGTCAGTGCCTGGATAGCTGAATGTATGCATTTTGAACATTTCCTGGGTTATGCTAGGCAAATTCTGGTTGCTAAAGTCTAGCCAAGGCTTCTGGTGTTTTTTGAATAACCTTGTTGAAATTCAAAGACTCATTACTACTGAGGAAGGCATTGTCAGACAAGTTGTTTTCTACTGTGTCTTGCAGACATGCTAAAATTTCTTGGTAGCCTTGAAGACCTTCATGTTTTTGGGTAGATAAAATGACTGTGCATTATCTTTTGCTTTAAACTAGTCCCATTGGGTATTGTAATGAATTTGCATCTCTATAGTTCACAGGTCACATTTTTATCTCCAGTGGATTTTTCCCCTGAAGATAGGTAAATATACCAAATGTCTTTAGGGAGACATCACTTTTACATCACTAAAGGTCTTTTTAATTATTACGTTGTCACTGACATGCCAACAGAAATATTAGTACCTGGGGACAATAGTCTGCATGAGATAGAAGAGTTTTATGTGTCAAACATACAGGAGTTTTCCACATAAGAAAAGATAAAAACTTAATGGGAAGATAGTGACAGTAGAATGAACAGAAGCAGAGGACGCTAGATTTTACTACATGTAGCTGTTAAGAAACTGTGGGTTTATATACACTGGAGCATATTAATTTACATAAGGCTACTCTATATCCACTTTTATATGCATACAGTCTCATTTGGACAGGTCATACACCACAGGGACCACAATCAAAGCATGTGTAAGCATCTGTTACTGGTTGTGCTTGATGGTTGTAAATTTATGGATAACATGCAAGCACACATATTGATAATTGAAAGAGTGTTTGGTGATGGGTTTAAAGCTCTATTATTATTCTACAAGCGTCATTGTGGTACAATTGGGAAATAGAATGAGCAGTGAAATACTCTGAGTAGCTGAAGCAGAGAAAAAGGAGATAGGTTAAAATTAAAATGGTGCCTTTTAAAGAGCTGCAGTTGCCAGGCTACTGACAGTGGTGTATTGTTTGCGGTGCGACACAATGCTCGGTCTTTTCTCCTGCATCCTGTAGTAACTGCATTATTCTGTGAACATCAAGGTTTAGTTCCTTCAAGTGAAGTGATTTCATTGTACAACCAGAACAATATTTTCCATTGTTGGGAATACAGCAAGGTATTGGAATGAACGTGGAAATTCTAAAATGGTGTACAAATAATGACAACTATGCTAAGGTAGGGATTATTAGGCATTTATCTTTAAGTTATTGATATAAAAACTGTGGCTATGTAACTAGTCCACTTGGTTGTTATGTTTAAATAAAATTTATGATTCTAAGTTTAGTGTGTTTGGGTATTTTTCCTCTTTCTATATTTAGCAACAAGAAAGGGCTTAGAGTGCTGCTTCTGCCAATTGAAAGGTTTTTGTTGTCCTCCTTTATTTCATCTCCTTGGAAACTGTGGGCTTTCTCAGTGTGGTATACATTTTGTATATGCACAGGATTTTTTTCACTGCATACTTTGTAGTCTAATGTAATTACTTGTACATCCCTTATTTTGAAATAAAATGCTTTTTTACAAAGTATAGAAAATGTATAAAAATGCACCATGTGTGAAATTATATATGTTTATATATGTTATGCTGAGTTTTTATTTTTTTATCATTTTACTCAGGCCGTTCTGATGAATGCTTCTTTCTCCCTTTTGCCATACTAATACTCTTATGCTCTTATACTATATGCTTATGCTTATGCTTATCTATACTGTCTGAAAAGATCTGCAGGAAACTGTTTTAATGCATGATACTTACAACAGAGTGACTTAGAAATTACAGTCTTCTAGATACTATTGCACTGACTTTCAAAGCAAATGCTTCCTTTTGACTAATATCTCGTTACAAGGAGCAGGAAATAATGACAAGTTTAAAACAGCAAATATTAGTAAATAAAGTGTAAATTCCTTTCTGTAATACAGCTCAGAATATTTTACATACTTCTTTTTTTCTGCATATACTTAAATAGGAAAAATCTAGATGAAGAGTCAATGTTCAAGAATACTTACTAAACGTGAATTCTTAACTCAGTGTGATAATGATGGAGTACAGAGCAGCATTTTTCATCTAATATTAAAAAAGTCCTCTATTAACAGGAATTTTTAAATATAGATTACTGCATCATCCCACAAGATAAATCAGTTGTTGCTCTGAAACATTTGTTGAATTCTGTTTTAGCATCCGTAAGAGATCTTAGCTTTACAATCAATTTTCCCTGTAATCAAACTGCAAATTAAACAAGATTTAAGGTTCTATTTTCTTAACAGATTCATCAAATCAGGAACCCTTAGCTGCCATGTGAGAAGGTAAAAAGTATGTGTACAAAATGAGACAAATCTGTTATTATTATGAAATAAATATTTGTGCACCCTTAGGATCAAAATAGATATTAACTTTTAATGAATCTTACTTTGACAGTTTGCAGGTGGTAAACCTGAAAACTAAACCTACAATAATCTAATTCACTTCTTCTTCACAATAGCATTTTTTAACATTCCTTATCAGTCTGCTGACACACCTAATGTTTTAACCATCATTTTCCCTGGAATCAAGAGTAGAAACCAAGAGTTCTGGTTCCAGGTATTCTGTGCTTTTATAAATTAGTTATGTAATCAACTGGATGACTTTAATTTCAGAAAAAGTGCTTGTTAATGGTGCCAGATATTATTTCATAGTGACTGAAAAAAGTCTGTGTTCCAAATGCCCAAATCCAATTATTTCTGTATATATGTTATTGGTACTTTAATTGCACAGAAGGGACCTCTGGAATTTGTAATTTCACTGAACTAAGTGGCAAAATTAGAAGGCTACTTTTGTCACTTTGTGGTGATGATGGTGATTCTTTAAATAATTATATACATTTCTTTCTGTGTGACTCACATAGCTTATAACATGAGATGGATTGCAAGGGAACTCCCAAGATGATGCAGCTTATAGAAATGCTCTCTCTAGAATCTCTTAATTAGTTTACTGCAGAAGTCAGAAAAATTAGTAGTATTAACTGGCAGAAAGGAAGTCTAACAGCCAAAGCAGTGGTCCGCAGCAAAGCTGTACCTTGTACTGTTTTTCTGTATATTTCTGTTCTGCTGTCGAACAGTCTCTTTTGCCAACATTTTCAGAGGTTAAACATGAGTGTTTAATTTCGTTGAGGCATTTAGTACTCAGTCAGAACCGAGAACTAGAGACAATGGTATTTTTGAGATGATCAGTCTTAAACATTCAACCTGATCCTGATCTTCTGCTAAAGAAGCACCTGAAATCAGTCTCTCTCCATTTATTTTTTCTCTCATACTTTCCAAAGTGAGAGAGACATAATCTCATGGAGTTGGCTGCCTATTCATTACTATTTATCTGCCAAGCAGATACCCCAAGCAGAGGAGAAAAATTAAAAATAAAATTAATCATTCAACTTCATTTTTATCCCTTGTATATATCCATTAAAATGAAATTGTGTAGATATTTATGTAATAAGCTTTTTGTCAGTATTGACCAATATGTTCCTTTGAGTACTGTAGATCACTGTTACCACACCTGTACAAAGTTTTTCTGTATGTGCCTTAATAACTAATATCATCCAGAAAAATATTTCCCCCTCAAGATATTTGATATCAAATAGGTGAAGAGTGATCTACAGCAACATGTCTGTCCTAAACTGTTATGCGGCAATGCATTGCAGAACCAACCCTTTTATGTAATCAACAGTTGCTCCTTCAGAATGCTTGAATGCATTTTAAGTCTCATTTATTTTAATTCCCTTTCCTTTGTGGAGTCTGGTACATTTAACATAACTCTTCTTGTTTTTCAAGATTATAGTCATAACTTGTTGACCTAAAGATGTCATCCCCCACACTCCATGTGATGCTTTTCTATGTAATGTCTTTCAATCCATTAACCTCTTCACAGCATAAATGTGGCCCTAAATGAGACATTCTGTTACTAAGTAACACGTTGACATTATCAGGAGTCAAATGTAGGTAGATAATTGATCTGGCCCAGCAGAGTATTTCTCGTGTTTCTGTGTCAGTCTGTTGTCTCTGAGCACAGCTGTAGTACGAGATTTGTTTTGGTCACTGAAAGCATAGTTTGCTATATAGTAATATTACACTAAGCCTTGCCTTTGTTTTTTCACAGCTTACTTCAACTTTTTTGTTAAACAGTGATTATTAAGAAAATTTAGAAAGCTTCTTCAGAAAAACAAACTGTTCCATGCAAGTTGTTTGAAGGCCTTTTTTACATGTGTTGGTTTTATTTAAAACAAAACTATTATCATATGGTTAATTTTATCTGGATGTCAGTGGAAGATAGATGGAAGAGCAGAGAGGGCGTTAAACTGTAATATAGAAAGTATTGCACCAGATTGCAGAAGAAAATGGAAATGATGAACAGTTTCAGCTAGTACAAATCAAGAACTATTCAAGTTTTCATGTGCTGTTCCACTTCCCCTACCCCTTTTTTTTTTTTTTTCTGTGTCACTGAAGCCTCTGAACATCTGCTTGACTTTATTTTGGATACATTCAATTGTACCTCAGACTAGTTGTATTCTTAAGGTAGATATGTATAAACTATTTATGAGAACAAAAATGTATTATTCCGTTCTTTAACATTCTATCATTTTGTAGTCTAATGAATTTCTGTTTTAAAGGCAAAAATGTCACAGGTTAAACAAGTGGGACTTCTAGCTGCTGGATGTCAGCCATGGAACAAGGATATATGTGCTGCGAGTGGGGACAGATTTGCTTACTGTGCTACCCTTGCTATTTATATTTATCAGGTAAGATTATTCTTGTTTATCAGACTAATTACATTTTTACATTGTTGTTTATCTCACTTTGAACACTTTCAATAAATGTTTCTGAAATGCTTTTGGAAGTATGGTAGCTGCTGAGATGATGTGTATAAAGACCTCAGTCTTCCATTCTAGATACCACCAAAGTTATATGTGTCTAGAATTATTTTTAAGACAGGCTCCCAATCCAGCAGACATTTGAGATGAAAGGAGTGTAGTGATCAAAGAGTGGGTTCAGAGGGAGAAATGAAGCAATTCTGTGGTTTTATTTGAAGCTATAGTTTAAAAGTAGTCTTTTGCACAGTGGATTAAACTGCTTCAAAGTTTGGATTTCAGAGTTGTATTTGATTTGGAATCTGAACTGCTCAGCACTGTTGTCTTTTGAAGTTTGCAGTTACTGTACATCGACACCTAACTAAAAAATAGAAATACTGTGATGTGGAATTTTCCGATTGAGAAATATGTAAGGAAATACAGGGTGCACTTACTTTCACCTCACAAGTTATACTGCTTGTAGGATTAAAATAAAATTTACTGTGTCATGTTTGGATATTTAAAAATTGAGAAGGATTTCAAAGTCATTTTCACTTTCTATTGTATTTAACCCCTTGAAGATTACTAAATGATTGTTACCATGCCTGTAAAGAAAGCATTTTAGGTTTGTTTGAGTAAAGTTATTAATGAAATATAATAGTTTATCATACTGTTTAGTATTTATTTACCTGATTGGGTATTTGACAAATTTTCTGTCCAAGTCAAATGTATGAGAATTTAATGTATTGAGATGCAAGGTACTGACAATTGTTAAGTCCACTATAATTTCATTTGTAGGTCTAATAATGTTTTATGAACTGTTCTTCAACCAACAGTACTTAAAGTGAGTTTACAAAAAATGTATTTATAAAATGAATTTTACTGTTTGTTTAGCTGGATCATCGATACAATGAATTCAAGCTCCATGCAATTATGTCTGAGCATAAGAAGACAATCACGGCCATATCTTGGTGTCCCCACAACCCTGATGTGTTTGCAAGTTCCAGTGCAGATAGTTTAGTGATTATTTGGAATGTGAATGAACAGAAAATTGTGGCCAAGTTGGACAATACAAAAGGTATTTTAGATGTGGAGATTATATCTGATCCATACAACTTTTTAATTTTCCAGCAAAATATTCTTGTCAGATCTGTTGCAGTTAATTTTAGAAAATAACAATAATGTGTTTAACTGAATTGCTGTGAACCATCTCATAAGTGGTAAAGAAAGAGGTTATTCTTTTTTTCTGAAGTACTTGAACAATTCAAGAATTAACTTTGTTAATGATTTCTTGTTGAACAGGAAAAAAGTATCCAGTATTTTCATCACTGTATAAAGGGATAAATAATTCCAGTTTTAAACTTGTGTGTTTTCATGATAACTTTAAATAAGTGGAAGCAAATAAAATGTAGCCCTCAACAGATTCAAGTGCAAATTATCAGTGAACTTGAAAAATGGCTTTTGTTAAAATACCCTGATACTTATCTACCTGAATCTTCTCTCAAAACTTGAAACTCTTGATTTGGACTACACTGAATTCCATCTACTGGTTCTTACAAGGTTTACCTGTATGTTTCAGGAATTCCTGCGTCGCTTAGCTGGTGTTGGAATGCAGGTGATGCAGTTGCATTTGTGTCCCACAGAGGTCCGTTGTACATTTGGACTATCTCAGGACCAGACAGCGGGGTAACTGTACATAGAGAAGCACATAGTTTCTTGTCAGATATCAGTCTGTTTAGATGGCATCCAAAGAAAAAAGGAAAAGTGGTATTTGGACATACTGATGGAAGCTTATCTATTTTTCAACCAGGTAAAAACTGATATGATAAAGTATTTATATATATATAGTTTCTCCATTTGCATGTATTTCTATGCTTTTTTCATTTAGATTTTATAGTGTAGGTACATACATAAAACTTGTTCTTAATCCATAGTATTCCTACTCCTCCCATATCACAAAAAATGTTTTCTTGATATAGAATGCTGATATTCTTTATATCACCTCAATTTTGTGACTAAGATAACATTGAAACTTTCGACAACCACGATAAATAAGGCTTTTTTGAGAATGGTAACAGCTATGATCTTGAAGTGAACTGGGGCATAGTGATCATGAAATGATAGAATTCTCCATAATTGGTGAAATCAGGAGAAACGTCAATAAGACCTTTATGTGGGACTTCCGGAGGGCAGACTTTGGCCTGTTTAGGAGACTTATACAGAGAGTTCCCTGGGAAACAGCCCTTGAAAACAAAAGTGTCCGGGAAAGATGGGCATGCTTCAAAGCAGAGATCTTGAGGGCACAGGAACAGTGTGTTCCCGCGTGCCGAAAGAGGAGTCGACGAGGCAAATGTCCAGCCTGGATGGGCAGGGAAGTTTTGAAGGAACTTAGAAATAAAAAGTGGATATATCATCTTTTCAAGGAGGGTAGGGTCTTTCAGGAAATGTAAGATACCCTACAAAACACTGTCTTGAAAGAACCTGAACATCCACAAGTTCTTGTTGGTTGCTTCAAAGTTCAGCACGATTGACTCGCTGAAGTGTCTAGTACTTCTATTTTAGTGTGAGTCACTGTTGTATAATTAGCAGACTAGAGAACATTTTTTCATTATTGTTATCTACTTAAGTTTTTCTTTCATGGCTGTATTTTCTTTTTTGTTAACTCTAGACTATTAATATAGCAGAACATTAGTGTGAACTACAAATATGAGAGAATTTAAGATTAGTACCTAATTTTTGAAGGAATACAGTGCAGTTATATAGAGCCAAATGTTCTGAACTATTTTACCTTTCATTTGTTCTCAAAATAAGCACAGCTTACTTAAGTGACCTGTGACTCAGTTGGATGATTCATAGTGCTGATGTCTTCTTTAATGGAAAATAAAATTTAACAGTTAGGGTTTTCATGAAGTCTGCTTTTGGATTGTTTTGTGAAGCACAGGTAAAACTGAATAGCTCCTAGATACTCATAGTTTGCCACCAGTTGATTGTGCTTGAACATGCCCGGCTTTGGTCACTCAAGGACATTTTGCTTTTAGTTCTTGTGTAGCTAACTGAAAAATGACAGTTCTGCTTTGTTGTCAGTTCTTGTTTTTCGTTTCAGTGTGGATTTTCAGTCAACCAAAAAGTTTTACTGAAGTATAAGCTGAGGACATTGTTTACAAAAGTGGGAGTCATAAAGTTTTGGGCAAATTAAGCAGTTATCTGATCGTATTTCCGATGGTATTCCCAATGTCTTGGAAGAGCCAAAAAAAAAAACTGGAATGGAGAAATTGGTTTGTGGTGTTAATTGTTGTGCAGTCTTAAACTATTTCTTTCATTTCTATAAAATTTGGTAGCTGATTTTATAAAGTTACCCTAGACATAATGTGCACTAATAACATTTTCTATAGAAAATTGTCGTGAGAGCTATTTTAGTATTCAGAATGTTCCCTAGTGAACAAAAACTTTTCATCTTTTTTTTAGCATGGATCAGAATAGGCTTTGTTCTACATCCATTATTAAGAAACATAGGTAGATCTTGACAGTTATCATAATATGTGAAGTTGATTGTATTCTTCAGTACCAAAATTGAAAATTAGATTGAAGCTGAATAATGGAAGATCTCACACTCAAATGATTTGTAGTTTATGCTGTAATGTAGGTCTTTACTCATTGAAACCGTTAGAACAAAGTATATGATTAAACATACTTTCCTGTAAAATTACATTAATAAACCTAACAACTTTTCTGTTTTCTGCTGTATTAAAAATAAAAGCAGATCTGACAAAACCAGAACTACTTTAAGTCAAATATTGCAAAGCCAGCTTCATTAATTTCACTGGTGCAAACCGTGGAGCAGACTAGTAAAACTTTCAGAGAGAGGTAAAAAATTATGTTTGTGAACCTTTTAAGTTTTGAAAGGATATACTTGACTTCATTTTTAAATAATCTGTTTTCTTATGCACTTACAGGTTCTAAAAATCAGAAACATGTCTTAAGACCAGAGTCTCTTGAAGGAACAGATGAAGAAGATCCAGTTACAGCACTGGAGTGGGACCCTTTGTCAACTGACTACCTTCTTGTGGCTAATTTACATAATGGTATTCGACTAGTTGATTCTGAATCTCTGTCCTGTATCACAACTTTTAGTTTTCCCAGTGCAGCAGCATCTGTCCAGTGTTTAGCCTGGGTTTCTAGTGCGCCTGGAATGTTTGTAACTGGAGGTAAGACTTTTATTTCCTGATTCCTACAAGGGTCTTCAAAATTGATAAACCAAGTTTGATCTATGTTTCCAAACATTTCTACAAATAAAAGCATACAAGCCTCCAACATAAAACTAGAAAATAATAGAAAACTAGAAATAGAAGTTTTTGCTTGTTTTAAATTAGGTGGGTACAAAAACAAGTGACTTTCTGCTGGTTTTTATACTAAATAATATTTTTCTCATACACACTTTAAAAACAAATATATGAGTTACTTTGGGAATAGGAATAAAAATACATTGTACTAATGTACATTGTACTAATGTACATTGTGTCACTTCTAAGATTTTAAAAAAGAAAAAATAAAGGAAGAATCTGTTTCCTGCCTCTTTTCTACAACGTAGATTTTACTGCTCAACTTGAACTACTGAATAAGGAAACTAAGACTGAGAAGATTTTATGAGAGAGGTTCCATAGGACTTATCTATTTTTAAATAGCTAATGTTAATAGTAATTGTTGTTAGTAGTGGTATTGCCATGGAAGTAAATGGAGAATAAATAGGATAATATCATGGAGGTTGCACTAGATGATCTCCAGGGGTCCTTAACTATTCTGTGATTCTATGGAGATGAGAGTCTGCTTAAAAATTTCTTAGGATTTGAAGTTTGGTTCCTTTTTTCATAAATCAGTCTTTAAATCACATACCTCTGTCTTTTGTTTTATTTGGGTTTTTTTGTTGTTTTTTTTTTTTTAACCTCAGATTCTCAGGTTGGTGTGTTGCGTGTTTGGAATGTTTCACGTACAACACCTATAGATAATTTTAAATTGAAACAAACTGGTTTCCATGGTTTACATGTGCTAAGTTCTCCTCCAAAGAAGAAGTGTAAGTGTAATTTTGATTGTTACTCATTGTAATGGCTGCCAGTTAAGAAAACTATATTTGTGAGTCTCGTTGTGTCCAAGTCTGTAAGTTTTGTCTGCTCTATAGTTGTTAATTAAACAAAGTTCCCTCTGCTGCTAGTGGCCTAGACAAATGCAAAAAGGATCATGCACTTCATAAGATCCTTCTTTAGTAGGCCAGGTTTCGTACAGGAACACCCCATTTCCATTTTAAATCTCATTGGACTACAAAGCATTTTACACTTTATAATTGTTACTTATTATTGACATAAGAAATAATCTGTTTATGTCTTTTGCTTTATTTTATTAAGCATGTTCATCACAGTATCCTACTAAGAATCACCATACATCTTCAACAAGTGAGGCTGTTCCTCCTCCAACTTTAACCCAAAACCAAGCATTTTCTCTTCCTCCTGGTCACACTGTCTGTTGCTTCATGGATGGTGGAGTGGGGCTTTACGACATGGGAGCAAAAAAGTGGGATTTCCTTAGAGATTTGGTATGGTTCACCTCTGTCTTTGAAATGAGTGTATTTAGTTTACATACTTTCTTCTAACAGGAAAAAGGGAATGAAGCGTTCACAGTACTGCAAAGCAGTTTCTATCATGAAAAAGAATCTAAATTTCTAGGAAACAAAATGACAGTTCTGAAGTTGAAAGTAATTCTTTATCGCAAAGCACTGAATTCTTTCGCAAGTGTTCTGGCTGTTTGTTTTCATAAAGGTTTAAGGACTTGTTTTTTGGTTTTGTTTTGTTTGGGGCTTTTTAACTAAAATTTTAATTTGATGGCTTTCTCAAAAATATCTTAAGGGTTTTCTATAGTTCAGATTAAAAATTCCAGCCAAATCAAAAAGGTGTATCATGAGGTCACTTGGTTTAAAATTACAAAGGCTGAATTTCTAAATTTTTGTTGAACCTGAAATTCAGAACTGGGTTTATCACATATTAGATGAGCTGAGTCTTCACAGAGCTTTTGGTTATCCTGGAGGATTTTTCTCTTTTCTTCTTTCCAAGTTCCCTTTTCATTGGTAAAACACAATCAAACAAATAATTTTCAGCTGTACTTCTGTATGTGTTTGAATAGGGGCTGCTCTTTTTCCATTTTCATTTGGTTTGGTTCTGTAAAGCAACTGGGGCATATTACCCGTGTTTCATATATTTGCCAGCTTAATTCTGCACATGTATGTCTTAGAAGGCAAGCAAAAGACATGGAATTTCTAATGGATTGAAGTTTAAACTGCAATAGAGCATGGGCTATATCTAGAAGTTCAGAAAAGTCAGTGGGGTACTAGACAACTTGTAGAACATATTTAACATACATAGCTTTACTAAAAGGGCAACATTATTTTTGTTCTGAGAAACTAACTTTTTTTTTTGGCATAGTTTTTTTTAGTATTTTATTTTAGCAGCTCAGTTCAAACAGAAAATGCTGACAAGTTCCTGAAATTGTGTACTCTGTTTCAGGAAATAATTCTTCTGTCTTTAATAATCATCTCTGAAAGAAAGTACTATTATAGGCTATTTACTGCCTTTTATTTTTAACTGATGAGCCATAATATACAGGTTTTATAAAAGTTTTAGTTGACCCGGCAGTTCAATTATATGCAATATGTTTTAGAGTTTGATCTAGAGTTGGTCTTATTAAAAAAAATAAAATGTAATAAAAATGGATTAAATATTTGTTTCATTTAAGGGACATGTTGAGACCATCTTTGATTGCAAATTCAAACCTGATAACCCTGATCTTCTTGCTACAGCTTCATTTGATGGCACAATAAAAGTTTGGGACATAAATACTTTATCAGCGGTTTATACATCTCCTGGTAATGAGGGGGTTATTTATTCCATTTCTTGGGCCCCAGGTAAGAATATTTTGCTTTATGTCTAAACGTTCTTTGAATTACCACTGATTGCAGAATGGGTCATATAAAAGTATTAGTTTTAGATAGAAAAGTATCTTACAGGTTATAAACAAAACTAAGTTATATGTAAAACCAGTAGAATTTGGTGCTTCAGACCTTGCTGATGCTTACCCTTATGATCCCAGTATTTCTCAATCAGAATGGAGGGTAGAAGATCTCCAGAACCTTTCTAACATTGTATTATGCAAACAATGTAAAGACTTTATTTGCATCAGAAGCAGCTACTATTAGTTCAAAGTATATTATGTGCTAAAAAAGTGAAACATATTTAGTTCTTTCTCTTCCTTCTTTGTGTAGGATCCTAATCACTGGAGAGCCCTGCTTTTGCCTTATTAGAAAAGGAATTGCCTTTTTCTGCAAAGCATCTGCTTTTTCTTAGAGAAATCACGGAAATCAATGGGAAATTCTCTTTTCAAAACTGTTCTACAACCCTCTTTGTTGTACCTGGGAATATACTACTTAGTT
Organism: Serilophus lunatus; assembly: GCA_013399895.1. Classification (NCBI taxonomy): domain Eukaryota; kingdom Metazoa; phylum Chordata; class Aves; order Passeriformes; family Eurylaimidae; genus Serilophus; species Serilophus lunatus. The sequence continues at coordinate 92,266 of VXBA01004034.1, read as the reverse complement.
ACTAATATCAGTAGTTGATGACTGATGTCATAAGTTGACTGATGCCAAAAGTTGATGACTTTCTTGTTGTGTTTTATTTCTTTGAACAGCAGATGCATTTTTGAAAAAAATCTAAATAATTCATCTGACTGCTTTTCTCCCCCTGCATTTTTAAACTCTAAGAAATAATACCTGATAGGAAAAAAAATATTGTGATGGGAAGCTTAATGTAGTCTGCATATGTGAAATGAATTTGCACTTTTTTCATTCCAGAGAGTCTCTTGCAGATGATTTGTCTTGCTGTCTGGAAATTATGGCGATACAAAATATGGTGTTTACTTTTGGTTATTTTTTTTTATATTTCAATTTTTAGTAGTATCTCAAATTGAGTGAATAGTTTGTTCAGTGAAGGAGGTGGTTTGTTTTTTGGAAAAAAAAGTCCTAAAAGTAAATTTAAACTAATTGAAAGCATGTGGTTTAATTTCATTCCTTACTGTCTTGTCGAAAAGTTCATGTTCCTCCCAGCCAGAACTTTTGCTTCTTCTTTCTCGTCTTTTACTCCCAGACAGATCTTCTCTGCCTTGTACTTTATCCCTAATATATAATCCCATGCATGCCATCATTTGTGTCTGGTCTCAGAAGACCTTCGGAAAAAGTGATTACTCTTTTTCCTTTTTCGCCCCATCATTCTTTTACCTGAATTTTATATGTTTACCTTGCTAGACTCCTCCTGCATAGTCTTTTCTGCCTTTGAAACTTGGAATAAAATAAGTCAAACCTATCCTATAAATGTGCCATTTGTTAAAAGTATAGCTATATTGGGATAGAGGGTCACTGTGGCAAGGAGAATTTGGTGGGTTTTGCATTAGGCCTGAATTCAGTTTTCAGGTTCTCTCTGTAGAGATACATATTCAGATTTTCTGCCCTGTAGAGTGACATTGCAGATTCGGGTATGTTTGTGGGCTTAGGTGCTGTAGTAGTGCAAGATTAAGAAAAGGCACCTTTAGATGTTCTGTCACATTTTAGTACATAAGGAACTTTAAAGGAAAATGCTGTAGTTGCTACAAGTTTAAGGTTAAAGCATTAAGATGGTACCTCCTTTTCGGTTTGATTCGTACGCGTTATGGTCTCTTAAGGGCTAGACTTTCAACAGGCATGGAGAATACTTTTTACAGCAATATAACTTTTCTTTTGCCTGTCCTCAGAACAGGAATGTAGAAAAACAGGTCAGGCTTTTTCTGCAATTGATGTTTATGACTTAGTAGCAAATGCTGGCCTTGAACTATGCAGAACTCAAGTTTATATGCCATCGGTATCTTCTGTTTATATTGTATTTCTTCAATTTGAAGTAGAAGCACAGTCAAACAACGTTGCGATCTTATAATTATTGTGATATTTTAAAAATATCTTTCTTTAAAGGAGATCTGAACTGCATAGCGGGTGCAACATCTAGAAATGGTGGATTCATCTGGGATGTTAAAAAAGGCAAAATGATAACCAGATTCACTGAGGTAAGACGAGATTTTTTTCTTTTTTTTCCATATGAAATATAAGTTAGTCATTCTCTTTAGTGTCAGTAAATAGAGATGGGTCAAAGTTTAAATGTTTTTAAAAGGTGCTATAATATAAAAATCTATAGAATTATGTGGGTGCCAGTTAGGTGGCAGAAGTATTTTTATTTCCTCAGACTGGATTCGTAACATGAGAATGATAAAACACCAGATGGTCTTCATTATCTTAAAATTGGCTGTGTAGAGATACATGGGAAAAGCGTAGCAGATTCTTTCTTAAACGTGTGAATGTATATGGAAATACGTACTCAGCATCAAAATGAATACTGTGCTATGCATTTTCAAACATAAGGTTTTCAGTCCTTGAAATCTAGATTAATAAAGCTCCATTTTGCATTACACTAAATAGTATGCCTCATTTAGAATCTTGCCTTGTATTACCTGAAATCCAGGCATTTTTAGGTCCTGAAACAGTAGCATAATTTTTATTGGCAGAAGGAGCTATGTAATGCTTCGTTCTAGTATTCTACACTATTTTGTATACTCTTAGTATATACCTGTGATCTTTGGATTATACAGACATAATTAACTGTGATATCTGCATCATTGTAAAAAGGATGATCTCTAAGAAGAGAGGTTGGGGGCGTGGGGAGTGGCATGAGCCTACTTACATTCAGGAGTCCTGGGATTCAAACACTGATGCATTTATGTTTCTAAACATCTTTTGTAACACTGATCCTGATAACACTTCCCACTTAAGTTTTCACATACCACAGTTTTATTTGCCCACTCACTTCATTATTCCAACAAGTAACTAACCTTTATTCAGAATCACAGAACGAATAAGGTTAGAAGGGACCACATCTGGTCCAATCTCCCTGCTCAAGCAGGGTCATCCCAGAGCACATGGTGTGTGGGCACATGGCATGTGGACATGTAGTTGTGTCCACATGGTTCCTGAATATGTCTGGTTAGGGAAACTCCAAAACCTCTCTGGGCAGTCAGTCCCAGTGCTTCATCACCCACACAGGGAAGAAGTTCTTCTTCATGTTCAGGTGGAACTTCCTGTGCATCAGTTTCTGTCCATTGCCTCTTGTCCTATTGCTTGGCACCGAGAAGAGCCTGGCTCCATCCTCTTGACGCCATCCCTTAGACACTGATGAGTTCCCCTCTGCCATCTCTTCTCAAGGCTGAACAAGCCCAGCTCCCTCAGCCTGGCCTTGTAAGATAGATGCTTCAGTTCCTTTAATCATCTTTGTCATTTTCCAAAGGACCTGCTCCAGGAGCACCATGTCTCTCTTATATGACAAGCCCAGAACTGGACACAGCATTCCGGATGTAACCTTTCCAGGGTGGAGCAGAGAGGCAGGATCACCTCCCTCTTCCCACTGGCAATGCTTTTCATATGCACCCCAGGTCACCATTGGCCTTCCTGACCACAAGGACGCACTGCTGGCTCACGGAGAGCCTGTTGTCCACCAGGATCCCCAGGTCCTTCTCCGCAGAGCTGCTTTCCAGGAGGGTGGTCCCCAGCCTGCAGTGGTGAATGGGGTTATTCCTCCCCAGGTGCATGTCCCTGTCTTTGCTTAGTAGGTTCTTCTCTTTCCACCTCTCCAGCCTGTCAAGGTATTTCCAAAGGGCTTCACAGCACTCTGGGGTATCAGCCAGTCTCCTCAGCTTTGTGTCGTCAGTGAACTTGCTGAGGAGGCATGTACCTTCATCCAGCTCATTTCTGATGAAGTTAAACAATATGGGGCCCAGCACTGAACCTTGGCAGACACCACTAGTGACAGGCCTTCAACTAGACCCTGGGTCACTGATTACAACCCTCTGAGGTCTGCTGTTCAGCCAGTTCTCAATCCACCTCACTGTCCACTCATCTAGTCCACACTTCCTGAGTTTGCCTAAAGGGGAGTTTGTGAGAGACAGTGTTGAAAGCCTTGCTGAAGTTGAGGTAGACAATATTCACTGCTCTCCCCTCATCCATCTGGATAGTTATTTCATTGTAGAAGGCAATCAGGGTGTTTGAGCATGACTTACCTCTAGTGAATCCATGCTGACTAGTCCTGAACACCTTCTTGTCGTCCATGTGGATACAGATGGTCTCCAGAATGAGGTGCCTCATCACCTTTCCAGAGATTGAGATGAGGCTAATTGGCTAATAGTTCACTGGATCCTTTGTCTTTTCCTTTTAAAAACTGAGGTGGCATTTGCTTTCGTCCAGTCCTCAGGCACCTGTCCTGATAGCCATGACCTTTCAGAGATGATCATGAGCCAGCCTCACTGTGTTGTCCACCAGCTGTCTCAGAACTTGTGGATGCATCCTGCTAGGGCTCATGAACTTGTGGCTGTCAAGTTTATCTGGTGTTCTCTAACCCCATTCTTTTCCACCAAGGGAAATTCTTCCTTCCAACGTGCCTTAACCCCGGTCTCTATGTCAGAGATTCCCAAGGGCTGATTCTTGTCAGTGAAAACTGATGCAGAGAAAGTGTTTAGTAACTCTGCCTTCTCTGTGTTACCAGGGCCCTTCCTTCATTTAGTAATGAGCCTACATAATCCTGTAATTTGCTTTTGTTAGTGAAGTATGTGAAGAAGCCCTTCTTGTCCTTCACGTCCTTGGTCAGATTTAATTCCACATGGGCTTTGGCCATTCTTATCTCATTTTTGCTTGCTCTGACAACCTCTCTATATTCATTCCAAGTGGCCTGACCCTGCTTTTATCTCCTGTGTATTTTCTACTTACGCTTGATTAATGACAGGAATTCCTTTGTCATCCACACAGGTCTCTTGCCCCCTTTACCCAATTTCTTGCTCATTGGAATGCATCATTCTTGGGCCTAGAGGAAGTGACCTTTGAATATCAACCAGGTCTGTTAGACCCATCTTCCCTGTAGGACCTGTTCCCATGGATTTTTTCAGAGGCTGAAGTTATTTCTCCTGAAGTCCTTAGAGATGTCTTATTTGCTGACCTGCTTCTTCCTTGCCTGATTGCGAACTCCACAATTTCACGGTCACTACAGCCAAGGTTGCCCTGAACCTTCACATCTCCTGCAAGGCTGTTCATATTTGTTAGTGTGAGGTTGAACAGCACACCATTCCTTGTGATGTGCTATGGCAGGAAGTTGTCATCAGCACTTCAGGAACCTCCCAGATTTTTTGTGCTTCATTGTGTTGCTTCTCCAGCAGATGTCAGGTTAGTTTAAGTCCCCCACAAGAACCAGGGTCTGTGACTTGAGACAGCTTCTAGCAGGCTGTAGACCGCTTCATCTACTTCCTCCTCCTGATCCGGCGGCTGGTAGCAAGCACCTGCAAACAGTGTCACCCTTACTAGATTACCCTTTTATCCATAAGCTCTCAACTTGCTCATCATCCACACCAACACAAAGCTTGATACATTCAAAGTGTTGCCTCACAGTCGGCAATTCCACCAATGTGACTTCCTGGTCTATCTTTCCTAAACATTGTGTAACCCCTCACAAAAACATTGCAGTTATGTGAGCTATCTCACTGTGTCTCCTTAATCACAGTGAAATCAAAAGGCTGTATACTGTGTGTGTTGCTTTACAAGCACTTCATTGAAGTTTTTGGTTGTCTCAATATCCCAGTGGTGATGCAAAGGGACACCCTGTAGTTATGTCTAGTGGTTACGTCTTTGGCTGCTTATGCTGTTTCCAGGTATTCCATCTTAAACCGCCTTATACAACTGGGATGGTTCCTATTGTTCTACCCTTCCCTACAGCTTCCCTTTGGCAAGCCTGTCCCCTTTCCAATCTAGTTTAAATCTCTCTTAACAAGCCCTGCTGATTCCTGCACTAAGATCCTTTTTCCCCTTTGAGACAGGTGGATCCCATTCGTTGCAAGAAGGCTTGGTGTTATATAAACTGACACATTATCAAAACTCCAAAATTCTGTTGGTAACACCAGTCTCAAAGCCGGATGTTCACCTGCATGATTTTCCTGTTTCTTGCCCCATCGTTCTCTCTAACTGGCAGTACAGAAGAGAACACAACTTGTGCTTCAGGTCCCTTGACCAGTTCTCCCAAGGCCTAGAAGTCTCTCTTGATTGCCCACAGCGTTCTTTATTTAAGGTTCAGGCTTATATAGCTACAGATTGCTTACTCTTCATCTTGACCCAGTTTTGTCTCTCAGAACCTGGACAGTACAGCATTTTTACTGGATATCTCCATAGTCCCAATTTTTTTGGACTTGGATTCTCGAATATCCAGGATATATTGGGTACTCACTATAGTGTGGTTTTGTACAGTGTAATTTATTGGGAGAAAAGGACTGAAGCTCGTAGGAGAATAAAATAAAAAAGATGAGTCAATAGATGAGAGAAAAAGGGGTGAATTATTTCTTATTGATAGGCATTTTGCATTTTTTGAAGCATGGAAAGAATGGAATCTTCTGCATTGCCTGGAGTCATAAAGATTCCAAAAGAATAGCAACCTGCAGCAGTGATGGATTTTGGTGAGTGTTATTGGAAGAAAAAAACTTGCTAAATGCACTTCTCAAGTCCGTAAATTTTTACAGTACTATCAGTGATTAATTTTAAAATTTTTCTTAGTAGACAAAGCTTAAATTATATTAGTCTTATGTATTTGTTAGGGTATTTTTTTCATGATTTTAAGAAAAAAAACATGGAAATGTTTCCAAAAGGAATAGTGTTTAAGGCGCTCTGATATTGAAATAGAATACTGATTTTTATTTAGCCAAGAATATTCTTCTAAGTTTCTTGTCTGTAGGGGACACTTGTCTTAATTGTTTTAATTTTTTTTTTTTTAGTTTGTTGGTTTGGGGACTAGAAAACACTATTTTAGAACAAAGTAATTACAATTGTACTATTACAGGAGTTTAAGACTTTATTTCTTGATTCAAATGGACATGTGAATGTCCATTGAGACCAATTTTGCATATATTGTGTTTCAGTACATTTTAAAAATTCTTCTCCATTTGTTTGCTCTGCTACCCATATAATTCCAGTTCAAACATATTTGGCATTAGAAAGCAATCAACTTTTTTTTTTTTAATCCTAAAGATTTATTTGTACCTTAAAGGCATTACTGCAACTTTGATTTTGGGCTATGAGGAATGTGGACGCTGAAGTTTAGTTACATATTTTCATGGAAATACATAGCTTTGTAGTAGAAGGGTTTATATTGCTTTGAATATTTCTCATATTCTTTCAGTTTCTTTTTACTATGTGGCTTATCTGCACAGAATACAACTTAATTTTGGATAGCACATACGGAATGTTCTTTCCCATATAATATTACATTGTAATTCATTTCAGTATTATTCGAACCATTGATGGCAATGTTCTTCACAAGTACAAACATCCAGCTGCTGTGTTTGGCTGTGATTGGAGTCAAAACAACAAGTAAGTAAAAATTAACACAAGGAATTGACTAATATTCTAATTGATTATCAGTAAACTAACACAAAATTATTTGGAATGTGATATTCACTGTGATAGTAATACACTGAAATTATCTCTTCCACAGTAGGATATGCCTGCAGCAGCTCAATATTTCCAGCAATGTATTTCATTGACCCCCATGAACTTGCTTAACTTTCAAAGGAGGATCTTTTCATATCGATGAGAGAAAAAAATTTTCTAGCTGAATATGTAATGGGGGAAAAAAAGCAGACATTCAATATCTGAAAAGAGAGGTTTAGATTGGTTTCCTTGTAATGACTGCTAAGCTGAAGATGTAGCAGGCAACTAAATACACTGTACGTTAATTTCGCAGGTAATTCCTAGTAATGGCATAGAACTTTTTGTCAAAAAACAATTATACAGTAATTCAATCTATTAATAATTGTTTATTAGATGCTTGGTCAGGCTGTGGTGCAAATACTATTCCCCATTGCAACTGATGGATCTTAATCAGGGTTTTTTTCTGATTTACTGTATTTAATTGGATTATAAATAATTACTTTGTCTCTGAAGAGACAAAGGAGAAGCAAAAATATGTTATTTTTTTAAAACTTAATTGAATATTCCACATCATATTTATTTTTAAATTAAAAAAAACACTGATCATCTCTGACCAAGGTTTTTGTTATTTATATTTTGCAGAGATATGATAGCTACTGGCTGTGAGGATAAAAATGTTCGTGTTTACTACTTGGCAACCAGCTCTGATCAGCCACTGAAAGTTTTTACAGGGCATACTGCAAAGGTGTTTCATGTACGGTGGTCTCCTCTGAGAGAAGGAATCCTCTGCAGTGGCTCTGATGATGGGTGGGTATTTCTGAACTGCTAGAAAACTTAAAATTTCAAGCAGAACTATTAGAGAAAGTCAAGACCTTTACATGTACTGGTGTTGGCACCTTTAAAAACTTTGTGAATACATAATAATCTCATTTTCTGCCTTGTTCAGATTTAGGCTGAAGCTTTGCTGTTAGCTTTATTTAGTATTTGGGGAGCAGGATTATTATCTAAAATTGTCACAACTGCTGTAGAGTGCAGCTTTTCAAATTTCATAATTTTTTCCTGGACCTGAGGTTAGACTAACAGATCCATTATTTCCTGTGTTTTTTAGCAGGCTGTAGAAGCCATAGGAAAGATAAATTTTACATTTTGGCTTTGTTTTTCTTTCATTTTTTAACTCTGAGAGTCCTAACGGAGAAGTTTATTACATGTTCAAGCATATGGACAATTTCTTTTCTCTCAGTGACATGCAATGGTGCATGTCAGATTTTGAAAGACTTGTGTGGTGGATGGCATAGTTTCTTAACCTGCTGAGTGGTCTTTGGTGTCTTTTGTACCCCATCATAAACTTGGAGGGCATTGACTCCAACCTCTCCTATTTCAACTTCTATAAACATATTGCAAATAAATATCCTGATATATTTGAAGCTTAGAGTATTGCTGCAGTGGAGAGATAATTATATTTTGATAGATGACTCGGTGAACATTGGTCTTTCTCATCCTGTTTCAGTACCGTTCGAATATGGGATTATACACAGGATGCTTGTATAAACGTTCTTAGTGGACATACAGCTCCAGTACGGGGACTGATGTGGAATCCTGAAATTCCTTACCTTCTAATATCTGGCAGTTGGGACTATACAATTCGAGTCTGGGACACAAGAGATGGAACATGTTTGGACACAGTTTATGATCATGGTGCGGATGTATATGGTAATATTTTTTAACTTTTGTTTTATTTCTGTATTTAAATGCATTATAATATAGTGTAACGTTTATAAAGTAATCAAATGGGTAATTAGATAAACTTATTTGACTACATTTTTAAATGCCCTCTCTACTAGGACTAACATGTCACCCTAGTCGTCCATTTACTATGGCGTCCTGCTCTCGTGATTCCACTGTGAGACTTTGGTCATTGACACCTCTTATAAACCCTCTACAAATAAATATCTTAGCAGATAGATGCTGGGATGATATTATCGGTAATACAGGTAAGCTAATCGTATATACCAGGGTTTTAATTTTCTGTATATTGCTATTATTCTTTTTTCTGTAGTTGTTTTTTTTTTTTTTAATTTTCATGTATAAATCTTTGTGTGTCTTAGATCGTGCTGTGGAATCTGGTGCTCCTCCTTTGCTGTGTGGTAAAGTTTCCAGGGATATTAAACAAGAACTGGAAAAATTGTCAGGAAATCCTCGAGGGAAAAAACTAAGGTGGTTTTCAGAATGTTTTTCAGTAAGTATTCTGCAAACCTAAGCATGTTGTCAGTGTGCATGACTTTGGCTTCTGAAGTCAATCTCCAAAATGGAAATGTATTTCTCCTCTACTATTTTTTCCTCTATTTTTGAAGGGAGCTTAGAAAACATATAGAAATCGGTTCTGTTTTTCACGGTTCTGCATATAAAGATGTCCATGACTGAATTGCTTATCAGTTGTGAGCACTAGTTTTTTGCAAAGTGAAATTAGTGGGAAAATTTAATTTTCTGAAGGAAAGGTTTAATTTGACAACAATTTGCTATTGAAGAAAATGAAAATACATATTTTATCAAACTCCATTAGAGTTTTTAATTTTAGTTCGCCAAAAGGACCGTTATTACTGATAAGGTTTGAACTGCCTGAGTGTCTGTTCTGTGAGCTGTAGATCTGGATGACCTGTGCCCCAGTATCCATCTGTTGCCTTTGCTTTGTTGTACAGTAATATTTCCTATAAATTGCTTCAGCCTCTTGATGCAATTGAGTTAAAAATACAAACTACTGGATCCTTGTGTTCAGCATAGGAGCTGAACTTTGGCTAGAACAAGGACAAAAATTACCTGGAAGTACAGATTGTGTCAAGCACTGTTGTAATTTAAGTCAGTACACTGATATACAAAAATCTACAAAATATTTGTTATGATTTATTTTTTTTTAAGATTTTAAATATTCTTTTCTAAACCTCACTCAATGTTAAACTGTTGTCTTAGTTCTACAGAAGGGTTGGTTCAAAGGCTAGACCAAATAATTTTTTTTTAAATCTACTTTAAAAGAAAAATCTCCTTTATGACCTGCAAACTTTTGTACATGTACAGTTATACATATATGCCTATTTTCAAATATGATATTAAGAGTAAACCAGATTGTGGCAATCAAGCCTTGCAGCTGTTTTTTACCTGGCCCATGCCTTTACTTTCAGAAAATGGTAAACAAGTACTGGGGCAGCTGATGCATTCCAGCAGTTGAATATTGTTTTATGTCAGCAGTAGACTCAAGATAGCTTGTATTTCCTTTGGGAACAAGAGGGAAAACTAATGGTGAGCCCTCAACTACAACCAAATGCTTACGTATCTTGAATAGGACTGAAGGACACAGTTATCTTGAGCGAATTCATGTCTTCATAATAAAAGTTCTGATACTGAAATTACCTGAATTTATATTTCTCGGAGTTGACTAGAAATTGTTTTCCAGTGTCTTTATAAGTTCAAGTTTCTGTCTTTAACATTACAACTCTTCTTCCCTAACAATTTCAGCCTCCTGGAGGCAGCAAAAATTTATGGGATTTGGTTGCTGTAATAAAAGGACAGGATGACAGTTTGCTTCCACAAAACTACTGCAAAGGAATTATGCATATCAAACATCTCATTAGATTTAGAATGGTAAGTGAAGCATAAACAATATGGTTTACAAAAAGGTCACAATTTATTTCATGTCCAAGGACATGTGTGTGGTACCAGTTCTCTCTGAAATACCAGTCCGTTACAATAGTATCTAACTAAGTCTGCTTGAGTTCATACTGTGTACTCAGTGTTAAAATGCTAGGTTACAATGATTAACTAGAAAAGCATTTTTCAAAATAATCAAAAGAAATTGCAAAGCATCAGCTATGAGGCAAGTCTGTCTTCCCTAATATTTTTTGCCCTATACTTTTATATTCAGTAGAGTCAAATTATTTGATTATTTGATTGTATAAACATGAAGTGTGTAGCTATGTTCAGATGCAGGGACAGGGGAATTCATGTCTGAAAGTGGAGGAGGCTTAGCAGAAATATATTCTGTAGCTCCCTGGAAGAAGTAGTGAAAAAACAAGAAGCTGTCATTAATACAGATTTGCAGCTTAAGAGTGACTCAGATGTGAATGTGAAATTCAAGTATCAAGCCATAAATTTATTAGTAGCTGTATATATGAATATGCAGCCAGACATACAGTTTGTGCAGAATAGGCAGGATTGTAGTTCTGTCAGGGAATTCTCTGGGGTAGGAAGGAACCCCATACTCTAATCACTGGATTGTGAATAGAGGCAAGATTATCTTGTTGTTTGCTGTTGCAGGCTGTCTCTTTTACAAAATCACAGGCTCTTTAAGAGTGTCCTACATACCTTATGACTCTTAGGTGATTAAAGTTTGTTGGTGTTGTTAATTGTAATAATAGCAGCTGTTCTGCTAATGCTATGAAGCCCTGTAAATGTATGCATGTGTCCAAAAACCAGATTTCTCAGCCAGTTATCCTGAGCAGATGTTAAATCTTGACTTGTGCAGTGCAAGCAGTCTTTATCTCTGCAGCATGATTTCATTCATTTATAATTCCAGTGACGTAGAGTAACTACAGTAATTGCTGGTCATTTTATCCCCTTTTTGCTGACTCAGAATATTATGTATGATCTTTAGGAGAAAGTAGTCAGATAGTGCTGACTGCTTGTTTAAGGCTGCTAATACTGTCTTCTCTTTAGGAAGCTGGATAATGGCATTTCAGCACCTAGACATTTCAGGATGAAGTAGGGATTTAGAGCAACTATACTTTTTTTTTTAAGGAAACAGAGAGGATGTATTGGAGACTTTAGCATGAAAACAATAAAAAAATACAAAGGTTCTCAGGAAAAAAGTAACATAGTTTCTTAAAAAAAAAACCCCAAAGAGATACTTGGGATCTGCCATTGGTCTGCATGGCAGTTTACTCTGGTGAAGAATGTTCAAAATGGGTTTTCCATCTTGCATATGTGGTATTGCAAAGCCATGAGTAGCCAAATCAATGTGCCTTGATGATAAAATTAAAACTGAGAATTCTGGGAATGTCAATCTCTTTTTGCTTTTCTGTGTTAAATATAATTCTGTTGCATCTTGTTTCTCAAATTGCCACATGAAGAAAATTAGTTTTATTTCTCCAACTAGTATAAAAATTGCAGTATTTGGGAATATAAATCATTTCTTGGTCATAAGATTAATAGGGCATGACAAATCAGACCACAAAGCCTATTGTCAACCAGTTGAGCTTATTATCTTTATTATTTCTTTATGTGGACATTATAATGGCAATATGTACAACTTATAGCTCTGTATGGTTTTTGTGCACAAGGGGTTTTTAATTTTCAAAATATCAAGACTTTCATGAGGGACATCTGAGTGAATTACTATTACAGATGAGAAAATGGTTGAGAATAAAAAATTATATATAGATATTAAAGGAGGATAATCAAGGAAAATGCATGTGTACAACAAAACACACATTTACTTTAACAACATAAACATATTTCACTGTAATGTCATTGAAATCTGTTCCAATTAGCCTTTTCTCAAAAGGATTTTTTTTTCTGAAATGATAACCCTTATATTGCAGTGTAATATTTTAGACAGCAGTGCATTCTTAAAACTTGTTTTCATCACAGAAAACTTTTTTATCTTTTTTTTTTCCCACCCCCAGTCCAAGGCACAAGAACTGACAACAGTAAAGATGTCTAAGTTTGGAGGTGGTATTGGTGCACCAAGCAAAGAGGAAAGGCTCAAAGAAGCTGCAGAAATACATTTAAGATTAGGACAAATTCAGCGATATTGTGAACTAATGGTAGAACTTGGAGAGGTAAAACATCAGAACATTATTGAAGAATAAAAAATATGAAGGTTTTGGAAAACTAGCTATCCTAGCAAAAATGGGGAGGCAATAAATGGGTCACAAGTCCTGAAAAGAGTAATCTTGTTCCAGTTAGCTTATTTTTAACATATGCAATCTAAAGCATAACTCATTCCTTATTTAATCTCTTGTCAAATTTTTTTTAATGGAAGAAAAATTAAACTAGTTTAAAATACAGCTATTTCTCAAAATGATCAGGTTAAATATATTGCTGGTTTCTTCTAGTGGGACAAAGCTCTCTCAGTTGCACCTGGTGTATCAATGAAATACTGGAAGAAGTTAATGCAGAGGTAAGTTGATAAAAATGTGATGGCAAATTGTAGCTTCGGTCCCTAAAAGGACACAGAGAAGTAGGAAGGATGGATACCAATATCAGTTATACTAGTCTTTTGTTACGGCCTTCTAGTTAATTTTGTTCAGGGAGCTTTGTGATGGAACTGTGGAATATTTCAACTTTGTGTACCAGAATCAAAGTATTTGAACATAAATTGCAACTTTAACTGTTAACTCATTAGCACACTCTTTAGTATCCACAGTTTGTAAGTCTGGAAAAGCAGATAGGTTTCAGTGAATTTTGGCTTCATCTAACACACCATAGAGATACGTTTGGTGATTGATCATATGCGTAGCTCTTTCTTGTTTATTTATTCATTTGTTTAATTAGGAGAGCTGATCAGTTAATTCAGGAAGAAAATGATGATGTCATCCCATACTGTATAGCTATTGGAGATGTGAAGAAACTAGTTTCTTTCTTTACTTCAAGAGGTCAGCTTAAAGAGGCTCTTCTTGTTGCACAGGTATTACTACACATATCAGTGTGGGAGACTTATTTAGCTCTTAGTTTATAACTCTGAATATGACAAGCATATTTAAAAGACTAGCTCTGTTAACTTTTGCAAAGTAGCTGAATAATGATACCCTAGACTTTACTTATGCATTGAATTGACAAGTTTTTATGCAGAAATCATAAGAAGGTTCCTCGTGTTTACACATTTAAAGCCTGATTCTTCAAAAGTGCAATCAAATGACCATAATGAAAACAGATGTGTTCGATTTCAATTGAAACAGAACCTGTTTATTAACAGTTAATATTGCCCTTAATATCAAAGACATTTAGGATTTCATCTCTCTTGCATTTCTACTGAGAAATTGTCTGTTTGACTGTTTTAGCTGAATAATGTACAGTGGAACTTCTATACATGCCTAGATTTAAAAATTTATAATGTTGAAATCTTAAGGCAAATTAAAGCTTTAGAAAGAACTTATTTTTTCTTGTAAGAGAGAGATTGCAGAGAGATATTGCAATTCATAGAATAATCTTTGTCTCAAATGTTTAATCAGATGATATTAAGCAACAAAATACCAAGACTTACTTTCCCTTTTAACTCAGCCCTGACGTTTAACGGTGTTATCCCAGTGACACCTTAAAGCACATGAAAGAATTTCACAGAATCATGGAATCAATTAGGTTGTAAAAGACTTTTGAGATCGTTGAGTCCAACCCTTGACCACCACCTCATCAACTGATTTCATCTTAATAAATTATAAATATTTAATAATATATTTAATAAATTATTGCCAGACAAAAAAAATGTTCAGGTTATGCCACTCTCTGCCACTATATGACAAACCTTTCCAGATTTTCTAGTATACCTGCTGAGAAATATTTATAGACTTCATCCTTCACTCATAGGATCTTGCTCCTTGGGGTGTAAAAATCTCCGTAGTTTTCATTGTCCATTTCAAGCATATTCAAATGCTGAGAAAACCTTGCATGAATGCATAGGAAGGAAGATAGTCTATTGCTTCTGTAGATTTTCTTGTATGGCTGGATAAAACTAAGCTAAAATTTAGCTATGAGTAAATTTGTTAAACATTTTCTTCATTAGAACTGGACTTTAGAAGAATTTTTATAGACCATAAGGTATTTTTGTTGTTGTTGCAAAAATTGTATTTCATCTTCAGTTTGAATTGTGAATTAATGAATCCGTTTTTTATTCACTTCCAGGCAGCTTGTGAAGGAAATATACAGATGTTACCACTCTCCACAATAAGTGGATCTTCAAATTCTGGTGGAAACAATACAGATGATTATAATGAGTAAGTTGTATCTAAAACCTCATTTTAGTGCTGCATGTAAAGTCATTAAGGGAGATAAACCTTAGTGGTTTAATTTGGCACCAACAATTTAGAATTCAACAAAATACTGCATTTTCTAGTACACAGTTAATGGAGTTACTCACTACCTGATGCTACACTAATTTCCCCATTTGCGACTCTGCCTGGCACAAAATAGATTTTTCACTTGTATGTATTATAATTATAAATGCCTTTTCACTTGCTTGATATTTAAGGTGTATTTCTGTGCACTTAAATATATAGCATATTAACTTGGAACTTTTGGTAAGTAGATTAAGATTCCCTATTATTATGCATCATCTCTTCCTGAAGCTTTGCTGTTTGTCATCAATGAAGATTCTGACAATGTCCGCTAAAAATCAAACTGAGAGAGAGTAGTTTTAGATTAAATATTAGGAAAAAATTCTTTACTGTGAGAGTTGTCAGGCACTGGAACAGGTTGCCTACAGAAGTTGTAAATGCCCTACTTACCCCTGAAAGTGTTTAAGGGCTGGCTGGGTGGGGCTTTGAGTAACCTGGCCTAGGGGAAGATGTCCTGGCCCATGGCAGCGGGGTTGGAACTAGAGGATCTTTAAAGTCCTTTCCAACCCAAGCCATTCTCTGATCCTGTGATCTTAATTGTCCACGCCTATTAAAAAAAACCAAAAAAAACCAAAAAAACAACCCCAAAGCATGCACCTCTCCTTGTTTAGAATAGTACTCAAAAAATGGAATTGTATTATCAAGTTATAGGTGTACTAGCAAAAGGAGTTTAGAGGCTCTGTAGTTATTTCATTTACATGTGCAGTTTTTGAGCAATTAGAGAAATACTTGTGCAGAGTTTACAGGTTTAGGTTGCATATGCAAGTACTTGATTTTTTTTTTTGTCAATCTGAAGAGAGATTTCCATACCAATGTAGATTTTAGGTGACTGACCCCCCGAGTAGACACCAACATAAGTAGTTGATGAAGCGCAAATGGATTGCATTTTTCAAGCTAGTAATGTTATTATCTCTAAGTCAAAAATAGTAATTTTTAGGGTATAGAAGGAAATGTGGAGAATTTTACATAAATTAAGAGCCAAAGAACTCCAGCCTTAAAGTGACCTTGCAGAATTCACATACTGTTCTTACAGGCTCCTGCACAAGGTCAGTAAAGAACTGGCAGATTGGTATTTCCAGGATGGCCATGCAGTGCTTGCAGCATGTTGTCATCTGGCTGTTGAAAACATAGAGGTAATTATTTTTTCTCTGTAACTATGAAAAAAACATTTAATTCTACATGCATTTTCAAATTTATGTATCACATTCTAAAATTCAGCTTGTACTTGACTTGTTTATATTTATGCAGTTAGATCTTTACAGTATTATAGTTAGTAGCAAAACTCCCTTGATTCTATTAAATTCAAGGTTTCTGTCATGCACAGAAAGTAGTATGTTGTTGTTGAATTGTATATACAGTGTCTTGTTATATTACAAAATATAAGATACTTAAGTACCTTACATATATATACCTAAGTGTTAGTGTTCACTATTTATGGTGACTCAAAATACCCATTCAGAACTGTAAGTATATTGTTCTATAGAAGATGCAGTTTCTACCTTGAAGAATTTACAGTCTAAATGAAAAAGTAAATAGGAAAAAAACCTATCTCTCAGTATAAAAATAAAACTGACATGTCAGAAACATTTTATTAGCTTTTTCATTTGTTTCTTTTCCTCATTCTCTATGGATGTTGTTGTTGCTGACTTAGCATGTTTTTTCTTTCATATTCTCCCAAATAAATATAATTCCATTTTAATGAACTGTTCAGAGATGAATCAAGAATAAATTAATACCTATATTTCAAAATAGGAATGTTTCAAGTTGTTTTGGAGTCTCTCACTGTTTGACATTTTGCCATGCCTATCAGCAGCTCTGGTTGCCCAGAGTGTATAAGAACAGGTGAATCCTTCCTGGTTTCTTGGTTTTGTGAGCCTCCTTTCACCAAAAGAGAGGGAAAATATGTACTCTGAAAGCTCATGTTGTTACTTAAGATTAGGTGAAATTCCTATCATTCTTTTTAGGCAATCTCTTTGATTGAATAAAGGAAGATTCTGCTAAAGAAAATCTATTTGGTTATTTAAAAACTGATTATCATATTGTGCACAATTATTTACTCATGCAAGAGACTACTAGATATAATTTACTTTAATTATTGCATATTTTGTCCTTCTGTAAAAAGCATTCTCATAAATTTATGTTACATACTTAACACGTTGAATCACCAAAAATGCTTATGATATAATTTTTTCATCGAGCAAGCTTGCGATGGCAAACCTGATTCGTGGAAATGAACTGGAGTTGGCAATCAGTGTGGGTACTGTCTTAGGAGAAAGTGCAGCACAAGCAACTCATTATGCCCTAGAATTACTAGCAAGAAAATGTATGGCAGTAACAACATGGTAAGAATTTCTTAATACAAAGAAGATTTTTATTCATTTTTCCCTCCTGGTGTGTCCTTCTGAAACTTTTATAGAGACCAAACCGCCATAGGTAGGTGGAATAAGAATTGCTCTATTTGACTTTTGAAGTACAGGGCATACAAATATTTTGCTTTAATCTCAAAATACATTATGCATGAATTGTAAATGAGAGAAGAACCATTGTCTGAAAGAAAGCCCTAACTACTTGGGCAACAGATAGCATATGAAGTCCTAGTCTATCTGAGCAAAAATAAATGTTTCAGACAAAATAAAGCTGAAATTGAATTAAAAAGTCAAAAGGAACAGAATCTCAAGAAGGATCTGTGAAGTGATTTTTAAGTACTTGTTTGAAAATTAAAAAAGCCAAAAGTCTGAGGAATTATTTCATATTGGTATTAGGAATACAAGAGAGCCGAAAAGATTTAAGGATGAAACAGGATTACTATTTAATTCTGCTGAAGTAATTTCTCTGTTGCAGATAGAGGAAACCTTCTCTGTTAAATTTACTTTTCCTCTTTATACTGGTTTTGTTTTGAAGAATGCAACTTCTTTTTTTTTATCTACCAATGAAAAATAGAAAACAGTCCAAGATATATTTGTCAGCTGTGTTGGTGTTTCATAATTAAAATTTTATAGAAAATGTGTACTTAAACAGACACTGCAATTAAGGATCAGTTTTTCTGCTACAATTAGTGCTAAAGTGTCTAGAGGTATCGTGAGAGAAACATAGTGGGACTCCTGTCCATAAGAGCATTTAGCCTATCTTAGACAATGAATCATTGTAGAAAAAGGTAAGAAATTGATGTCTTGCTACTTTCATTTTGCAATGATTTAGCAGGTCTGAAATACACCAGTTTTATCAGGGTTATTTTGGCAAATCCATCTGCAGCATTTAGGGACTTTGAAGCTCCTTATTTGATCTTCCTGCCTTCATTGTGAAGGGTAGTATTTTTGTAGCCTCTGATAGGAAGCACTGGATCTAGAGTAAAGAAAAGCAGTGTATATTTTTTCGATTTCCATAGTAAAAGGTTATTCTGATCTCAGCGCTGTAACAAGTACTTATAATAGTAAGGAATGTGTGTTCAGGTACATAAAGCTTCTTCAAACTTAAGGCATGTGTATACTGAAGTCTACATTGGTATATGTGTTAAAATTTTAAATTGGTGTACTGCATACTGCCCAAGTATACCTCTAGATTTCCCAGTGGGTTTCACATCCTATACTGAACGCCTATTACAGCTATACCCTGCAAGCCTGGATTCTCATTTTCAGCCACTACAGCATATTTTTTCTATTCTGTAGGAAAAGAACAGGGATTCATGAATCTCTTCATATTTTGCAATAAAGAGATACTGACACAACATAAGACCACTGAATTTGTAATAAGATCGTGTATGGGGAAGCTGGAGTTCTGCTATTTGAAGGATTCCCTTTTTGGTTTTACAGTTGTTAAATTTAGGGATATCTATCAAATGTAAACATTTGGTTGTAGAGACACACTTAATTGTAGACACCAAAAGGAATACTAAAACTACCTTGATAGTTTCATGAAGAAATCAGTTATTGGTAGATGGTTTCTTGGGTTTTGGTTAGTCGTTTTTAGAAGTGCTCTAAATTAGAAAATCAAAACAAAAGTCAAAACTAAACCTCCATGTCCTTCCCCAAATTACAGCCTTAGGAAACTATGTTTGAGAACACGATTTTTATTTGTGTTAACACCTAAATACTGTTAAAAGCAACCTTCAACTATTTAAAAGGCTAGTCATACTTTACTTGAGATACTGAATTCTGCATATGCAAACTCAGCCACTTCATTTTTATCTTTATACTTTAGAGTGTTCTCAGCTTGATTCTTAAAAATCATTCCAGGTAACACAATTTGTAGGCCATTATACGAGGGATTCTTTGAATTTATTTTTTTAATAAACATTGGATTTCACATTTTTGGCAGAACAACTTCCAATCACTTTAAAAAAATGTTTAAATTGCTTATGAAGATTAGTACATGTGAGTAAGTGATCTTGAAAATAGTTTAAGAACTTGTGAAATATCCTATATTCTGGAAGAGCACTTCTTTAACTTAGAAAAGTGGCTATTTCACAGTAATAGTATAACAGATTTAACAAAGACCTTTTGGCATTATTTTCTTTAGGTTGTCAAAAGGCATTGGAAAGCTATTTTTTGTTGTTAGAGTCAGTTGCCCTGACTCTTAGGTTTGGTATTTTAGTTTAATTATTTTGTATTAGATGTTTCCTCTGTAAAGTAATACAAAGATTTGTTCATTACTGTTTCAATGTCTTCCTTTTAGCTTTCCATCACTTGGATACAGGTATTTTATACAAAGAGAGGTTTGAAAAGTGTATGACTTTATGAAGTGTAAAAATAAGATTAAACTAAGTGTTCTAATTTTTAATTGTGATTAGTCCTTGAAAGTGGGATAGAAAGCCATTTTAAATATTGGACAATAAGCTTACCTTAGCATTTTGTAGGTTTTTTTGCCTTACACAGGGGCAAGTCTTGTGGGTCACAGGAGAAGTGATGTCTGCATGAAAAAAAAATTACAAAACAACCAGAATAACCAGTTTTTAAAATTTGAATAGAATAATTGTTCCAGAATAATTTCCTAATATTACACATGTTCCCTCCAGCTGTTTGTTGTGTTAAGGATAGAGTAACAAATAATAAAAAGTTAGGAAAATTTCAGCAATGTCAGTTTTCTAAAACACAGTTTTCCTTTGAGAAGGATGAAAATAGGTATCACATTCTTTTCTTGTATAATCTCTCTATTTTAATGTCACAGAAGAACAAGCCATTCTGGATGACTGAGAGCTGCTTTATGCTGTTGTCATGGAGCCTTAGAAGCCTGGAAGTTTGAGGATAGTTTCATGACACAGAACCACATTATCATCTTTCCTTGTCTCAAACTAGATAGTTCCCATTCTCCCTTCTATCCCTGCTCACATACTCTTCCATCTTACTTTCCAGTGGTTCTGATGCTGTTGGATTGCACATCTGTTTAATTCAACCAACTAAAGCAGTAGGAAATTAACTAATTACTTCCTCAAAAAGATGAATAGATTGGGCCTCATTTATTGCACCAAAATAGTCTTAGAGACTGAGGTTGCTTCTTCATTCTTTGGAAATAGTATTTTTTTAATAAACTCTTGTTTATAAAATGAATGTAAAAGAGAAAACAGTTTCCTCCTATTTCAAACCATCAAGAGTAACTACGTATCACCTTTTGTTTGTATAGGGATTTAGCAGCTGATCTTCTTATGATGATTCCTGATAATAAACTGCAGTTGGTAAAACTATGTGCTTTTTATCCTGGATGCGTAGCAGAAATAAATGACCTGCATGAAAAGGTACAATGTTAAAAAATTTACCTGAATGCTACTAAGAGGTTATGTGTTGATTTGTTTACTAATTTCCAAAAACTTAAGGCCAAGTAAATCTATAGGATGAATTTGTCTCTAACAGTATTATATGTTACATACCATTTTTTGCTTTTAGTCTTCATTGACTTTATTTTCAGTATTGCAAGACAAATTTAGTTCTTTAATTCTCCTCTTTGTGTACTCTTTCCATGACACAGGTTACTTTCTGAAGTAGCTTATGATCTTCAGAATTACCTGTTAGTATGATTTGCAACCTCCTAGGCATGCAGCCTAATCATGTCTTGGGAGATCACCTTTCTTTTCTCTTCTGTTTTACATCTTATGTTTGTAATGTCCTTAAATTCCCCCCTTTCCTCTTCAGCAGCAGAAGGGTCTGCTCTGCTAACTCCCTTAAGGTTCAACTCAGACTGCACATTTAGTAAGCGGTAGTAAAAGGTTCATAAAAATATTAGCAATGGAAACTGGTACTGCTTAAATTAAAGTTACAGATCCTTCTCCTCTTGTGTTGTTATCTGGCCTAGATGGCTTGCTTAATGTACATTATATGCAGGCACATCCTTCAAGCAATGACTCCTTCAGAGAGAATTTTTTCTTATTGTTATATGCAAACATCAGTATTTTTCTGCATCTTAGAGAATTGTTTGAACATTTCAGTAATTTTCTGGCAAAATCTTTTTTTCTAGTGCAACCTTCCTGATGTAGAAGAATGTATGCGGTTGGCAGAGACAATTCAGGCAGATGGAGAGATATTTGAAACGATCAAGTACTATCTGTTAAGCACAGAACCTGAAAAGGCTCTCCCTATTGGCATTCAATATGTGAAAGGTAGGTACTTAGGTGAAGAAACTTTTTAAAGTGTAAGTTGTTTGCATTACTTGGCTTATGAGATATTTTTATTTTTATTTTCAACAGAACAACTTTGTGGCTCAGATTGGACATTAGATTCGGTCTTTCCATATCTTGATCTTCTAAGTTACATACGCACTGAACAATTAATGTTGCATAAATGTAGTGAGTGAGTATATTTTCCTTACTTTGAAAAGTGAAACTTTAATGAAAGGAAACTTTTGGAACTTAAATATAGATCCATCCATATATATATATATATATATATATGTAAATGAACACTGATAGTAACATTTTTTGGCTAACCGGAAGAGGAATACAAAAAAAATTTCAGTAAACCGGCTAGTTCTCCATATGGAGAATAGAATGTAGAATTTTCCTATATTTTGAAGGCAAGAAAAAAAATATTTTCTGCTTATTTCTCTGTGGAGTATTTACAGTGGATGATTCCTTGTTGGTCTTATGTGAAGAGCTTCACTTTGATCATCTCTGGTTTGTTTCCTTAAGAAAAAGAGCAGTGATACCACACATAATGTGGGCTTTTACATCAAAGTGTTAAGGAAAGTTGAGCAGCCACTCTCAGAATTAAATCTAAAATGGTTGAATAGCTATGATTCATCTTTATGGCAGATGATTGAAGCTAGGCCTAGGTGCTTACACAAGTGTACGTGTGAAAAACGGAAAGGTTGGGGACTCTTGGTGAAACTGAAGTCCACACTAATATTTGGGGGCATTTTTATTTACATCTAGAGTTCTATCACATTAAAAAGTCTGAGTGATGTTGGGTTTTTTAAATTTATATGATTGTGCTTAAAAGCTGTATTGTATATGTCATTTAAAATTTAATAATGGAGATCAGTATAAAACACATGGAGTCTGTTTTAACAATTCCATGACACAGAAAGTAAGCATAGTCAGAAAACAAATATTCTCCACAAAAGGTGGATTGATAATTTAAGTATTAAAATGATTGTGGGAATATGAGTTTGTTTAATGTTTTTGTAAATGCTTGTTGTTTATCATGATTAATACTTGTCCATTTATAGATTTCGGAATGAGTTGCTGATTTTGTGTGGTTACATTGGTGCTCTACTTGCTATCAGAAGACAGTACAATAGCATTGTACCTGCACTGTATGAGTATACAAGGTAATACATTAACTCTGAGAGATCTCTCTCCTTATTTTGATGCATACCGTGCACTGCCCCCACTTCCCCTTAACCTCCCTCCCATAGAAAAGAAAACCAAAAACTGAATTCTCAGTTCTGTTATAAAGTTGTAAGGGTAAAGAATCTTCCGTACTTAATGCTTTATACATAGAGACATTTCTGAGGTAATGCAACAAGTTGTGAAACCAGGATATTAAACTCTTAGTTCTATAAGAAAAGCACATTTTTTAGAAGTAAGTGAGTATTCAGCATCATCTCCATGCATGACTGTATTTTGACAGTAACACTTCTAATTTGTATCTACCTGTAGACCTTTTGCCAGGATTTGGTCTGTAGCAACAAGGACAAGATTTGAATCTGGAGTTCATGACTGGACACTAGCTTGATTCTCACCAGGAAACACAGTTTGT
Source organism: Serilophus lunatus (assembly GCA_013399895.1). Taxonomy (NCBI): domain Eukaryota; kingdom Metazoa; phylum Chordata; class Aves; order Passeriformes; family Eurylaimidae; genus Serilophus; species Serilophus lunatus. The sequence goes on along the minus strand of VXBA01004034.1, from coordinate 69,051 downwards.
CCTTCTGTAATTCCCGCCTGCTTGGCGCACCTCAACCCCAGCCAGCCACCTGACTATACCTGACTGGACTAGGCCCACCTGAATAGACTTGACTGACTTGGATCAGCTCAGCCTGACCCAGTTAACCTGACCCGACCTCAGCCACTTCATGTGACCCAACTTTGCCCACTCAACTTGACTAGACTTGGCCTGACCCAGCCCAGTCAGGCTTGGCCCAACTCACTTGACGCTACTGAACCTGACACGCTTGATTTCACTTGGTACACTTGACTTTATCTGATTCCACTTAACCAGCCAACTTGGACCAGAAAGGAGAAAGATTAAAATTTATCATCCTTATCTCATATGGTAAATAAAATAGACTTACATGGAATACTTCAGTATTCCTTCTTCAGAGTATAATCATGATTGTTTAGTATTGCCGTCTGGTTTGGTAATGATATCCAGCTGACTAATTTCCATTTCCCCTTCACAATTTGAGCCTGTCAATTCCTCTTGGTTTTGTCAACTAACTTGCTGAGTAGCAAGGCCAACTCCAAGGTGTCACTGATTTCATAGTGCAAGCTACGCTGTCATTATTCCAGCAGTTACTGCTCCACTAGCTGCTCTAACAGACCACTGTAGCTTTGCTAATTGTTTCAGCTCCTTTGTCTCTTCAAGAATAAATGCTGTCATTATGTTGTTCAGTCCTTTCACACCTTACTAGAATTCTGAGCTTTCTTATGCCTCCTGGTATTTTATCAGGATTGCCTACCAAGGATAATGAAACAGCATATCTTTCCTCTTAGCTATTCTCTGAAATTTGGTGAGAGATACGAGAAAAAGGAAAAGGAGCATTGGTTTGTTGTTGGGTTTTTCCTTTTCTGAACTTCCAGAAATAGCAAGATGAAATACAAGCTTTTACATCAGCACTGTTCTTATATGGATATTAACAGACTAGTAACGAGCAGTCTTTGAGGCTCTGTTTGTGATACTTTTGACTGTCGAGCTTTCAACTGTCCTGGGATATTAAGAACCCCAGATCGCTACAGCTCTATGTATAGTGATTATTGTGAAGGATCAGTTTACCATAAAGTTATTTCCATATCCAATCAGAAATAGTTCTATATTGCTACTGTCTATTTTGTTTTTCTTGTAAGAAAATACTCATTGTTAGAATTTAATTATTGTTAGACTTTAATTACCTGTATTTCTTTTCAGTCAGCTTTTAAAAAGGCGGGAAGTGTCTGTACCTTTGAAAATTGAACAGCTTTCTGAGGAATTAGATGCCTGGAGAGCTTGCACACAATTAAACAAGTAAGTGGAAAAATATAAAATTACCACAAGTGAGACTAGTATTTTGTAACTGTTTAGTTGTAAATTTATTTCCTTTGTAAAATCTGAATGTGGCTGAAAAAAAATTAAGGCTTTGTGGCTCTTAATTTCTAAAGCAAATTGAGAAGTAGAGGTGAAAAACAAATATCTTTTATGTTCACAGGCCTACTGATGAATTGCCATGCACCCCACCATCTGAATCACAGAGAGCAGTGTATTCAGTACTCGTATCACGAATTCAAGAGGAGCCTCTGAAAGGGATGATTGGGCCAGACTGTGTCACTGGATCAAATCTTCCCAGTCATTCAGATGTTCATATCTCTTGTTTGACAGGGCTAAAGATACAGGTAGGGTTTCATAGAGCAGAGGCGTTCTTTGTTGGTTATAGCATTGACTAGTTTTGAGGCTGCCAGAAATCTAAGGTCCCACACATCATTTGAGAAAAAAACATTTACCTTGTTATCACAGTAGCAGAGTTAAAGATGACAGACACTGATATCTGTTATATACAAAAGGCTGTATAAAGAATTGTCCAATCAAATAATTGCCATTTCTCAAATCCAAAACTTTTTAATTTCCATATGAAAAAAAGATTTCCTTTGCCAGATGTTCTGTCTGAAGTGCATGTAACTTATTGCCTACTACCTCACCTCAGCCTGAATAAAAGCCAGGAAATTACTTATCTTCAACCACATGTTAGCATTTTTCTGATGTTGGTATTTTTCACTATGGAAATAGATACTATAAAACTTGCAATTTGTGATTAATGAAAGCCAGATATTAAAAGACTAAATATTAAATATATTTACTCATCACTCACATACAGCTTTATGATCAAAACAAATTGGCTCTTATAACACCACTTTGGTATATATTGTAATCTCAAGAAAGAGAAAATTGACAGATCCTGGAAACAGTAGTTGTGTCTGCAGACAGTAGCTCAGTGTGAATTTACTCTTAGATGATACTGAATCTGTTTCCTCTGTCCAGTGCATGATGTCAGCCTAAAGAGTAACAGGGTGGTTCAGAGACTAAGAGGAATTTTTGTCAGAAATTGGAGATTGGGAAATGCTAGTGGGATTTCTGAGGTAAACAAAATTTACAACTGCACACCATCAATCTAAAAAAACTTGCTGTCAACACTTTGACGTGAGATCAGTGGTCTCTGGCTATGGCTGTGCTCTCAGCATTTGCAAACATCCACATAAAGCTTCCATTGTTATAATCCATTCAACAAGAACAGCAAGTATGGTGTCACCTGTATGTCATCTACAATATTCCTATTTCCAGATTAGTGTACATTAGGAGTCATTGCTTTAGGTAGGAAGATCAGCTGAAAAATCACTTCGCTATTTCTAAGGTATAGCAGCCTAATTGCATTGGGTTGACGAATTTTAAGTAGCAAGTTTGGAGAGCAGAACCCTTTAAGAAAGTGCTTAAACTGAATTGCAGATTTGAGACCAGATTTTGTCAAATTAATAAATTGGCAAATAGCTCTTTAGATAAACGAGGATTTGTCCTTTTCATAGTGAGCATTTGAAATTACTCTGTAGAGTCCATGTTTTCAAACAATTCATGAGGGCATTATATTGGGTTTTTCTGTAGACATGAAGAAGTACAGATCAGCCCCAATAATGAGAGTCACGATAAAAGAAGAAGAAAAGAGCTTGTTACCTAAGCTTGTAAGTCAGGCTAAATTTAACTCTGGAATAATTGACAAGTACATATAACATAGCAAGTTCACTCAGTTTATAATATAAAACTTCGATAACAATTACACGTCGGTGGGGTACAATTTTTGCATGAATGTAGATGATAGTTGTGTATAAGGTTTTCATGTTCTTCTCAGATAAATTGTGGGCTTTACACATTACCTGTCTTAACTTTCTTTTTCTTTCCCTCTCCAAACATTTTTGCTGTACAGGGTCCAGTGTTCTTCCTTGAAGATGGAAAATCGGCTATTTCACTGAATGATGCTTTGATGTGGGCCAAAGTGAATCCTTTTTCACCACTAGGAACAGGAATACGACTCAACCCATTTTGATGAGGTGTTCCCTCTATACTTTATAGTGCTTAAAATAACACTCTGGGGGTTAATACTTATTTAACCTTGGCTGTCAAAAGAACAGAAAAGTGGTAGTTGATTCCTCCTGAAGGGCAAGTACTTGACCTTTGAAAATTATAAAATGAGAACAAGAAAATGATTTCTATACAAATGTTTGTTGAGAATCCAAAGAAAAAAATTATGTGACAATCCAAAGAAAAACGTCCTAACTTCAAATACAGCCATGTCTTTTTTAAAATAAGAATAGTGTTTTCAAACAAAACACAAATTTTAGTCAACTCTGTGTGAATAGATGCCTTGTAAAGGAAGTAAGCAACTATCTGCACATTATCAAAATATTGATAACTGTGAAATCCATAAACACACTTCCAAATACATAATAGTAGAGTGAATTTATTGCTAGCTACCGCAACCTGGTTTTAGAATGAATGGAATACAGTGGCTGTTTCACAGTGTCCCCCTTTTTAATTTCAACCAATTTTTACACACAGGGTTCTATATCAAAAGTAAAATTTAAAGAGTAGATAATTTTTTTTCATCCATTTGTTATTGTACTTTAATAGCAGTACAAATAGCAGTTTACTTAAGTTTTGTTTAGATAGGTTTGGATATCTAGATTCTATTTTCTAGTAAGATCAACTGCCCCCCTTATATTTTCATTGAAGGCTGAAATGTATTTATAAATTTTTTTTTTAGAAAAAAAAAAGGGTTTGTATAGAACAAACAGCAAATGATTTGAAATTATTTAACTATGCTATGTACATTTAAAATACTTGTTTTCTTTTTACATTTTGTATTAGTTATAAACATGCATATATAGTGTAACTGACCAGAAATAAATACCTGTGCATATATATTTTTATTTACTAAATCTACTCAAATGGAAAAACATTTATGGCAATAGAATATTAAGAATATTTAAACTTTAAAGCTGTGGAATTTAATTATAAGGAAGATATTACACTTACTAATAATTTTTATCAGAATTACTAACCTGTAGAAAGAATACCTTGGTCACAATTTTCTTTATTAGCTGAATTGGTAGCACATAAGCAGAAATCTGCTTTATCTGTTGTTACATTTTTTGCTTCTGCTTTAAAATAAATTTTAAAATTTCTTTAAAACCCTGATAGCTACATGAAATGTAAAGAAGTTGCAATTAAAAGTTGGCAGGCTTATTTCTATAGAAAATAATACCAGGCCTCTATTTATCAGACGCTATCAAACAATCCTCAATATAGAGGTAAGCCATGCTGTCATTTAACTAGAAATAACAATGCTACCATGCTTTAAAGGAGGGATGAAGATTAGAAATAAAAAAATTCAAGGTTGGTTTTTCCTCCCTCTTTAAAAAGGCAGAATTTAATTTTGGCAATGTTCTAGAGTATTATTACAGGGTTTAGGGTGTAAGAATAAATTGGGGGTTTGAGGGGCAGGTAACGAATAGCTGTTTTGTACCCTATAAAAACCCCATTTTTTTACATACATATGTGGATACTGGAACAGAATGTTTTACTTTTCACAGGTATTCTTTGGAAAGTGGTTTTCCTTTGTTTAATTCCATGGAGTTTGGAGAAGAATTGATTATCAGGTGTTAAAATTCATAGTTTCAGAAATAATTTTCAATCAGTCAGTACCTTCTGTCAAATTAAAGACAAGCCGTCTTTTAGCATATAAATTGTACAACCTGGTATATAAAATTGTTAATGCAGAGGTGGAGAGCAATGGTAAAAACTGAACATGCAGCCCCATGACTGGTGATTGGGATCTGAAGAATTGATTTGACTACCATTCTACTATATTCAAAATCTTTTGCTGTATCATAAGGATTTTTACCAATATTCCACAGTTTAAATATCTTACAATATGTAGTATAACTGCATCATTTATGTGTTGCACATAAATTGTGCCTTAACATGGAATCTTGGAAAAATCTACTCCCTCTTTAAATTAGAGAGTGAAAGTTTAGAATTCTTTCATTGCTAAAATAAAAAATTAAGTCTAAGGGCATTTTTTATATTCGGAATCCATCAGGTAACAGTCATTGTGAGTAACATGAGGCTGCATTTTCCTTAAAGTTGTTTGTACCCTATGCGTTGAGTGAGGGGGATATGCAGAAAAGGTTGTAATTGTTATCTACTGCTACAGCTGAGGTTGAAACTTTCAAACTATGGATTCATAATTTTAAAAAATAATTTCAGATTGTTCGCTAATATGTGACTTCATTGGCACAACAAGTCAAATACAGATATTTCTCTCAGTATTAAAGAACACTTTGTCTTCAAATGATTGTTTGACTCTTCTGTAAAAGTCGTTGGAATGAAGAAATGTATCAAACTATACAACTAGTGCTTTCCAATTACTATTAAATCTCAGTTAACATCACTTTATCTCTACCAGAACAAATCAGTTGTTCTGTTGAAAGGATCTGTCCAGTATTACAACCATGTTTATAAGCTGCTTCACTGACAGCTGCAGTCTGAGATATGTGACACTTTAAATTCATGTCGTTGGACTTCTTCATTGGGTAAAATAATTTCAATCCAGAATCACAACAATTTAAGATTACATTTCTGCAAGAAACTCCCTCCATTTTTTACAAAGAATGAAAGAAACAAAGAATTGAGATACCTTTTTCAGAATGGGCATTAGGATTTCTTGAAAACTTGAAGTTTACCCATTTATATAGGAAGAAAGTGAAATCCAGGATCATCTTTGCTCTGGATAAAAATTATGAAAGACACAGAGCGGGGAGCAGATTCAGACCAGCAGTGCTGAAGACCAAGTATGCATCTGCACATAAGTCAGCATATGACAACATGAAGTACATATTCTGATTTAGTGAAAAATTTCACATACAGCAGTTAAATCTTGTGGCTTTCAATGAGACTCTGTGTGGGCCTGCTGTGCCAATTTTTTTTTTAAATGTCTTACGGTATTTTTTAGTGGTACAATACATATAATAAGAGCTATTCCAGCCTGTAAAGAAGGCTCCTTCTAAACCTGCGTGTGCTGTAGTAGTCTTTAAGTGTGATCTGAGTCAATGTTTGCTTCAGATCCTGGTTCCTAATGTTTTAATACATTCCTTAACATTTATTTCATACTAAGAATAGGGCCCTCACAGCATGAGAATGGTAGCAAACCTGTTTCCTTTCAGATCTGTCTTGGAAGAGATTTTACAAATACTAACATCAGGTATTTCATTACTGTGTATTCTTGGTATGTGGCATTAGCATGCTCTGATCTGAGATCTGTTCCAGTGCACAGTCCTGCCAGGGCAACAACATCCATTTCTTGTTTTGGTTTGTCCCTGTTACATAGTAACAGAAGTGATGCCCCCATCTCACCTGGCTCAGCTTGCCAAAATGACTCCCATTTTCACATAATTATTAGGTAGAAAAAGATAAAAGTTTATGTTGAGAACTGCATCTTGCCCAAGATCTTGCCCGTAAGCTAGGTGTTTTCCAATTAGTCTACCATTCTGTAGAATTATAGAAAAAGTAGTACCAAACACCTGTAAACTACAAAGATGGTCTTGTTTGCTCTTTGGATGGGGGCATGAATCAGTGGGAATGGTGGGAATAGATACTGCAAATGCCACAAGAGCATGAACACACCTACTTGCAATGAGATGGCTTGGACTCTGATGTGACTGTCAGCAAACTTCAGACATTATCTAGCTGTGTTTTGAACAGGTATTTTGCAGAATAACCATGCTTGCTCAAAATTGATCTTAACTGTGTAGAACATGAGGGCTTTCTTTGACACATTGTCTGAGTCAAACTTGAAAAGCACCACACACATCTGAAGGTAGGGACTTAAATAATCTCGTTCTACATAAAGAAGTTGAACAGTGCCATGGTTGGCTTGTCAGTTCGAAGTTGACAACCAAGCCAAGTAACACACAGTAATGGTATTGTATAAAAACACAAATTGCTAGTTGCTGGATGGAAACCAAAACCATCCAGACTGCTCCATTACAGAGTCTGTATGTTATAGTCTCCTAAGCAGCCTCTCTTTCTTGCATTTGACTTTATGGGGACTTCAGAAGAGACTGCTAAATAGAGCTTTTGCAGGGAACAGAAGCAAATTTAGATTATTTAATAAGGGCAAGTACCAGACAGCTGCATTTTTTTATTAAGTGGGTATGATTTAGCAGCTGATTAAGCACTCCTCTCTGTCAAAGCTTCCTCTGTAGTTAGTTCATTACTTAGTATCTTCCCAGTAGGAACAAATACTGAAAGGAGTCACTGAAAAGGAATGGAAGAGAGTGAATTACCAAGGGCAAATGGCAAATTGTCAGGTGTCCTGCGCTTCGGTTTGCTGGAATTGAGTATCAGTCACTGAGATCTGTTTGCAAAGGAACACCAAATGAGAAGCCTGAGAGGAGGAGCCCTGCATTGCCATGTAGTCAGATCACATTTTCTGCAAGATTGGCAGTCATCAAAATGCAAGGGCGTGAGGCAGAAATCCTTGGGATTTTCTAATGTCTCTTGTGAGTGTCAGCATTTCTTTTCTGGCCAGAGTTGAACAATAAAATTTCAATCTGTTCACAGAAATGCCTGCTCAAGCATTCTGGGATTTCGATTTTTGGAGCTGAGTAATTGTTTTTCAACCAGACTGCAAGAGAAATAATGTCCTTTCAAGAGCAATACCCATTCTGATACAGAGAAATGGTGTATTTCTGGAATGTTGCATCCACCTCCTGAACAGGAGCTTGAAGATTTGGTATCTCCATCTCCACAACATGCCTTCCAAAACCTCACAGATACACTGCATATTAAAATATGCCTTTCTCTGAGGCAAATAATTATTTAATATGTTCATGAGTTGTTGCTATGAAGAGATAAGGAAAGAGCCCATATAATTTTGTTTACAAGATGAGATCAAAAGTACCTCAATATTAAAATGGCTTTTGAGAAATATTCCTCTGGAAATTTTAAAGTTACTAATTGTACCAATAAACAATGATTCTATAAAAATTAAGAGTATGTTCACAGCAGCTTAATTCCAATTCACAGCACAGGCACTGAGGAAGAATAGAGGAAGTTTCTCACTGTGACTAATAAACTGTCTATATAAAGAAAAGGAAAAAAACTTGGCATCTAATCAGTTTATTTTTATCAATGTATATAGTGCACCTATCACCAAATATTTTTAGATACATGAACAACAGAAATTTAAAAACACATAAAGTACTCTAAATGGACAAACAACAAATAATAAGGAAGAAACACTTTGTGGTTCAGGTATGTCAAACAGATTTTAAAAATACACAAAATTAACAGCACTAAAGCTATTGAGTAAGTATTATGGTAAAGCTATATAATCATGTCCCAGAGTATTAGCATACTTATTCAATTCAGCTTTACTAGCACCTTGGTACTAGATGCTGAATGGCTCACAATTACTATTGCATTACCAATACCAGATGTCAAAGATACAACTTTTTTAAGCAATATGCAAAAGGCTCTTTTTCCGCCCAGCAGTTCTTTAGATAAAAGGTACAATAAACAGAAAAAAAAGTACTTGCTATTTAGGTTTATAACAGTTAATTACTATGTTATCTGTACTGTAAGAAATTCTTCAGTATTGTTGGCAACTGGAGTTGTGGAACAAGATGCAGTCTAGCTCTTCCTATGTAATTTCGGATACATAGTCGGCAGAGCTGACAAAGAGAAGATGGTGTGGCTGCAAACAATAAAGAAAGGAGTTTAATTGCACAAATATAAAAGCCATGACTTTGTTTTACAATAGTCTTTCAGAATAATGGGATTTCTAAAAAAAAAAAATCACATTTTGAAAATTTGGCCTTTTCATTTTCCTTCACTGCCTTTCTGCCCCCAAAAGATAAAAATTAAGACTTATTAATAGTTAGGGAAATACTAAAAAAAAAGCAAGGTATGGTCAATGTTTTTAAATTAAAAACCTGCTCACAGAAAATATCTAATGTCAAAAACTTTAAAAACTGCAGGGTAGTTGTTTTTGTTTATTTGCCGAACAGGTGGCATAACTGCTACGGCACTACAAGCTGCACTACCAACGCATCACTGCAACAACAGTAAGTAGGCAAAATAACCCTGGGATCCTGCATCATGTTGAATGATCTTACTAGCTTATCACAATGCCTTCATCCCTCTTCCCCCCACTCCCTCAAAATGAACATTGTTCTTTTCTCTAGTCAATAAATCTATGTGTTTCCTGCCAAGTAATTTTTTTGACTTCTTTGCTGTGATTTGCCAAAATATTGCTAGTTTTGGTAAATTTGTGAAAGCCTACAGTTTTTAGAGTGGTGGCTTTTGTTAATAGCATTCACAGTATCAGCAAGGTTGGAAGAGACCTTAGAGATCATCAAGTCCAACCCATAATCTAACAGCAACCCATCATCTAAACTGAGGCACCAAGTGCCTCATCCAGCTACTCTTGAACACCTCCAGGGGTCGGTGACTCCGCCACCTCCCTGGGCAGCCCATTCCAATGGCGGATCACCCTTTCAGTGAAGAATTTCTTCCTAATATCAAGTCTAAACCTCCCCTGATGGAGCTTGAGACTCTTGTTCTGTCACCTGAGAGAAGAGACCGACTGCCGCCTGACTACAGCCTCCTTTCAGGTAGTTATAGACAGCAATAAGGTCACCTGTGAGTCTCCTCAAGACTAAACAACCCCAGCTCCCTCAGCCGCTCCTCATAGGGCTTGTGCTCCAGCCACTTCACACTTCACCATCCTCAACGCCCTTCTCTGAACACTTTCCAGTAACTCAACATCTTTCTTATACTGAGGGGTCCCGAACTGGACATAGTAAAGACTATACAGAGTTGTTTCCTTGAGGAAAACATGAATCAGTGTTACCTGTCAGTTCACATCTAAAGAGATGCCCACAGTTATTGAAATAGTTTCTTTCTCTTGTGGCTTACTGTTACATTATACACAGGTCAGTCTGAACAAACCTAGTTCCCTTAGGAATATTCTCTCTGCAAGGCAACAGACCTTTAAGAGGTTAGAGGGACTCTTAAGTGTCAAATCCTATTTTTCAGATTCTTATAATTTCATAAAGAAAATTTAGAAAATGAAAATATTTATATTTTTTGCCCACAATCAAAATGAAGTCCTTTACATGCACTTAAAAAAATATTTTTAAAAATGTTGTGACAGCTGACCAACATGAAATATATTTTTAATCTGAAATTTAAATACTCTCTTTTTAACCAGGTCTGTAAGAGCCAATAAAAATATAGCTTTAATCTCTACTTGTGCAAACACCCAAAAAAACATAAGATGGTACTTTTTCAGCTTGTATAAATTCTGATGCTGCTTGGTCAATGGCCTCTAAAGAATGATGAGTATTTTTGTAGTTAAAAAGGAAATTACCTGAATGCTAATATAATAATTTCATAAAACACAATGTAGCTTCTATAATGTGGGTTGTTTGAGTTGTTGGGTTGGGAGGTTTTTTTTGTGTAGGTTTGTTTTGCTTTTTTATAATACAAGTTACAGTTGCAAAAACATACATGTAAAACTTACATTCATGGAAGAGCAGCAGTCTCTCCACTAAACTTCTTGGAGCAGCTAAATCAACAGGCCTCTCAAAATCTGAATTTTTGGCATTTATGTCTGCCCCAAATTCAAGGAGTAAGTTTACAATTTCTGTGCTAGAGTGCTGGGCAGCAGCATGGAGTGGAGTTTGCAAATGCTTTCCTTTCTGCACATTGGCACCTGGTGGGTAGAAGCACATAAAGAGACAACAGAAGAGATTAATTAATATTGCCATTGAGTAAAGACAAGGCTACAAAGCAAACAAGAAACCCCACTGTCCTAGAATGCCACAGTGCATTTAGCCACTTTATTAATTCTGTTGCATAGAACTGAAGCTAGTCATATCAATAGGGGGTTTTTATCCTGTGTCTTATTACCTAAGTACAACCAGAAAGCTTATAGGGAAAAAAACTCCAAACCATTAATTCTCTCATTCCATGGAATTCTAATTATTACACTGTTGTACTAATAATGAATTGTTAATTAAAGTGCATTAATTTTCAATAGTGCATTCATATTGAAGAAAAAAAATCCATACAGGAGTTAAACCAAACTAGCTGGTATGGAAGAATTTCCCTCACAGGCAAGCTGTTAGTCCTCCTCAAACTATGTTTGCCGAAACAGTTTTCTAGACTATTCTAGGAGAAGAAAAAAACAGACTTCTTAAGAGAGATTTACTGATCTTGTAAGACCAAAAATTGGCTTCTACACCAACTTTACTTCATGAATCAACACATTTTTGCCTTTTAAATTCCCATTTGAGTAAAATAATAATGTCACAGGCCTAGTGATTAGATGTGAAGCCTTAATAACTCACTGTTCTCCATATTAACAATTTGAGATTACTTTTGCAGTACCATTCTCTTGCTTATTTCATTATTTATTTGCTTTTCAACTTCTAATACATTCTCATAAATAAAATATGAAAAAAATTAGACATACATAAGTAGCCACTTATATTCTCAATTTACATATCCTTTTCTACTTCAGGGAACCAAAAAATATAGAATATGGCTTTCTGTTACTGCTTTTTATGTACGGTAGTATTTGACTCCCCAAATATGCTAATTATACTTTTTGCAGTTCTTAAAAAATCATGACATACGATAATTAATCATCCAAAGAGAGTGACTCAATGAGAAACAATTTAACTGTTTGTTTAAGTTCTAAATATAACATGCTATCAACTATAAAAACAGTTCTGGTGCAATGATAGCAAGGCTGATTTATTCATATATATATAATATATATATATATTTCTTCATTGTGCTGCAGGACATAAAAGCCCTGTATAAAATTACCTGACTCACAGCAAATGATCCTGTAGCTATGCCTATTGTGTCCCTGGACTTGTGCTGAGACAGAGCCAGCCTCCAACATCTCTTTCTCATTGATTAAATAAATAAAGGAATTTAGGAAACCTGTTATTTTGAAATTTGCCAAATTCAGGATCAAATGCCTTTTACCTCAACTCTTCCTTCTGCAATTCAGACTCTATGCCTTGTGAAAAGATCAGTCAGAACATTCTAAAGAATGAGAGTGTGACTACATTGCTAAAATAGTTCTGTTGAAATCTCAGTGATTACTATAAAAAAATTCTTTCTCAAAGCTGATTTTTACCCTTGTTTTTCCTACAGAAAATGAACAGCTATAAACCTGTAATAGGCGCTAAAAATTTCGAACATTTATTCTTAGGTCTTACTTCATTTTTTGCTCATATGCTCACTATACCACAAAAAATTGAAAGATACAGTAATTTATTACAAGAAAATATGCATCACAGCATAAAAGTTGAAGTAGAGCCTTGCAAGCAAGTGTTCAAGTTCAACTGACTGAGCAGAGCTGACTTTAAAGGCAAGTACAGTAATACTAGTAGGATTACTAGTAAAATTTTTATAAAATTAGTAATATTTTTATTTAAATCATGACGTACCTGCATAAAGAAGCTTTCGAATACAATGGATCTGCTGTGAAACACAAGCTACATACAGAGGTGTTCCTAAATGAGGAAGGTCTTGGTCAACATCTATACCCCAGGATATCAGTACCTCCAGACATTCACTGTGACCTGTCAGGACAAATCATAACAATTTGCTTGACTTCTGTAAGCTGTGTCATAAACAAAAGCACATACATTTCTTAACACTGAGACATTGGTCAACTGCTCCATGTTTATTCAGCAGGTAATTTCTTACCTCTGCTGGCAGCTTCATGAGTTGGCGATGGCAGACAGGACTCCCACTGAGCTTTGGCACCATACTGTAACAGGAGCTCAGCACATGCTGCACTGCCTCTTGAACAGGCATTAAATAAAGGTGTCACTCCATCAATTGTTGTAGCATTTACCTAGAATATATAAACTCTATTTTAGACTAGAACTGAAAGCATGGTAGATTTTTTTAAACAGGAAATCATTAGAAATTGCATTCAAATACAAAAAAAGAATTACTAGCTAGAGTAAGGACTTAATTGCTCAGTCCTGGTGCCACTGTCCTCCTCACAATGCCCCTCAGCTGAAATTAGTTTATTATTATTCTTGTTAAACTACATCGAATAAACCAAAATACAACTGGAATATTAAACAGCCCACATTGGCATCTGAGCAAGAAATAATTTTCAAAAGTCAGTGCACTGAGCTTGTTTCACTGATACAGAAAAATCTATACTTCGGTAGTAACGGGATAACATGGACCTTCTCTCTGCAGCTTAAATGTGAGATTTGTCATTTCCTTCTGTAGTTTCAGTCTTCATGTTGGAGTGATATTTCACAGGATGGAGAACTAATAGCACAGGCTCACTGTTTTAATACCAACCTCATCACTTCACTGGTTAACTGAATATTTCCAGTGTGAGAGAATAAAGAGAGAAACTAGGCAACTTTGTGGATGCTAGTAATTCTAGCAGCACAGGAAGTCTAGGAAGGAGCACAGGTATTAGAAAAGGGCTCCTTCTAGGACCCCAAACACACAAAAAACAATGAAAAATACAAAAAATAAATCAGGTGTGAAAATGAATTTTTTTCCCATAGTTTTTGTTTATATTCTCTATAGTTTTTTATCTGTAGAATCTTTGTGCTAGCTGAAGTGGAGATTGTTTTTGGAAACATCTATGTATCTTTTTTTTCTTGTTCTGAAATAACATAGACATATCCTACATGGTTTTCAAACCTGAAATTTAAGGATAGTAAATATTTCCATCACAAATATCAGAGATTTGGGAAGCTAGGCATTTGAACTCTGATGTCAGTAGACATTGTAATGAAACTGATCTATAAAGTCCCATTTTTGTTTTGGGATAAAAGATATGACGGCCTATGTCAGAAGTACAGAAAAGAAACAATTCTTTTTTTGTATTCAGAAAAACGAATTTTAAGATTACACAAGTTCAGTGTGACAACAGACATTCTGAAGATTAAAAGAACAGTTTCCTGAAAGCCACATAAAGCAAAAAGGAACTCAATAAAGGAGAAGAATGCATTTAATATTTTAGAAGAGAAATAACATAAGTACCACTAACAGATTCTTTCCAATTCATTACTCCGTCAGTGTCTGCCCATCATTTTCCCTTGCTAGCATTCAAATAGCAGCTTATTGTAATTAAATGAAGAGAACACAACCAATAGGGTGAATAGAGAGAAACACCAATCAAAAATAAAAATCAAGGGATATATCTTCTTTAGTTAAACCAAGGTTAGCATTGGACTTCATATTTAAAAGAAAAAAAACAAACAAAACCAATACAAACTAAACCACACAAAACCCAAAGCCTTACATTTGCTCCTGCTTCAAGGAGTATTCTTGCACATCCTACATGATCTCCCAGGCATGCTTCATGAAGTGGAGTTACTTGGTCAATTGTTAGTGTGTCTACATTGTATCCCTAAAATAGATGTGAATAGCATTTAAAAATTATACAAGAGCTATTAAGAGTAATTCCCTCACACTACTATACAAATTAGTAGCCAACAATACACTTAAATAGGCTTAAAACTCAACTTGCAATAAGTGAATCTTCAGTGAGCATAGAAAGAATTTTTTACCAATCAGAACAGAATGACAAAATAAAAGTTCTCAGCTTTTTTTTTTTTTAATGAGAAATAGACACAGGATACAGAGGGTATAAAGAAGGTGGAAACAGACTGTTGAAATGCACAGTGATAAGGCAAAAGGCAACAGACTCAAGTCAGAATATAGTGAATTCCAATTAGTTATATGGAAAAAATTTAACTGTGGGGATAGTGACACCCTGGAACAGGCGTTCACAGAGGTTGGTACATCTCCACCCTTAGTGATCTCTAAAACACAGCAAGGACCTGAGACTAAACTTCCTGTGAGTCTATGATCCTCTGACTTAAGGTTTGAAATATCCAAAGTCATGAATTTTAGCAAGGAAAATATTTATTGGATTGATAAAATCATCAAGCCCTTGAAATTTTCTGCAGTAGTTAAGAACTAATAATTTTATCTACTGGCTTTCATGAAATGGGATAGGTAGTATAGTTATTCAATATTAAAACACCTGGTAGAGCAATATTGTAATATTAAAACTTTGCAGTTTTCATTCTCTCCCTTTGCTATTAGCAAATTACATTTTTTTTAAATGACAGCTGTGCAAAACCTAGAATCTTTCAATGATTCTTCCTGTTAACTAGTATCTTCCGGACTAGGTCTATTTATTCAAGGGCTTAAAGTAGTGGAATTACATTGATCAATACCATGTAAGAGAGGAAGACCTGACATACATTTAGGCACGACTTTGGTAATTTACTTTTTTTTAGGGAGAGAGAGAGGAAGTAGTTAAAACATACAGAAGAAGTATTTTAAATATTAACATATATTGTAAAATGAAAAATTCTTAAATATGTATTGCTCTGAAAAATTCAAGTGAGAAAAGCAAAACAAAGCATACTAAATCTGTATTAATAATCTACGATGAGAAATTAAGTAACATTAAAAATTAAAGCAATTGTAAGAACATAGCCTTCACCTGTGACAATAAAGTCTTTAGGGAAAGAAGACGTCCTTGACTGGCTGCCTCATGCAGAGGTGAGCGATCTGCCCAAGAACCTGTATAATAACAACATTTATTGTATAAACCATATGAATTAAAAAGGGTTTGGAATATGTAGAGCAAAGCAGAAAATACAATGCACAGAATGAAGTCAGTTGTTGTATGGAATTAATTTTTCCTCTTTAGATAGTATATTTCAAAAGACTGGTTTCAAAACAATAAAAAAATGCTCTATTGTTAACTGTAAACTTCTCCACCAAATATGTGGTACAGAGAGCAAAATATTGAGATATGTATTTTAATACTCTGATTTAATGAATTCATCAATTGCCATATTTTCCACTTGTATTTTTGCATTGTTTATTTTTAATACAAGCAATGTAACCTTTTTTTGTAGCTGGTATATAGGCATTATATGAACTTAAACCAGACATAAACCTGCCTGAAGAAGTCACGAAGAAGCTGATGTATATGAAAATCCATGTGGAAATCCTTATGTATAATGAAATTAATTTGAAGCTGCTATGAAAGCACAGGGAGAGAAATACAGCAAGAACCACACTAAAAAAATTTACTATAATAGAAATACAATATTAAGTGAAAAGTTCTCATTCCATAAGCAATTAGGCCTAAAAATAGTTAGATATGCTTACTGTAAGAGTTCAGCATTGATTTTCATTTATTTATCATGCCCAAAAAATAATAAAAAAAAAAGAAACCAAACAACCCCTGCAACTCCCAACTCCCGTTCCAAGTCATCTTGCAGCTCTTGATGACAGACCTGCCCTTTCCTCAGGAAGACTGGACACTGACAGGTCCCAAATACCAATCCATGTGACAGGTCCTTTCTAGCCATTCAGGGTTGCAAGCATAGCTGATACCGATTTATTGTTTGAATTTTGCAAATAGAGTTTTGAGAGACTGTGCAAGGAAGAAACATCTTCAAAATGTATTATGAATTACTGATATTTATTCCTATAAGAAGAAAATCACTAGAACTGTAAAATACTAATATGATCACTCATGTGACTTTTATCAAGCCCCGCAAAATCCCTCAAGAAACACAGAGAGAATTAACTAAGTATGATGAATTCATAACATCAACAGATGAAACTTCAAGGTGTAAAGGTGTTTGACTTTGTCCTTTGCAATGGATGGGAACTGCCTACAGAGCCAGTTACTGCATTTTAGTGACAAGGCAATGAATCATAAATGAGAAGGCTATTGCTCAATCCCTGGCAATCAGCAGCCTGAGCTCTAAGATAACTACACACCAGAAATAGACTCTGTTTCTGTTTCCTATTGGACCCCTTCTGTCCACTAGCCTGTTTCAGAATGTACACTTTTGGTTACTATAAACAACCTCCTCAAATCACATGAAGAATGACTGAAAAGATTAAAGCTGCTCAACCTGAAAAGAAATCAAGGGATAGTTAAAAATACATGAAATTGCACACAATAGGAAAATTCAGATAAAACCTCCATTTTCCTAGAGGTGTTAGTGAATGAGACTAAAAGTTCCACACATAAGACTGCATCTTGGAAAACATAACTGCACTTTGTAACTCAGCACTACTGAATACTATTGAGATTAAAAATTTAGCAAAACAAAAGCACAGCTGAGAATTTAAATTACCATAGAACTAAAACATGAGGGTAAGGCTTTATAAACCTGAATTTAAAAATGCAGGGACATTTCTGTTATGTCAGAGTATCCCATATGTGTGAAGCTTCTTGTGCTCTTTGATCTGTTGGAGTAGATGGACCATTGTCAAAATCCAGCTTGCAATACTCTGTCAGAATTACTTGCACTAAGCTCTGATTATCTGTGTGTGCATATACATACACATGCACACATATCATTTCCTGCACTTTTTACTTCAGGTTTATTTAATGTAATGTTTTGAAATTCTTACTGATAGAATAACAACTAAAAAAACCCACACACTAAGTGATTGGCATTTTAAGGGTTATTATGCCACAAAATCTGAGTTCAGAAATCTTAAATTGACCCAAGTTGGCCAAAATGTTAGTATTTTCTCTGTCATCCTAATAAGCTCACATAGATTTATTCTACAGTAGTAGAATACACTGATATATGTAATCATTATGAGTATATTGATCAATGTTTTCCTTCTCCTACAGTAGTACCTGAATGAGCACTCGAGTTGTTCTAATTGAAATGAATTAGATCCATTAAGTTCTCCTGCTGGCAGCTGTGAAGAATTTCTCAAAAAAAATGATTTAAATCTGCATTTAGAGGTTTCTTTTGGTATTTTGCCCCCCTGTCTCTATAGAAGAGAACATCTCTCTTTTGGGAGTTTATCCTACTCAATGGGGAAAAAAAAGGACACAACTAATTATAGAAAAAAACATCATATAAAATTGCAAGTGCCAGGAAGTTTTTATGCCCGTTAAATACACTCATAATTTGGACATTTTTGAAGCCATGTATAAACAGAACAAAGATGCAGGTAGGATCTGAAAACAACTATTTTTCACCTTTCTTTCCTCCATCTCCTCCCCTCTTGGACTGATCAAAAATCTATTAATTACTCCACAAACATTCAAAAAAACCGAAAAGACACCAGATCTTGTAAGCTCTGTTTTGCATATAGACCTACCTGCATGCCTATCTTCATGTACAGACATCAAGCAGCTAACTGTTTCTGATAAATCCATTAAATACAAAATGCTTGTATCATCTGTACTACAAATGAAATCTATATACAAAATACATTGCAGAAATATTTTACGCCAACAAAGTTTGGAAAAAAAATTACGTTCCAATTGATTCGTTCTCTGACGTATAATTTACCAGGAGGGGAAATTATTACAAAGCATCACTGTACTGTAGTAACAGGTGAAGTTAAAAAAAAATTTAAATTAGATTTTCATACAATACCTAAATCTCCATCTCCCCATGGCACTTCCAGACAATTGCAATTATAAATCCTACTCATTTCTTTCAATCTGGAAAATAAAAAAATAAAAAATAAAAACATAATAAAAAAAAAAATCTTCTCTTCCTAGTTGGGCCTGTTCTTAACACACTCCCGCTATGTTTGGAAGGAGATCAGCAGGTCCCTGAAATACGAACTTTCACCCTTCAGTAAACACAGCTTTAATGATATGAGTGTGTATAAGTTGCCAGTTTCAACACATGAGAAACTCACAGTGAAAACAAGAGAGCCTTGATACAAATAAACTGCAGGAGAAGCTCCCCCTATTTAAATCTCATGCAAAGAGACAGTTTGTCATCCTCAAAAATCAGTATTAGTACACAGATTTGTAAGGGAAGCACTGTATGCTATTTTACTACTTATTCATACTATACCTAGAAAAGAAATAAGCAAAGACATTCTAAAAATGTTTTAAATGTTCTTGGATCTGTACACTGAACTGTGGGTGTTTTTTAGTAGTTCACTATTGCCTCAATAATCTTCTAAATATTCTTTGGTTGTTAAATTGGGATGTTGATAGCTGTGCTTAGCAGTAAAAATGCCGAAAAATGGGTTTTGCAATTCTGACTGATTCTTTTCTAATCATGAATCTTTCTTTTCGCACATTTTTTCTACAAAATTCACACCTTACATCTACCTGCAATTATCTATAAGTCATTCCTGGAGTTATAATCATCGTAGTAAAATGCTAACTAAAAATATTTTCACAACAGTCATTACCTCCAGCCTGCCATTCTTTATAGTAGTTATTTCTAAAAATTTGTGTGGTCTTTAAAAACAAAACAATCCAACTCAATATAAAAGGATTTTCAAAAGAGCTGTAACAAAAGTCTTCTCACTAATTTCATTGGGAGAATATTTATACCAGAGCTCAACCCCTTAGAAAATTACTGCTCTAAGGCTAAATTAAATAGACTGTCCCAGTTCCCAGAAGAAGTAGTATCATCAAAGAAGAACTGAAAATAGAAACCTGCCACGGCTCATTATTGGGAGAGGAGAAACACAGAGTATTTGGAAGCTAATATTTATTTCTGCAAACACAACAAATACTATATATTAAGATCAGCACAGTTACCTTTTATTTCTTAAAATGTAATCTGAATGCTTCAGTGTGTGGCAACTGTAGCAACAGACAGGATCAATAACTACAAGATTTGCTTCACTCCAGTTGTTGGAAGAGCCTGATATTTTATATATGTAATTGAAGTTCTAACAGATTTTTACTGTGACACTATAGAACCACCCATTTGTCTAAAGCCCTTGTAGGATAAAGAAGAATGTCAACTACTTAATTGATATTGGATGTTAAAATGTATTGAAAAGAATTTAAAAGTTATGAAATTATATATATTTATAAATATGCATATAAACAATAAAAACTCCTTTGGTTCAACGCAATATACTTTCCAGTGTTTATCATAATGTAGACTTTTGGGGATTTCATTCCCAATGCAAATGACAACAATTTCTTACTCTTGAAAACTATACAAAACAAATCTATTTTCCCACACCATTCTGTTTAATGCACATGCATTACATCACCACACATTAGTTTTGTCATTCTATTGTTGGATTCAATGAATGAGTTAGTATCGAACATTTTTTGTATCTCCATATCTAGCAGGATCTCTCACTTTTTAAGATATACTGTCTAAACTATAAACTCATAATATTTTTAATTTTATATTGCCTTTTTCACTGTATTCTCACAATAACAAATGAATACTTTAACCCCCCCTGCTGAATCTATCTTCAGAACATCATCCATTGAAACTAATTTAAAACTAAGGAATCAAAACACAGAGTTTTAATGCTTAAACTGTAAAACCAGTCTAATAGCATATCTTTTTCTGAGTACTTAAGCATTAGAGTGTTGTATTGAAAGACAGCATGCAGGTACCCCCCAAAATGCCAGGCATTAGAAGGATTGTAGGAAAATATATCTCCAAAGGCAAAATCACTGAAATTAAAGAACATTAAACATAACAGTATTAAAAACACTGGCCCTGGGGAAAGGACATGCTGCTGCTCTTCTTGGGGCTTTTATTGTTTCTCCTGGCCTCCCACTGCAGGGGTCTTCTGAAAAGTCTGCAGAACTTATCTTCTTTCCATGGCAGAGAGCCAATACATGTGGAATGCAGGAGGAGAAAATACACACAAACGCATTCCTGGGTTCCCTCTCATGTGGGAAAATTCCCTTGAGTGAACATAAGTCCTCATCTCCTCAAAATAAGTCTACCAAAAATATTTTTCTACATGTACAAGTCTATGGTGAAAGCACATTTTAATTATGGTTATGAGAGCTTTGAGCTTCTGAAATTTCAGCCTTAGATAATAACCATGATCAGCCAAGAAAGGTTAGACGATTGGTCCTAAAACATATAGGTGCCACAGCAAAGACAAGAATACAATTTCCTTTTGGAAGCATTAAAATGTTAACCCTTCTCCCCTAACATTCACAACATGCCTTCTAACCTTTGCAAAATATAGGATAACACAGGGTATATTTTTTCTAAATGTAAACGTAATGCACTCTCAGAACATCATTCATCTTGCACATCAAAGGAGTCAGGGGCTTTGTGGAAGGGCAGAGCACGTGACTGTGCTTCAAATACTGGCTTATAATGCATTAGAAGGTCAAATCAGTGTGGCACAGGTAACATTTAGAGTGCTTTGGCATTGCAACTTAGCATATTTTTCACATAGAAAAATGAGCCACTGAACTCCACAAAAAGCCTAAAAAAATCACAACAGCAAAATCCAAGCACAGCTTGCTTTGTTTCCAACAGAAGCAACACCATTTTACATGAAGACAATGGCAACAGCAACAGCAGTTGCTGCTGGCTCTGTGCTGGGCCTTGCACACATGGAAAGAAATGTGTCAGGCCTCTTCTTCAGTCACATGAAAGCACAGCCCCAGCTCCCCTGTCCGTTGCTCATGCAGTTTGGTTTTTTCCATCTTCTTGAAAGATCAACAACTGTGGATATTTTTCTAGCCTAAAGCATATCTTGCAAAGTCTGTGTGCCCTAGCTAGAGTGCCAAGATGTAAAACCAACTTCCAAATTTAGCCATTTGTTAGATCACATCAGATTTGATTAGAGTATGTGGGGCAGCTGGTAATATTCTTCAACTACTATTATTTCCTTGGACAAGTCACTCAAACAAAGTTAGGGTTTTTCAGTCCCCTCCCTAACTACAAGGTGACAGAAAAGGCATACAGGCATTCCGAGCTGAGTTTAGACTCTGGAGGACTTATGTCTGGAATAATTTTGCTCTTCAAATGCAGTCTCAGCCTTAATCCAGAATACAGGAAATTTTTCCTGAGCTGTGCTGAGAATTCTCAGTATTTTCCCAGTCTGCCTGAGAGTGAATGCAGCACAGAGACAAATCCCAAGTCTTAAAACCAGTACCCAACTTAGAAGTTGGGCCAGTTGTGCTGATTTTTGTCATATCCAGGAGATTTTGGTTAGACAGCTTGGTTGTGGCCCCTCAAATCTATAGGCTGAAGACCTTTTCCTATCCTTTCACCCTTCTATCAAATCTTGTAATGATGTACTCCACCCCTCACATCACTTTTAGTCAATTTTCCAATCTGTATATTTACTTACAGACCACATTGCATTCGACTTTCTCTTCCTTTGTTCTGCAAGGGTGCCTGCAGAGCAAAGTCAGTTTTGGATACCTCCGAGGACAAGAACAGAGAGAGAGGGAAGAAGTATCCTTCAGATTTGAGCAAAGATATATCAGTTATTCAACTGAACTTCAACAACTAGAAGCCTCAACTGCAACAGCAATCTTTCAGTACATCAAGATGTCCACCATCAAATATATATACCTAATCTGGCAACCACAAAGAGGCTGTAAGAGGCTGGATTGTGTTAAGGTGGGTTCTTCAAAAAAAATTACTTTCCATATTTTACTGCGATTCTGAGACTTTCAAAACTAGGCTAAATGCAGCTATTTCTTTACAAGAATAGCAAGAGAGCCAATCATATCAAGGAGTGGCTAGTGCTAACACTGATAAACTCTCATGAAATTCCTTTTTAGATGAGGAAGAGTATCCTAGCTTTTTGACAACATCTGACCTAACTAAAAAGCCCATAAATAAAAGTTTCTATAGGTCAGAAGAATCTTAGCTCGAGCACTACACAACATGAGGCAAAAGATGCTCTGCATATTAGAACTGATGAATAAATACAACCTTACTTAATCATTGCATTCAAGTGATTATTTGGAAGAAACTGCTGCTTCAATTCTTGAATATTGCTTAATTCTAAAACTGCAAGTACTGGAAACCAGCAAAAGTATTTCAAGAATAAATCCGATTCCCATAACATATAGCTGTATTTTACATAGTAAAGTCTCAATTCCTTATGCACAACACATGAAATCACTCTTTACTGTTTACTCCTTTCCTTGACTATTTAAGATCTTCAGTTTTTAATTTTACAGCATATTATTGCAAATTTCAAGTTTGATCTCCTCAATTTTTTTTGGTTTCACTTAAGCCTTATAATGTCATCAATACTGGATGGAATTATGATCACTCTTCTAAAAATTCCTCTTAGACTCTCACAATTACTCAAAGCTCCCTTTTTTTACATACTTCAATTATGAAAAAAAATAGGAAAATATTGCGTAGGTAATGGGTCCCGAACAGTTCTGTTATAATAGAGTTTGTTCCTCATTGCTGAAACTGCCAGAGATCAGCAATTTAAACACCGCCTAAATACTTTTCTATTCAAAGCCTTACAATTAATGTCTTTAGTACCTTAGTACAGGACAATAATTATATCACCTGTAGTTCCTCTATTTCCTCCTATTTCAGCTACCTATAAACTCTTTGCACATGAAATTACATGTAAAGTTTACTCCACCCCCTCCTTTCATTCCCCAGTTCCCTGTTGTAAACAATTAACCTTCAGTATCCAGTTACCTGGTGACAGCAAAAGTCAAAGTAGAGCCTTAAACACATGCATAAAACAAATAGGGCACATAAACATGAAAAGGTATTTTCAAACAGCTGATATGAGAGCAGAAAAGAACAAAAATAGCTTCAATACCCTTGTGTTAACCCATGCAAGACATTAAAGTGCCACCAACATAAGCATGCATTTACATTACAGCTAACAAAAAAGCCCCCAAAAAACAGTTTATAGCTGAAACACCATAAATTGGGTCAGCTTAGCATATTTCAGTATACGTTTTCTGAAATGGCTGCTATACTAACCTTGGCTGGTCAGAATACCCCAGCTAGCTTTCCGTTTTGCAGGACACTCCCCTATACTTTCTAGGCGTCTTTTGGGGAGATTCTGGCTTCTCTGAACAGCAGTGTTTGTTGTCATGATTTGTTTCTCGAGGAAAGCCTGTCTGTCATTGGTGCAGGTACTCGGGTCTGACGAATATCCACAAATGAATTTCTACTACCTTTTTTCCTCCTTTTGCTTTTTCACAAAGGATCTTGCTGTACTTACTGTAGAATGACTACAACACTGAAATCCATTCAGTAACATTTACTAGCTTGGACTAGTGACTACAGAGTGGGGGAAGGGAAGGACTGCTCTAGCATTTTCTATTTTTAAAACAGAGAAAGAATCAGCTTAGCTACAGCATGAGTCTTAACTATTTACATGATTTAAATGGAAAGAAGGTGTTAATTTTTTAATCATTTAACACAAAAAAGAAACAGTCTTAAAGCTTAAGTAGTCAAATGCTTTGCTGCATGAATACCAAGCAATCTAGACCAGAAAACCAAAACTACTTTGTCTAATTTTTTTAAGAATACGAACAACAATTATTACTGCATCAGGCTTTACTCATATGTAATGTGAAATTGAGAAAGATTTTGGAATTCGGGAAAATCTCTGAAACTACAAAACACTCCTTTTTTTCTGTGGATTGCTTATGGTTTTTTTTAAACGGGGCAAGTTATCCTACAAATGTCAAATGGAAACTACATACTGAATAAAAGCATGCTTTGACTACCAAAAAAATTATTACTTTGAAAATCTGATCCCACTATGAAAGTAAGGCTGTAGTTTTGTCAGAAGAAGCACAAATTTATTTTTTTTTTCTAAATAATATAATCAACCAAACAGTAATAGAATTTTTTTGTCCATTCCTATGTATCAGGCTGATACTATACAACAAAAATTCACGGAGAAGAATCTATGATAAAATTCCAATATGGTTAAAGAGGACAGTGATTCCTCTGTACTAATAACATGTTAAAATACTGCCTTTACCTCCCTGGCAGTTCCTTCTAGTATTACCTCACTATCATCTTCTACAGCTATAAAAACTAGCCATTTATAAATTTTTAAAGGCAAATCAACATTACTGGGTTACGCTAATACTACTCCTTTCAGACACCTGACAAGACTCAGACTCTAAAATGTTAATTACTTTGAATACTTTGGAGGACATCAGAATGCAACGTATAAAAATATGCATTTTTATGCTTTAAAGAAGGCAAAGCTTATGCGGTTCAGGACTCTAGAAGCAACTTTTCACTAAGTTCTATGCACAACCATTCATCCTCCAGGCAAAAGCCACTAAAAAGTCCTATTAAAATAGTTCATAAATTCAAGTTAAAAAAAAAGTAAAAGCTATAACAGCATGAGAAATTGACGGGAATTCTATTAAAAATATATTTGAGATATTAATATTAAGAGGGGATGAATATAGAGTTTAAAACCATGGTATAAGACTGTAGAGTTCATTATTTCACTGCCCCCTCTGACATGGAATTGCTATGTGATCTTCCTCAAGTCAGCCATCCACGCACTGGACTACGTTAGCTACAAAATAAAAATCGATATCCTTTATCTTCATTAGGTAATATAACTATTAACATTTGAAACTACTTAGGCTTAGCCCTCAGATTCTGTTGTTTAGATTTTTCTCTATAGAAGACACACCAAAATTTGCCAGAAAACCTACAACAGAAAAAAATACATTTAACCATTAATTTTTCTGACTTGGCAAACACTTAGGGACAGTATTTAGATTACAGTTACTCACAGAAGCAATGCAGCTACCTGCAAAAAAGCATCCAGTCTCACAGGAAGGAAACTGGAGGATTTTAATGATGAGTTTGGAATTCTGACCTAATCTAACACACAAGCTTTAAATAAACCACTATTTACATTTCACTAATAATCAGTTCTGTTCAACTTTAATAACCCAGAGAAAGAACTGTTCAGAAAACTTTCAAAATCTTTTTTATCCAGATTTTTATATAAATAAATGCCAGTACATTTCCATGTCACTGAATAGTTCTGAATTTAAAGGGGCAGCAGTTCTCAACAGGTGGAAATGAAAACAAAAAGAATTTTTTGTTCATCCTTTTCAGCAGAGAATGCATTCTATTTTCAGGACTCTTTTTAAGGCAATAAAGATACAATTGTGATAACATACAAAAAATGCGATAATAAAAATATCAAAAAGCCTTTCAACACATGATGCAGCCCAATGCAATTACAGTCCTATAATAATTTAACTTAGAAAAAATTAAAATTAGACTGTTTTCAAATGTCACAGATAAGCATTTTATGTGTAATCCTCTCAAGCTAGACAAATTAGGAGCTACTTTGCTTTTCAAACCGTTCTTTGCTTCCAGGTTCACTCTATTTTTATGACCAGGATTATTATGGGGTCACAGTGACTGCATGGAACCTGCCACACTAAATTCTGGAACAGGACTAGAAACTGACTCTTCCTGCTGATGACAGACTACAACCATGAAGGTGAAATGACAGACAGACTCTCTGTGGCACAGTGCTGATACCCCAAGAGTGGCCTATCATTTGACATTGCCAGAAATGCAGCAGAAGAGATCTTAAACATTCCTCTCTGTAGGAAAAGTGAAAATGAAGCAAGTTTTATAAAGAACTGCAGAACTGTGGTTAGTGAAAAAACCAGCATCCTACAAGGCCACAGTTCTAACTGCTACATTTTGCAGTGCTGGCCCAATGCCAAGGAACTTAAATGCACAGTGATAAAAGTGCAGTAATAAAGCTCTACCAGCAGAAGAGGGAAAGGACTGTAACAACTATTTTTTTTTTTTTTTTTGTTAAACAGATTCTTGTATCAAGTCATGTTTCACAGTAAGTGCAATGATGATATATCATTAGCAGTCAACCAGAAGCTTAGGCATAGCCCAGTGTCACCAACCAGTCCTCTGCTCTCCATATACCAGAAGATGGTCATTAGTTATTTATGTATAAAATTACATTCTACTACAAATTCTTAGTACAATAACCTCACCGTCTTTTAGCTGGAAAAAACAACAACAACAACAATAATAATAATAATGATGTAGAAACAGCATGGATGGCTAAGAATTTTCCTATCTCTTCCCCTGAGATTTTTACAGTCGTTGCACGCCATATCCTTGGATGTTGAAAGTAATAACTGAAAACTGAGAACAGATTTAAATCTCTGATATTACAAAGGCTTTGTCTGAGACCTCTCAGAATTCAAATATGAAACAATGATACATTTATTACATTTCTTGGTTTGTGGATATGCAGTGTATACCTGCCAGACTCTTCACACAGACAGGCAGTGGTAACAAAGTATTTCCTAATATGTAAACTACACCAAATCACAGCAGTCATGTGGAAGAACCTAGGTAAATCAGTTAACAAGTAGGCTTGGGCTTCAAATATTCATAGAGAAGAAAGACATAGGCATGAAACCAACAGTGATCATGGGAGTGGTATAGGGCCCCGAGTGAATCTTCAGGCAATCATAGTGAAAGAACAGCCATAAAGAGAGAGCTCGTATCTATTGCCAGAAAGACTCTAGACATGGCAGAGTAATATCCACCAGTGCAACAGATGCAGCATGCCACCAAGGATTTATGACCAACCAGTCAGCATTGCTGCAGTCATGAACAGATCTCAGTACTTAGGGTTGCAATGCAAGTCCGCCCAAGCCATTATCATCTAACCCTGGCAGAAGTTCACTCACTGCTTGCCTGCATTGCAAATGTTTGAGAACACCCCTTAGAAAAGAGGAATGTGAGTAGCAGAACACTGGCCATAAGAAATCTCTGGCTGAAGGAAGGAACATCACCTTCAGGGAGCTATGCTATTTTGGTCTTCCCCTATTGCCTTATGCCCCACCAGTGCAAAAAAGATCAGCGCAGATGGCATGACCAAGCTTGTCCCAAGCCAGTACTGCAGTTTTCTAACGTTTTTCTTTAATACCAGTTCTCTCTAAAGCCATGCAGATAGATTGCTCGCTCCAGGATTATCTTTCAGTCTTATTGCTCTACACCTTTAAAACCCCAGGTTTTACGCTCCATCAGAGTTCATGTTTCATTTTGTATTTATTTCATAAGCTTATTATTCATTTCACCCGGAAATCAACTGAGGAAGATTTCCATGAGTTGAGTGTACACATGAAGCAAGCCTAGGATGGTGACAAGTTAAGGTCCATCTTCAGAAAAAACACACATTTCAAGAAGTCATACCTGAATGAAACTGACCATAATATAGAGCTGGTGGACCTCAAGGAGGTCCTGACATACATATAGGAGTAAAAAAACCCAAAAAAACAAAACACAAAAGAATCCACTTGTCAGGCTATCTGAGTTTCTTTCAGGAAGGCAAGCCTTCAAACAGGCTCCAGCATATATATTCACAAGAAATGTCTGTAGCCTCAGAAATCTTTGAGGTGAGTGATGTAAAAAAGGTAAAATTTGAATGTAAATGTAAAATGCTTGCCAACACATGCTCACTTTTTGTTGCTGCAAATATGTCAGGTCTCTGGTCAGGCCAGTATAGTTGAATCATATAACTCTCACCAAAACCTCTTTAAGGTAGATTATGTTCTTCAGAGAAGATTCTGGTATTTTGCTGATTTATGATGGTATTTGCTTAATTCTCACCAAGTATCTTACTGGATTTATTTTGAAGTATGACTACTTGGCAGTCATTTGTCATACTGGGCAAAGTTATTTAGCGTACAAGAGAATGTGATGAGCTCCATCAAAAACAAAATCTCCCTTCTGAACTTTCAAAAAAGAATATTCACACTATCTTAAGCATTTTTACACCATTAGCTTACATGCTGCATATGAAATACAAATGATAAATGTGGTGCCTTACACCAAGTGGTAGGGTGAATAGGTATGCCATACAATATTCCTGTCATTGCTAAAGTGAATCTCTATTGTATCCAGGAAGCTAGTAGAGGTCTTATATGGCTTTTATTAATAGAACTGTGATCTCTGTGGAATGCAAGTTGAGAAAATGCCTCATGCCTATCTTCCCTACCTAACAACTGTTGCTGAGTGACATTATCAATTGCAACTTGTTAGAATAAAATAAATCATTCATATATGTTCAATATATAATCAAGCTTTGCAAACAGTGGATCTCTAATAGTGAAACATAGCATTATTTCCTATTCATGAGCTCTATTTATTGGACCGGTTTCTTGAGTCCGCCCCAGTAGTACTCAGTGTATAAGAATAAGAAGGAAACAGAAGGCTCCATATTATTTACCAGTTTTGTGATCCTTAAAGAAGACAGGGACTGCAGTTCTGAACTACCACAATGATGTGGATGTCTAATTTAGCATAACTAGGAATAACTAGTGTACTGAGCTTTCCTACCATGCCTGACCAAGGCAGATACAGCAAAGATGGGTAGCTTAGAACTTGCTATGTACTTCATTCAAAAGTAGAATTTCTTTTAAGCTTCAAAGAAACAAGCATATATTCACCTCTTCAGTTCTGCAAAAACAATAACAGGTATTTTGAGAAGCTATATTCAAATACTATAAACACAATTTCTGCTTTCCAGTAAGTTTCAAATATGACTTTAAAATGATATGCATAAAGTAAAATTCTGTGAAAATTTTTGTGAAGAGAGCTAACACCATTAAAAATGGGATATTAAAGAAAAATCATTGTATGTGGTCAGAACTACTTAGCTTGTGCAGATCCCAGGTATCTGTATACATACATGACTAGTTGTTTGTTGTTTATGCTACATTAACTTCTGAAAAGCTGTTTTTTTTCATAAGAAGGTTCCTATCTAAAAGCTTCTGCTCATAGCTAAACACATTTTGATAGTTACTGAGATTCAGGTTTAATTTTGAAAAAAACAGACACTTTTTGCCGCATAAAAAAGTCTATGAACGGGAATTATGCCTCCTTCTATAAAGTTATCTGTAGTGATAAAATATGGAATCGTCCATACAAACCAAGATCTTACCAGTATTTTTAGCAGAATTTACATCTTACAGACACAAAACATCGGACAAAAAATTAGTTCTTTAGATTTGATACACTTTGAAATCACTTCGTTATAACAGCACTACTACTTCATCCTAAATCAACTGAACTACAAAACTCACCTGAACCTCCAACCCAGTGCTCATATATGCAAAGCACTTTTATGACATTACCAGCTAGCTGGCATAGTGGGAAGAGTCAGTTACTTTTGACCCTTCAGTTTGTACCCAGCAATAGCTGTACAAGAGGCTAAGTTATTAACTCTTCACAGGTTTGGAAATACTGTGAGAGCAGAAATGCTACTGTGCAGATCAGTGTCACTGCAGATAGCTTGCTGAGGAGCTAAATATACACAAAGCTAATTTCCAAGTTATTTTATTTCTGTATATCACGTTTGTAGTGCACAGAATTATAAAATGAAACAAACACCTGCTATGACTTTTCAATAAGAAAATAATAAAATTTTTACTTTTGCAGTTTCTAGTGCAATGAATATATAAAGGTTCACATCAACACAATAAAAAAGAAATATCAGCCACCATAACCTATTTACAACACAGCTCTAGTCTCTGATTGCAAAGCATTTGGCTCTGAACAACTAATCAGTCCCTTTCAAATCAATGGGGCAAGTGCATATGAGTGTTTACAAAATTAGTGCCAAAGTTAAAAATAACCCAGCAAATGGGACCTTTATAATAAAATGGATCCCTTTTTCATTTAATTATTTTATGGTAGTAATACCACTGACTTCACTGAGAAAAAAAGCATACAATTCTGATAGCTTATTAGGCATGGGTCTTTAATTCACTTTAAGCAAATATAAAAGACTGTGGAGTTCTGTCCTGCATTTGTTGCTATTCAGGCTTTTAATATTGTGAATGATAGAATGCTGTATTTCTTTTTATCCAATCAGTAGATGACACTAAACTGCAGATGCTGCAACTGCTTAGAGGGAAACAATTCAAAACAGACCAGTAAAATGGAAAAATTGTCTGATACCAAGACAGCATGAAGTTAGCTGAAGGCTGGTACAAAGTATTATACTTACAGAGAGAAAAGCAAATGCACAGAACAGTGAGTCTGTTTTAACATGTGATTTATAGGCTAGAGACTCTCTATCCATAATACTTTGCAGCTGGGGTGCGGCATCATTCCAGGAGATATTACACGGGTACCATACAGAAGGCACATGACGTAATTGTTCCACTTCTATACAACCAATAGTTCCCCTGGTCACGCTAATAAAATCTCAGATGGAGCACTTTAACATAGGGAATTGTACATCAGTAAAGATATCTGTGCACTGTATATGAACCAGCACAAGTCCAGAGGAAAGAGACTGCAGTGACTCCAAGTGTTAGCAAATAAGACTTAAGAGGACAGACTAAGTTAAATCCTTTTATATTTTAGAAAAGACAAAAACAGAAAAGCAGGAAAATGCATGATAGTAGGCTTTAAATTGATTACTTCTCATACATGGAGAGAAACAATCACATTTTAAGTATTCAGTTTGCAGAAATAAAGATTTAGGTAGGTCTTGGGGAAAAGTGGGAAGCAGTTCAGTGATGAGAACAGTAAAAACTGAGACAGGTTGCATAAGGATGCTACAGAAACCACTATTACTAAGCATTTTAAAAACAGGTTAGTCAAGCATCTGCCAGACAACTCATGTGTACTTGATCTTGGAGCATCCAATTTACCTCTGAAGGTACCTTTCAGCTGTACACAACTAAAGTTTTACTTGGACATTGCTTCCAGGAACTAATTAAAATTATTTATAATTACAAAAGCTTTCATATGCACTTTTTTGGTCTTAGGTAATGCTGAACACTGATTTAGTTCCTATATTTCAGTTCCCTATTAAAAGCATAACAATTAATTATTGTGACTTTAATACAAATACTCTTGAGATCCAAAGGATAGATTGGGTGTAGATTGTTGACTATTGAAATTGGAGAGAAAATGTTCCTGAAATATTAAGGAACAAAGTGTGACCTGTTTCACTACTAATATGTAGCAAGACCACAGTAGGCAGATGACAAGATAAAGCTATCTCCTTGTATTTAGCAAAGAATAAGTCATAAAACAAAGCAAATCAGCCATGAAATTTGTTATCCCTGGGCCTCAAATCCTGAAATGACCCATATACTTTCAGATTGATAAAAGGAGTTCCACTAAAACCTACTGCTCAGTAGCTAAAATGCCCTAATTACACAGGTTTCATAGAAGAAAGGCTTATTTTAATGTAAGAGCTCAATTTTGCAAGTATGAAATGATGCCTGTGCCAAGTAGCATGTTATTTCCAAAGACTTTTCTTCTTCAGCCATTATAGTAGCATTATTATTACAACCAAACTGAAAATACCAGCACTAACAGAATTTCGAGAGCATACAAACAGGTTAAAACTAGTAAACGAAAAGTAACATTTCCTCTAATTTGAATTACTTACTGAATCACTATAAACTTCAATCAGATAATTATAGAAGATAGGTTAATTTTCTATTTTGGTGGGATTTTGTTTGTTTTTTGCCAAGATTTCTCTGTTGCTTAAGCAAAATCAAAATGGGATTACTAATTAGAAGGATACTCAGCATTTCATTTTCTCATGCAGTATCTCAAGCTGTATCTTTGGGTTACTTATTGTTCACATTTTTTAGATACTACTTTTAACAGGATATTTTGTTGCACAGCATTGCATAAACTCTCCTGAGGTATCTTTGTACTTCACAAATACCATCAAACCAAATCTCACAATATAGTGTAAGTTGAAACAGTAGCATGCCCCCTTCTACAAATCTAAAACAAAAGTACAGAAAAGATAAAATAGTCACTTGACATCTCAAAAAAGCAATAGTTGGTCCTGTTAGTCATAACAAATAGATTAATAGCAAATTATGTAACATTAGCTGAACTTGTGCTTAGGACTTTTAAAAATCCAGAATCAAACACTGCAAGCTGCGGAGTGAAAAAAGGAAACACACTGATGTTGAACTACAAGAAGTACAGTTTAAGCACAAAATGGTTGCATTAACTCTTCTCTTTTAATAAAGCAAACAGAAAACCAGAAATTCTGGTATTTTTTAGCCTTTAAATCAATATAAACCTCTGCAACCTGACCAAAACAGCAACAGGCAAGGCAGATTTTCCTCTTTTACATGGGGCAGCTACTAGAATGCTTAATAATACATTTATTTAGGGATAGTAGATCAGACATTTGACAGATGAACAAATTACAGACTCCCGGTTTCAGCAACAGGTAATATTGTAGAGACCACTTCACTCTCCAACATGATGCATGTTATTCCTTTCTCTTCAGTTTTTCCTGAGTCCTTGTCCTTCTTTACCCAGGTAGCATTTCAGTGTTCCCATAATGAGCTGCCTAAGAGCTAGCCAGCAGTTTCTGGCAAAATATTTTTGATTTCAAGTGAGTCCTTCCCTATTACCTGCAAGTATTTCTGCTTTCCTGTCTTAGTGTAGTGAATATATACACATACCCTCCTACATACTTATATCTGTATGTACACTCACAAAGAAACACACAAGCATAATAGTTCAAATGGTGTCATTAACATACTCACATGTAAAAACCCTGGGTTTCAGAGCTTGTACAGAAAACATGATATAAATCCATCTTAAATGTAAGATTTGCTGCTGTAAGATGTAAGCCTCTCTGTCTGGTTTACAAATTTTAACACGCATACAATATGTCTAGCTTTAGTTCCAACATCAAAGACTGAAAACATCTTTGGGCTTGAAACTCAAACCTCACTTCTATAGTTTCTCTTTTACACTTAACTCAGGCTATTTCTTCATGTTCACGGTACCTAGGGATGAGTGGTGAAGGAGGTAAGAAGCAAGATACATCTTCCTGTTCCATTTCTTAACTCAAACTTGATGACATCCCAGAATACAAGTAACAATAGAGATGAACAAGATAGCAGGGATCCCAAGCTGAGCAAAACCAGGGCTTAGTCATGCACTAGAATTCCAGTATTAAGAAGAGGGTGTTCTGTGACCCAGTAGAAGAATTGAATGAAAATGCTACTGGCTGACTACAGATGAGCAACAGTAGTGCCCAGTGCTGCTAAAGTTCTGCTTGAGCAAACAGAAAAAGGTATTTTCACAAGCACTTTTGGCCCAATAAAATTTGAAGGGTTCCCACACAGATGCCCAAAAGCTGACCTTGACAAAGAGTTACTAGGCTTCCTAATATAATGCCTAGTGCCAAGACACTAACTTATTCAAAGTACAAAAAGGACTATATCTTCTCAAATAAATTACTGTAAGAAAATTTTACCTTAATCAAGAAATAATTCTCAGAAATACTTGGACTGGTTTGACTAAAGTGTTGCAAAATAATCATACGAGAAACAGGACAAATTTTAACCACACGTGGTAGGCTGGTGAATCTTAGGAGTAATCGGGAAAACAAGTCTTAGACTGAGAAGTATTTGGCAATCTTATTTATATGCAGCCATTTTAAGTAAAAGCCTCTCTTCTAGTAGGCCATTGGCCGTGATACTTCAGTTTTACTCTCAACTTAACAAGAGAAAAGAAAAAAAGAAAAAAAAGCTTAAATAATCTAACAACACTCCTTCAGGTAATTGTTATTATACAAAACAGCAAGAACAAGAGAACAAAAACCCACTCACACATACCATTTGACAAACTGAATATAAATGAGGCTAGCAGACAAGTAATTACCTGGGGAAAAAAAACAACCACAGTAAAAACAATCCCCGAACAGTAGTGATAAGACAGTAAGTACAAATATACCTTGTCCTTGAGGAACTCCGTAAAATTCAGCAGCTATCCTTGCTGCTTCCTTACGGTTTCCTTTCACAATGTAGAAATGACTAAGTATAGCGAGGCTGATCTTCACAAAAAGTTTAAAACAAAAAAGTGAAAGTATAGTAAAGTAGACATTGGATAACTGCTGTGCAAAAGGGCGACTTTCTTCTATGACAGTCATTGCTGCAGCACAATCTCTCTCAGTGTTTGGGTCAGGCTCTCAAATGTGTTGATAAGATCATATGGCTCCAACCATGCACTCTTGGGAACAACTGGTCCCGAGGAAAGAAATATCAGCTGGTCATGATGCTTGCTGCTCAAAATATGACGATTATTTATACTGTACATAGTATTGAGTTCACTACCGCTCCTGCTAGCCTGGTGATATCCAAGTGGGACAGCAGGTATCAGGATCATGGATGTACTTGTCCCACTTGAAAGGTCTGTTTCGCTCCAAATTCTGAATTTCTAAATCATTTATTTACCCTATTAATACGCGTTTAAAATACACCTTCAAAAGTATTATTAATAAAATCTGCAAATTTATGTACTAAACCAGGTAACTTGAAATACACATTAATAAATAAACAGAGATTTAATATATACTGGCTTTGACAGTCTTTTATTTTTTTGCTCTGGCTGAAAATAATTATCTAGTATACATAGATTTTAGCATTATATAAAAAACAGTATTCAAAGCAGATGATAAGAATCAAACATCTATATATTTTTATGCTTAAGCCCTTGGAGCATCTAAAATAAAATTAATTAAAATTCAATAGTAAATGGACAACATGAAAAATTTATAATACTCATGATACACATTTCATTGTGCAGCATCATATTATTTTACACCTATGACATAACAGGTCTTATTTCTTGGCCAGTTATAGAGAGAGAGGAACTAAATTCCTCAGATCTTTTATTGATTAATTTGCTAATCTGTCATAAAGTTACTACTCACAGTCATGAGCAGTCATGCACAAGTTGTTCCATTAGTGTGAGTAATTGCTGAGTAAATTGCTGAGTTGCAACATGATCCAAACTGAGGGGCTGCATGACAGAACTAGATTCCTAAATGAACTATAATCCTAAAATCATGGCAGCACAAGAACAGGTCCTGTTCTAAACTTTGATATAACTTTTTTAAATAAAAGAAACAGTGTTTTGAATTATAGCTTAAAATACTCTACCTATAGTAATCCTAAACCTTTCTATTTTATCCTGGATTCTCTTGTTTGGTAGTCAGAAAAAAGCATTTTAGAATGTTGGCAAATGTCCATCAGGAACAAAGGGTATGGCCCAAATGTCACTGCATCCACAGATCCCTCTGAATCCAATAAATGTCATAGTAGATATTAAGGATATAATTTAAAATCTTATTTCTGAAAGTGCTAAAAACAAGACACCTCTTATCTGGCTCTAAGAGTAATTTATTATAGTAAGAAAATATAACATTTTCTAGAAACTACATTCAAAAAAACCTATATAAATGAAGAAAAGACAATGATAAAAGGAAATGTGCTTGGAAATAAATATCATGATGTTTAACAGGCAGGAACTAATTGCAATTACCTTAAGAGAAACAGGTATTCGGGGTTTTTTTTTGGAAAAACTTAAATCCACTTAAAATTCAACTATAATTAGAAAAGGCAATTAAAAAGCAGTATACATTGTAAACTATATTAGTCTGTGAAAAAATACATGCAATTTTTCACTAAATTTCACATTGCCAGCCAGCCAGCCAGTAAAGGAACTGTTTTCCTCATACCATTAATAGAAGCGAGAATGAGTGCTTAAAATGCCAACTGAAAATCTCTTTTTATATTTGGCACATTGTTATCTGACACTGAATTGAGGTGTCATGTTTTCCACAAGGATAAAAGGCATTATGTTCTGTGCTACCACTGCCAATTTCTGTTTCAATCATTAATAGAAATGGTATTTTCCCTAGTAATGCACGCGGTATTGGAATTTCTTACTTCTTCCTTATTTGGACTATTATTATTAAGCTTAATGTGATCAGTCTACAGAATTCTCCAGCCAACTTAAGTACCTGTTTCACAAATCTAACCATACAGACTAAAGGAAAAATATAATTTTGTTATGGAAAGCCTTTTTCTTCTTTACAGTATTTTACAAGATCCTTTTTTCCTGACTTCATATTGAGCTATCTAGTACCTGTGCTTTCTCATCTGGACTTCTCCCATGTTAACTAACAAAATAGTCCTTCTTTGTAGGGACAAAAATCCAAATAGTAACTACTATAAGTAACAGCTGGACTAAACAGGAGTGTTCAGAGTTCATTTTCCCCTTAGAATACTGTTTCCTGCTTCTTATAAGAGCAGTAGATAAGTCACTGAAAATAAATTTTAAGGTTTTAGGTAGTTTTTTTTAGGTTGAACTTTTCTGTAAAGGTTTAACAAAAATAAATTTAAAAAAAAAAACTTCAAAAATAAGGCTGTGTATGCATTTACTATTTTGTAAGTGATGTTTCAAATAACCTCATAGATCTGTAAAACTGCTTTTTGGAACAATATGAAAATTCAGCAAGAGGGTTATTCTTGTATCAAAGCTTGTCTTTCATCCTTTCAAAAATTTTCCTCTTCAGTGATAAACTGCATAAAGATGAATGAAATCATGAGTTTTGAGAGTTTCAGTCCACATATAAATACCAGAAGCTGGCAAATTTACTCTCGTATTATTTCTTCTTTTTTAGAACTCTATAACTCTTATGTGTCAGCCTAACAGGAAACTCTCCCAACTGCATAGAAGAACCAAGTCTATCCTAATCTAAGGTTACTAAAGTGCTCCAGAAATTACCATTGCAGCTTGCTGGCAAACCATGCTATGAGGCACCCAGTCGTGAAAACTGAGCAACTGTTCAGATGTTAACGCCCACACGGCATTTTGGAAGAACCAACAATATGAATAACTGAGACCTGAACACAAAATAGTTGACAGCAAGCCCATGCAGACTGGGAAGACCAGGAACACAAAGTTACAGCTGTTGTAATGGAAATCAGAAAGTAGAAGCATAGGTAAATAAATAAAGGGTCGACAGGCAATGTAATGTCATGAAGAAGTGTAAAAACATAGGATGTAAGTGTTCCAAATTTTCTATTGCAAGGCAACATGAAGGAATTGGAGTTGGGTGTTGCAGCACTGCATTATAATGAGAGATTCCAAATGGAAATGCACCAGCAATATATAACAAAAATATACAACATGATAAAAATATCAAAGCATTTGACAAGAGCAGTGGCTTGGTCTGGATGTTCACGTTTGCCATGTAGTTTTGACTTTTGGGAATTAAATGTCTCTGCCTTGATTCTTCACTTGTAAAAAGGGATGTATTCTGAACATGACTTCACTGCTGTCACCAAAACAGTCAGATATCATGGTAAAAAGAATTCTGAAACTAATTACCTATCTAAGAATTTTATTTTAATACAAAATTTAGAAAACAAGCCTAAATAAAATTAAATATTGCATGTTTATTCACTTAGTATCTACAAAAGGAATAGCAGGTAAATCATTTTAGCATTTAGTGTTTTGTCATAGCACAAAGGAAAATGGCTACAAGCTACACTGAAAATAAACAATATTTGTGGGGTTTTTTTAATTTTTGTTTAAGAACATAATAATCCTGTGACAGACAAGAATTCCCTTAACTCGACATACTAGCACATTCCCAACAAATAAAACAACCACAATGTAATAATCTCTCTGGTATGCTTCCCCATTTCTGGCAATGAACTAATTTAATTTTAAAACCACTTAAAAAACTTCAAATGCTGGAATTTATGGCCTGAAAATTCCATCTTAATGCAGCTTGGTCAGTGACCATTTCTAATGAACATAACCAGAATGATCAAGATAGAAATACTGCCACTTATAATGACTATAAAAATGGTTCATTTCAAACTCCAGAGCTCAGACCAAGCAGCCTGTCCCTTAATGCCTCACTGTGTAGCAGCCAAGTGCAGAAAGTATTCAGCACCTGTTCATGCTAATTCAAACTGTCCAAAATCTAACGCACAATTTACCCTCAACCTAACAAAGTAATATATAGAGAAAAAAATTATGCACTATCTTCTATGATTAATTACATAACCACACTTATAAACTCTTTATTTTATTCTGGCAATTTTTCCTCTCTGCTTTAAAAGACTGGTGTGTTTTATTTTCAGTAAGGCAACATACACAAGAAAAATAACACAACGGATGGAATATCTCAGTTTTAATACTAAAGACTATAAATGCCTTAGAAATATGATTTCTTTATAGGATATGCTGTGTCTTTAGTTTTGAATAACATACTTCTAATTAATTAATATATTTAAAATAGATAATATAGGCTGTAGAAGAGTAATTACTTTCACAGCACAAATTCCATTACATTTAGTCTTAATAGTTTTCTTCAGTATTTTGGAAATGCATCTAAATATCTGAAAGTGAAAATATTTCTTAAAGATGATATATGCAATATAGTATAAGGAATTTTTGTATTACGCTTCATCTGCATGTCTTGCTCCACAGGTAAGAGATGGCTAAATATACACAAGAAGTTGACAATCATCGTGGTTTTGAAACTTTTGTCTAATAACAAGTATGATAGAAGATAAAAAAAAAAAGATACCAGGCAGAGGAATAGGAACTCTTATGTGCTCTGAAGAATTTATTATTTCATACACTGTAGACAGCCAACCAGGAGAAACTTCTAAAGCAATGCCCTTGAGACAGAAAGGGTTTAAAATAAAATTGGTAAAAAGTCAAGTTCTAGCAACTCAGTTTCTGATGTAAGCATATAGTGCTTGATGAAGGACCCAAAAATGATGAGAAGCATGAGCTATGAAAAAGTAAATGTCTAATTCAGCATGAAAAAGTACTCACTTAGTGACCAGCTGACTTGTACTGTAATAGGTGTATGGGATGCTAATCCTCAGAATTTTACCTGACTTATCTAAATTTACTGAATGTTGTTTATGTCATTTCCTCCTCAATCTATGTTCAGCAATTTTTTCTTCTATTTTCTATTAAACATATTTGAACTGAAGAAACCTAGACTCAGAGGAAGTATTTTAAATTTTATTTCCTCATTATGCAAGATGTTACCTTAAGATTGAAGATAAGACAAAAGAAGGTAGACATGCCATACATAATACAATCTTTAAAAAATATATTTAATATTCTTTTCAATAATATTATTCATAAGTTAAGGATAATATGTATTTATGCATAGAAAAAATCCCAAACAAATCATATTTACCTGATAGCTACAAGAAATTCAGAAGCTGGAGCAACAGGAAGACATCAAACAGATGCTGAGTCCTTTTCCAAACAAGAATTCAAGCCCATTAGAATAATCCAAACACTACTCTTCGTAACATAGGGAGAGGTGGCCAATGTACCGACTTCATGCTACTGTTTTGGGGAGATGAAAAGACAAAAAGTGAGAGAATACAAACTTTGTTGCAGAAAAGGCCAAACTTTGCTCAGAATTGCCTTTTCACTGCACTTCATTGCTATTCTTAAGAATTCTACAGACTTACTGAAGCACCATGCCAAAGCCATATTCTCAATAAAAAAACCTGAGAGTTGTGTTATCAATTGAAGCAAACATGACATTGTAAATGAGGCAAATGAAAAGCTTACATCTCCTTATTACAGCTTTTCCTCCTGAATGCCATGTCTATCTAGGATCTACACAAACCATGCGGTGAAGTTATAACTGATATCCAAAGTTTTACTTCATTCAGATTTCTGCAGTTGTTATAATTCATGCTAGTCTCCTGATCCCCCAACCAAAGACTTTAATGAAAAGTCTGTTTCAAAATGCAATGCAATGACATCTTTAGCGGCGTAACAGGAAAAAATGAGTGTCTTAAAACATGCAAGTCTTCTCTTCGTAGTCATGCTCTGACTTTTGACACCCATTCTACTGAACACCCATGTGTTTAGACACCATTTCTCTTCTCTAACAGGACTATGAAATATAATAGTTACTTAAAAAAACCCCACCTTATTCCGGTTTTGTTGCATATATAGTTTCTCTATTTTGGTGTAGGACATTATTTCCATCAGTTCTCAAACTGCTCCAGAAAGTTCAAATGCCTTTGAGTGGCTATAGCAGTACTTTTTTTCTTTTTTCCTCCAGTGTATTAAAATCAGAGCTCTGATACAGTTTAGGTTCTATACAAATCAAGTTGTTCTGATACAAGAATGATGTAACCTTTTATTTCTAACATAATTAAAAGATTGCTTATTTTTCTGCTAACTCTTAATGAATTTAAATTGGTTAAATTGAGGTATTTTGCATTTCCTCTCTGTTGAAAATACTACTCCTATCTTAGAAAATAGTTCCATTATACAGACTAGTGTATCTTCATTTCCAGAAAATGGAATTATTCGCCAAGGATTAAATATAAATCAGTACCTCTATACATTCTCTATATGACATGCACTTAAAAATAGCTCAGATATTTAAGCAATTAGGAAATTCCTGTTTTCTAACTTTCTCAGTTCTTAGAAAAAATACACAGAAATCTCAAGTCTGTATCACT
Organism: Serilophus lunatus; assembly: GCA_013399895.1. Lineage (NCBI taxonomy): Eukaryota > Metazoa > Chordata > Aves > Passeriformes > Eurylaimidae > Serilophus > Serilophus lunatus. The sequence goes on along the minus strand of VXBA01004034.1, from coordinate 27,557 downwards.
TTGTTATACACCCACTGAATATCTGCTCCTTGTAATGGTGAAAGATGCCCTTTCAACTGAAAGTCCAGTATTGAACAATCCCTGCTATCAGCCACATTATCACATAAGCAGCCTTGAGCTGCTTAACCATTCCATCTAATCACTAGCAGTAAAGTTCTACATAGAAGGGAAGCAGGTATAACCAACCTGCTTACAAGTAAATTCAGTCTGAGCTCTGCTAGAAACACAGTAAGTTTGTCCTACAGTATTTGTTGCAGTCCACTTTGGATACCTAACATAACTCAACTATGAAGAGTATTACAGAAGATTCCAAAATAAGTCATGTGTGTACTTAGAGACATTACTAAACTCAGAAACGTGTCAGATAGCAGGCACACATAGCTTGCTGAAAGAAAAATCTTGCCCCTCAGGAGTTAAAAAAATTACCACCTCCAGCTGCCCATTCCATTCCTCAGCTAAAGGTTCTTGTCCCTCTCTTTCCCTTCCTGGAAATCAACAGGAAGGAATGTGCATTGGTACACTCTTCAGTTCAAAATCTAACAATTTAAACTTTGATGAGTTTAAACTAACCTGCTGGCATTTACACTGAAAAAAACCCAAACCCTGTTACCCCCTACAATCCATTCTGCTACAGAGAAAATAACCCCATGGAAAAAGCCATAGCAAATAAGGAGAGGAGAGTAATGTCAAAATGCTCATAGATGCTGCCTCTTCATAAGGATACTCAGGGGTAACTTTGGCTGACCTTATGTACTGCTTGGAAGACTCTTTTCATTTTGCATCCCTTTCCCTTTGTATAGTTCCTTTCTTGGGTCCAAACAATTCTTTCATCACCAACCCATGTCTACAGAACACAGACTCCCTCTTCAGCAATTAACTCAACCTCTTCCTTAGGATTGTGGTACCACTGGGCTGTGCTTTTGGTATTTCAACTAGCTTGACAGAACCAACTTTGCTATTCTCTAGTAGGCAGTGCAACTACCTTGCTAATCTAAATCCACATAGCTGAACCTGGTATTTTTGCACTTTTTACAGTTAATCTTTTCTTTAATGAACTGCAAAAATGTCACAGGTTCTTATTAAATAGATGTCTCTAAATAAATAGTACATAAATAAATCTGCATTCGAATCCCAGAAGAGCCACAATGTGCAGATTTGGTTTTCATCACATAGACAGATGGTATGTGAGAAATGAACAGGAATTTTCTGTTTTAACTGACAGTTTTCAAAAGACCAGATTTGCACTGGTAACTAACGCCTCTCTGCAACTTTGAAACCTAAACTTCTTCAGCTGTTTGAATTGATATTACCTGATCTAATGGAACTATTTTGGATCCATAGTAATGTTTTATTTAATAATGTGTAAGACCCTTAAATTTCATCATCAAGATAAGACAAGTGTCAATTACTCTAAAGTGAAAAGTTTGCTCAAAAATAATCCGAGTTGTGAATATTCTGTCATCAATTTGAATTTCTCTCAAAACTGTTAATTTCATTCTACACTATAGGCTGTCTTAAAATTTTTTCTTTAATTAAGATATGTTTTTATTTCTAAAAAGAGTGGAATCATCTGTTTAACTTTATACCCTCTTTCTCTAAACTTTGACTGGTTTTCTTCTAGACTAAGTAAGAGCGATTTGTTTCCTTTCTGCATTAAGTACACTTTGGTGCCTAAGAATGTTATTAATAAAAGGAAATTACACAGTCAATATCATGACTTGGTAGGAATGAGAGTTAAAAGTTTCTTCTGTAAGCGTGTGTCACTATATGCTGACTCCCATGGCTAGTGTTCATAATAGAAAGGTTTTTTCCATCCACTAAAATTTCTATCAGCTAAATGATAGCATCATGACAGAGCTAGTAAAGCATCCTTTTCCTCAAGCTGAGGCATGACAGTCTCTGCTTGGTGCTTTTACAAGAGATATAAAAATACTTTGTGATGAAGAACTCGCAAGTGGCTGAGTGAATGAGGTAAAACCAGGGTGAGGTGGATCAGTAGTACCCAGGCTTCTTGCCATAGAATACAAAGGACAATGAAATGTGAAAGGTCAGGTTGAATCAGTAATGTATGACTTTACCTAATGTGGCTTCATACGCCTTGGAATGGGCCAACCCCCCAGGAGCCAAAAATTAACTGTCAGGCTTCAAAACATACTGACTTTGGAACCAGGAGTACTTGGCTCCCTCTCCAATGCAGCTTTTATTTTGCCATATATTGATGCCATTACATGAGATGGTGTACTAAAATATCAAGTTCATTCTGAAATCAGAAATTGACTGAGATTTTCCTGCTCAAGGACTCACAATATTACCATAAAGGCAAGTGAAAATTTCTTCTTGCTTATCTTCTTACTCTGCATACTTTATAGATCCAAAGCAAAAAAAAAAAAAAAAAAAAACAGAGATGAGAAGGTTAGAAACAAAACCCCTTCAATGTGGTTTAAAAAGCCTACTTAGTCACAGCCTTTTCATACCAGCTGTAAAAATGCCCCACCCAGAGGAGGTGCTGAAAGGGGGCTTAGAAATTCACAAAGTTCTTTGTGGTAGCATTTATTTTAATCTTCATCTTCCTATCCAGAGTGGCCAGAGAGGTTGTGTGTAGTTACTGCCTCTTGAAGAATTAACATTTTAATAATAATAAAAGACAAACTCAAGACAGTATTAAGACATTTATGGTAAAAAAAATCAGGAAATATATACAAATCTCTAGATCAAAAAAGTTATCTATCCAGTCCTCATCTAACACAGGCACCTAAACTTTCATCTGTAAAATTAGTCAGAGTCTCAAGTCCCAAGAAGGCCAAAGGTGCTGCTACCAGTGCTGAAGTTAACACCTCCCCTTTACTTGAAATTCGCAAACCGCACACCCTACACTGTCAGCCACCTCCAAACTCCCACCCTGTGTACTGTGTTAGAACCAATATGACTTCGGTGGGAAAACAAAGAACTCGTAATCTCTGTTGATGGTCAGTGTCAACACTTGCCGTTTTACTTACAGATGATTAAAGGAATCACTCCGTAACTTGAACATCTTAGTAGAAGCATATAAACCAGAGTGCAAGCTACTCTCCCTCTCTCAGATGACCACTAATCATCAGCTGCTGACAGAGATCAATCCTGCTGAAGTGCCAGCACTATAAAAAAAGAACACGTGTTTAATAGATCAAAGAGCGCATATGAACACAATTCCAAAGTAGGGCAATTCTAGGAAAGGACAGGAGAAGAAAGAAGACTTCTACATTTCAGACTCAATCCTATCTCTGGATTTTGTTCAATGAGTTTGTAATGAAAAATATGAAACTTCTGGAAGAACCGGCCTGAGCACTGCCATGCCTTAGGCTCTCTGCTGGTCTGGCATGAGTATGCAGCTAGGGTGTAATGTCTACCTTATGTCACTGCATCTTGGAAATGGCCTCCCAAACCCTTCTACCTCCCCAAGATTCTATAAGTTTGTTTCCATAATTATAGTATTGGATCGGAGTAACATGACCCATTTAGCTGATAATGACTTTCAACATAATGTCACTATTCTTTGCAAAACACCAGACTTTATATTTTTGACAGAGCAATTTGGAACACACAAGCAAACGGCTATTGTGAATAACTATCTCCCCTTCTTCCATTACGACTGCCTTCTCTGTTTCAAAATTTTTCTCCTCTTTTGATTTTGCAAAATTTCAGTCATTAAGAAGCTATAGATGGTTTCTTTATTTTGAAACAGTAACAGATCAGTCCTTGAATAAATTACACCATCTGCCTTCCCCTGCATACTCTGCTTTTAAGTGGCATTTATTTAAAGGTTCTACTAAAATAAATTCAAACCTACACAAGCTACAACCATATTTGCCTTAAAAACACATGAATTTGGCTAAACCTTTTGATTTTTGTCTTCTTCAGGTACTTGACTACTGGTTTGGAAATTTAACTACTTAACTCCTGTAGTTCTGCCTTAGTTACTTCGGTTCTTCCCAACAGTCATTTTCTTTAACTAAACAAACAGTTAATATGAAAAACTCCAAATAGCAACTAAAAGAACTAAAAGCAAGACCAAAGTCAATTGTTTGTAGACACAAGAAAAAAACCAATGTTCATATTTGAACTATCTCTTTGATTACATCAGACATTTTACAACTTCTGAAATCTAAGTTCCTCTATTTGCAGTAAATGCTTCCTTGATGCTTCTAAGTCTTCAAATATTTTGGGGGAAAGCACTCACTTTTCAATAGAGTTATCCATATGTTCCAGACCATAAACCATCACAATAATTAACGTTTGGAATAGCATAAAATAATAATCCAACAAAAAACCCTGTGCTGCTGGAACTCTTATGGAATATCAGGAAAGTCAAGAATTACCAAATGCCAACTAGCAAAGAGCTTTTTCCATCAGAACATTGCTAAAGAGCCCACCTTCTTGGGCCTGAGACTGATTTCAGTGTGGCAAACACAAAGACACACAGACACCAACTGCATAGTGGAACACGGGTTCTCAACTGAAGCAATGTCCTCAGAGGTACCTTAACATCCTACAAGTAATACTGCTAAACAGATGTGTTACAGGTATCCAGTCTGGGTGAAAACAAAAAGCATGAGTGTGATATTTTTCCTTTTCCATTCCCTACGTTTTCGTCCCTGAATCACAGACCCGACTCTTGGCTACAGGGAGGAAAAGAAACAGCAGCAGCATTACAGAACACAGGTATTTCAGAACGGCCTGACAGTCCCCGCCTTCTTCTTCCTATCCCTTCAGTCACCATGAGACATTCTGCCCTTTCAGATCCCCGAATCCCGAGCTCCTTTTCCTACTCCCTGTATTTGCAACACTGAAACCTTAAGGAAGGGAAGAGGAAGTTCACTGTAACCAGACCACTGCTGACACCTGTTGTCAGCCCTGAGAAATCGGCGTCAACCGTGCCTGGTATACTTGGTACAGGGACATATCAGGGGTGGGAACCCAAAAGAAACCCCAACCAAACCATTGTAGAAGCTCTCGCTCGCCTTGATTCTCATACCCTTCATGTTTCAGGCCCAGAAAGCAGGAATGCACAACAAACGGGGGCTTTGGAAAGGAGTTAGAAATCACCTCACTACATAAATTTAAGCTTTGCCAATGTGAAGTGGAATTTCAAACAAATTGGAAGAATAAGGTGGAAGATTGCCTCATCCTGCAAACAGTGTGGGATCACCGAGCCATCTGGTAAAGAAAAAGCATTCCAGCAAAATCCCAGCCACTAAGTAAGGTTCCTAGACAATGCTGAGAATGTATGTAACAAAGTGGAAATGAATAGGGGAAACAAGGAATGGCAAATCACAGTCCCAGTGACAGCAAGATACTTGCGTCAAGTGAAAATACAAGCCTTCTCCTCAAATGCTATTACTGTACAAGCGAAAAAATCCACTAGAGCAACAAACACCTGCCTGCTTCCGAGAACCAACGCCTTGGAAACACAGCAGGTGGCGAACAGCTTAGAAAAGGAAACGTTCCAGTACGCGACCACCTTTCATCTTGCCAAAGTTAGGAAGGGACCAGGACGGGGATATTAAACACTGCTGGTGTCGGCGGTGAGAGCCCCGGGCAGCCCTGCACCGCCGACCCTCCTACAGCCACACAGGGAAGATGAACCACCGACAGCCCAATGGGGCGCAACCGAGCGGCAAGTCGTGCCTATCGTACACATCGGACGGCCGAGCGGCAAGTCGTGCCTATCGTACACATCGGACGGCCGAGC
>VXBA01004034.1:0-21186 GCA_013399895.1 Serilophus lunatus | reverse complement strand
GGAGGGGCCGGGCTGCGCTCCCCTGTCCCGCCGGAGCGCCTCGTCCTTCTCGCTAGAGCTGCCCTCGGGTTTCTCCTGTGCTAACCCATCCTTTCCTGTCTGTGACAAGTACACTGCCTGGGATGGCTTCTCTTCCGCGAAATGCACCGGGTGTAGGACACGTAATGCCACATGAAAAGCATGTTGCCCATGGACAAAATGTATTCACGCAAATTTGTGCTGAGAGACCTTTCTTTTTTTTTCCTACCATTTTGGTGTTGTTTTGTTTCCTTTTCCTCGGAAGAGATACTTTGTCACAGAAAACTTCCATCCGGTTAAGTAGGTGTGATGTGTAAGGCAAGAGTTTCCCAAGCGACTGAACAGCAGCTGCTGGTGCCACCAGACAGGAGAGGGCTTTGCTCCTGCTCCTACACACGTGGCCCTTGGCGAGAGCTGCCCGGGGGAATTGGGCTTGTAGGACACTTCTCTGAGCTGCGTTAACCCCAGTAATGGCCTGTTGGTTGGTTGGTTCTGGCTCAGATTAGTCAGCTAAAGCAGCCCAGCCCTGGAAGTGTTTAAGGCAAGGTTGCATGAAGCTCTGGGCAACCTGGTCTAGTGGAAGGTGTCTGTGCACTCAGCAGGGAGGTTGGAACTAGGTGGTCTTTAAGGTCCCTTCCAACCCAGGCCATTCAATGATTCTGTGATGACTCTGTGGAGCTCTAGAGCCACCCCAAGGTAGGTGGCATAAAGCTGCTGTAAAAGCATATTGGGTGAGCTCAGCGTATAGAGGTAGCATTCTCGTGCCTGATTTGGATGAAATTTATACTGCCAGTCCCATCCGTGGTGCACAAATCTGGTATTACTGAGGGTTGTTACGCCACAATTGCTTGTCTTGAACTTCTGAATTCTGCAGAGCCCAGTCTGAAGGCCTGCTGCTCCACCAGACTGACAGTGATTAAGAAGCAAAGTGCTAGAAAAAATCTGCTACTTAATAAGATACTGCTTTTTGCAAAGAGATGGAAATGCATAGAATGGCTTAAATAGGGAACTTCTCTTGGTGTTTGTCTTAACTGGTGTCTCCAAAAGTGTTTTACGCATGGGTAAACTTTTTTTTTTCCCTCTGAGATTCCTAAACTTAGTTTTAATGAAATGATGTGTTAACTGTTTTCCAAACTGGAATAAATGTAACTGTGAAGTTCCTAATTCATAAAAATGTTCTTACATGGGAATTAAGGTTCATAGCTGATTTGCAGATGGTAAGTTTGATAAATTGATGAGCTTTGTGAGTACATATGGAAATATCTGCTCTATGTCTGTTATTTTCCAGTTTCTTTTTCTATTGTGGTTAAGTGTAGCAATGTCAGATACTGTTCCAAATGCGGATTTTGAGTAAAGCCTTCCAGAATGATATAGTTTTCCATAATGTTGAAGAAAATAACCATTTTCTTTATGTTGCTAGTTAAATACATTACGGGAATAAATCTTGAAACTCGTGTGAACTACACACATAAACTACTCTATCAGAATGGTTGGTGTGTCTTGCTCAAGACTGAGCACTAGAGGCTTTTTTTTTTAAGGGAAGTCGAGAATTTCTCAATATTGAAAACAGTTGCCAGCAGACAGCTATATTGACAGTGTTCCAATCAGATGTATATATTTGGGGATGGCTAACACACATTTTACTAAAATGAAATGTATCTCCACCTAAACTGGACTACCTTCTCAACAGGAAAAAGTTTCTGAGCTACTTGAATGTCTTAGGCCAATGAGGTGGCAAGACCTGTTGTTCAAAACTGGGCCACAGTAATTTTTGGAAGGCAGGTGTTACTTTGTAATGTTGATTATATCTTAGCCAAAAGGATTTAAAAGAAAATACAGAAAACGGATGAGGGAAGTATCTAATAAGAGTCATAATTATGTAGTGTGTGAAAGACAAATAATGAGAAAGGATAATCTTGTGTTTTGTTTTGTTTTAGAAAAAATGTAGAAGATTTCACTGGACCAAGAGAAAGAAGTGATCTGGGATTCGTCACATTTGACATTACTGCAGATATCCTTAAAGGAAAAAATGGTGTGCAAGCTTCTTGAAATAAGAACACATTAACATCTGTTTTGGTTACCTTATAATCTTCAGATATGCAGGACTTGAGGAAAACTAGCAATTTATCTTAAAATAAAAATTTAAAGCAGCAAAAAGTAGTATTTTACATAGCTATGGCAATGAAGTAGAATAGCTGTTTGATCTCTCGCAGATGACAAGTTGGTTTTTTAATGCCTGTTTTTAAAATAGTGAGGTGCACTGTATCTAATAATGAGGAGTACAGCTTAACATCTGGACAGCATTACTGTCAAGTGAAGTTTGTGTTGCTGGTTTGAGGAGTGAATTGATGATAAGAGTTTGTATGGCATACTATTCCAATTGTCATAGTAAGTCTAGAAACTGATGCACCTCTCAAACTCATTTTGTTGTGAGGCTTTCAAAATTCTGGCCAGGTAGGTGTTGCATTTCTTTGCTTTCCTGTTAGTCCGTGTTTTGTTGGGGAAAGAGGATTATGTTGTGGGTATTTCTAGAGGTTTTTGTTTGTTTGTGTAGGGTAGGTTTTTAGACACTAGAAGTGCATTATCCTTAGGATTTGAAATTTTTTGAAAAAATTCTATGTTTTTCTGCAGAAGTCAGTACCAAATATGAGGCAGCATGCTTTACCTCAGGTGATTACACTAAGCCTTGGTTGTGCAGCTGGGCTGAGATTCCTGGGATTTTTCCTTGTCTGCTGTGTTTTGTCACTGTTAGGCAAGACATTGTTTACCTCAGTGTTACATTTACCCTGTTTTGAAGAACACTACATTCTGTAAGCAAACCACATAAAATACAACATTCATAGAAATGCCAGATAAACAGCCTAATCAGATTTTTGCAGCTCTGTCTTGCACAAGAATAAGAGGATTATTTTTTTATCAGATGGAAGCAGGAAGCTACTTAAGCTCCTAGGAAGCTCCTATGTCTGAGTTTTGGCTCTGAAATACTTATACATAGCAAAATCAGAGTGAAATTCTACAATAGATGCATAGAATTGTACACAGTGTAATACAGGGGGAAGCAGAGCAAGGCAGGACTGGACCTCTGAGAAATTTTCTTATACAAGGATTAGTCTGCAATATGTGAGCGTAAAGATTCTGTGTTTTAAAGACTTCCATCAGTAGCACTAGTTTTTAATTTTTTCTTAACAAAGACTCTGACTTAGTCTTTTCTGCCTGGCATAACTAAACCTTGCAACGTTTAGAGCTGTAAAATGCAACTATTTCATAAGGGGTTTTTGGTAAAAATTTTTAGAGATGCAGGAACATGAGCTCTCTTAACTATTGGAAACAAGTTGTTAGTCCTGGGAAAAATTAAATAAAATGGCAGTTAGAAAAAGAAACTAGGGAAAGGAAAGGATGCAGTTTTCACAAATTCCTTTAAGTGTACTTAATTTGTTGCTAACTTTTGCAAGGAATAAAAATCCCCACAAAGACCTTCAGAATCTTGTCTGTTATTTGCAGCTCAGTGACCAAAAATGTTCGAGTAAAATAGCTCTACCTATTCTTGCAGTGACAGCATTAAATAATTGTTTCTTTCTTTTCTTACCTTTTGAATTAGTACCTTAAAGCATGATTTAGTCTTGGCATGAGTGAGTGGAAGAATATACAACAGATTTTGAGACTGGTTAGGGAATCTGTTCTTTCAGATAATGGTAAAAAGAATACAGAAGACAACTGGGAAATAAAAGATTACAGTTAATCTTTATTGTGAGTTAAAAGGTCTTTTCCTTCACTAGTCACACATGGCGAATTTTATTGTTAAATAAACAGACAACTGTTTAGAATCCCAGCATTGTTACACTGACAGTCTCAAATGGCAGTCATCAGTTCTTTACTGTTGATCAAAAATCTAAGCAGAGTTTTGTTCCAGTCTAATGAGCTTTCTTTGTTTCAGTAGGTAATTGAATTTGCTAATTTCTGGTGTCCCTTCATAATATGGAATACTTCCCATCTTCTAACTTCAGTAATGTGGGTATTAGAGGCCCTTTGAAAACCCTACACTCCGCCAATTTTGAATTGTTTATTATTATGTTGTTTAATCTGGCTATATTTCGAACCACAGTTGGATACCAGGGTTCTCTGATGGTATAAATAATTGCCTTAAGGATATTTACTGAAGAATTCTGTTGTGCTTTTATGTTTAATGTTTTATAATAGGCTGTTTAGCAGAGGATTCTGGTTACTAGCTTAACAATTAAATCATTGGAAGAGAAATAGTTGTTAAATTTCAAAAATAACGAAAAAAAAACCAACTAAAACCCTGTCACTTTAATAAGATTAAAATACATGTTTCAAGTGGAAATGCTCTGATTTATGAGGTATGTTTAAAGGTAAGAACTCACTCTAATTGTCATATTATGTTTAAGTCTAGTAAAAGTAAAATAAGGTTATGTAACTACAATATGGTATTTTTCTTAACTCGCATACATCTGCAGAGTATATTTGACTGGAATGTTAAACAATTGTTTCTATATTTGTCCGCAGAATATTCAACAAAAAACAATGTAAGTATCAAAAAGAAGATTGAGGCAATTACCATTTTAGTACTGCAGCTATTTTTAAACTTTCTCTAGTTCTGCTGGGAAGACTTAAGGCACCAGCCTTTCCTATTAGCTTTGGCTGTTTTTACTGCCCATCATGATTGTTATTTTCTTGACAGTTTAACTGTAGCGTGGGAAGTTCACCTTCATGAAACCTAACTTGATATATGCCTAGTAGAAATGGAGAAAAGTAACACGTGCCTTGTGTTGCAATACACTTGCAATAGTGTACTGTAAATTAGTTTTTTCACTTATCTTCTCTGTCCACTTTACTTTTTACTAGCATTCTGCAGTTGGCTGCTATTAGAAACAAAATATAGTGGCCTTTGGTCTGGCCTTGTGTGGTGGATCTTTAGTTCTTAGATCACAGAAGTGTTTCCCTGTACCAGTTACCGTAGCCCTGTAATTCATTTATGTCTTGCTGCATCCCTTAAGTTGCTACTGATACTTCACTTCGAGTAGCTGAATATCCTTTTCGCTTATCTGATAGGAGCTGTATGGAACAGCTTATGGAAAATTATTTTAATGAAACACCATGCTGCCATGGTGCACTGAGTTCTAGTTAACTAATGTGGTTATGCTGCAAAGATACAGAGAAAGCTTGGGGTTTTTTTAACTTGCTCCACAAAACTATCTCCCTGCTTTTTAAAATTTTTTTTAAGTATCTTAATTATAATATAAAAAACTGGTGGATACTGTGTTTGTACTAAAATAGTTTTGGGGATTTCTGAGACTGTTTTTTTACTTCATCTTTTAGATTTTTTTTTTTTTCACATAAATCACTAGTTTTTGCAAATACTGAGAAATAGTCTTTGATAAAGTACTAAACATTAGTATAGAAAAATATATATTTTCTAAGTATAAACATACAGAGAGATTCTTCTATGAAGTACTAGACATGATTGTTTAGCAATCTACTTAAAAGAATAGCATAAAGCTTCATAAATTTAAGAATTTGGGACCTTTTCAATTGCTCAAAAAATTTTGGGGGCTATGCTTGCAATTTAAGTCGAGATTTCTTCCATTGAAGTTGTGCCACACTTCACTGTGTAGTAGCACTAGATTCCCCCCCCCCCCCCCCCCCCCACCACCAATCTTTTCTGTNCCCCCCCCCATAAAGCATTATTTTGTTTATTAGTTATGAATTGCAAGCATGTATCTCAGGGGCTTCGGATTAATAATGCTGTGAAATTCCAGTGTCTGAATGTGATAATGTAAACTCTCTTGCTGACTTAATTACAATTCTACTTTTAGGCTCTAAATCAGGTGGTCCTCTGGGACAAGATCATGTTGAGAGGGGATAACCCAAGGCTCTCCCTAAAAGACATGAAGTCGAAGTACTTCTTCTTTGATGATGGAAATGGTCTTAAGTAAGTAAATCCTTTTTTTATTACTGTTACTCATGGTGTTTTGACTCACTTCCATACTTTGCATTTTGTATGTCTGTTTATTGGTGTGGTAAGGTACCTATATTCTATCTGATACTCTTGTCAACCTGTTGCATCTTTGTAGTTTGATTGTTAAAAGATGGCCTTGGGATACAAGATATCCTATGTCATCTGTAGACTAGAAGACGTACTGCTATTATGACCAATAGGCTTCTGGTTTCTATTTTCAGTATTCTTGTCTGCGTAGAATTGGTTCTGGACCAGAAAAATAATCTGTATCCTAATGTGTTTAATACTAATAACTATTAATTAAATTGGTTAACTTGAGTATTTGTGCTGATAGTCTTTGTTGCTTTTGCAGGGGAAACAGGAACATCACATTGACTCTCTCCTGGAATGTTGTACCAAATGCTGGCATTCTACCTCTTGTAACAGGATCGGGACATGTGTCTGTACCTTTCCCGGATACCTATGAAACAACAAAAAGTTATTAAATTATAGAATTGAATCATAATCAAGATATTTTTATACTTCTATATTGTGAATACATTTTATTGCGGTTTCTTCTCACGTCCCATGCAACTTTTCAATGAAAGGAACTTAATTTCCTGTGGTCTAACAGCATAGGAAAAAGAAATTAAAGTTCAGGTTTGTTTTTTTAAAATAAAACATTGACAACGAAATGTAAGGGAAACATAAATTGCAGAGTAAAGGTTTTGAGGAGGGGGAGAGCTGAGGATTTTTTAATTTTTTTTCCTGGCCATCTGAGTATAGATCTCTTTTTCTTTTAAATAAATATTTTTAAACCAGAAGATAGTCTTCCTGTGTTTGGGCTTTTTTTAAGTACTGTGATAGATATTTATTCTGTGCAGAACTTGAGTACACTTTCTGGAGTCAGTTTCTGGGAGTGCTTCAAGGAAATGGCTCTTCTATTTTACAGCGTTTTGCTAAATCCATGCTTAGCACATTACAGTAGGGTAGGCTTGGTCCCTTCTAGGACTGCCAACAGCTACATGGAAAACTGATACTTCATTATCTGTCAGTAAGCCTGTAGATCTTGTTTTGAATGCCACTGATGTAGCCAACAATTCTGTATTACAGGTTATTTTAGTAACTGCTTATAATGCAGCAAACAGGAAGAATAAAGAGAAATCTGTTCAGCATGAGTCTTGACTTTCAGCGTAAGAGACAAACATAAGTCAGTAAGAAAAGTAAAAGGTTTTGGTAAAGAAGTGCTTTCTACAAAGGAATCTCTTGATTTTTATTGGGATCTGCTGAGCGGAGAGAATGAGCATGCTTGTTTCAGAAGGGGCTGGGGAAACTAATATTAGAGGGGACCTTCCAGAGCAAGGAATGGGACAGATGTTGTCCAAAACAGTGTGGGAAAACATTTATAAAATAGAGGATTTTCACAAGATAGAGTAATGGAGAAAAATTTACCAGCTTGAGTCTACCTGCAAGTCTTCCTGATTAGCATCAGCCAGGAAAGGTAGCAAGCAGTGTGCAGCAGTTTCAGTCAGCACCTCTCTGTGGGCCTCTCTGTGGCTGTGCATCCAGCTCTGCATCCTTCACTCAGCTACAGCTGTGAATGACTGTTCCAGTTGGGAGGAGAGAAGGAACAGAGTATCAGGATTGCCTCTTGGCAATAATAATGATTTATACTGATCAACTAGTGGGTTTAGATCATTGCATATCCAGAAGGAGCATGCACTGCAATTACCTTCCTGGCATAGTTTTTAATGTACACGTAAATCTTCAAAATATGACAGGAGTTAATTTATTGCCAGACATGGAATGTTCTGAATGTACTGGTAACTGTAAAATTAAACCTGAGGTTTTAAATACCGTAAAGCAGAAAAAAATAAAGGGAAAAATGATTTCCCTGTTGTTTTGATTTCACCTAAGAGCTGATGGATTTTGAGGGAACAAACTTGCTTGTAAAAAGGCATCTTTAATATCTGCGAATTATCCCTAAGTGACTACTTAGTATATTCATCATGTTGGTGTATCAATCAAAGAGGTGTTGAAAAAATTTCCAAAAAGCTCTTTGCCTTTACAAGCAAAATTTCGTCAAAGTGCAAAAACTAAAACATTGTTTTCACAGGAATATTTTAGGACAGTTTTTCATTTGTATCCAGTATACTTACATGAATTTCAGCTCTCTGAATTTGTGCTGTTTTCCACAGATTGGCATAATCAGCACACTGAAATACGTAACTTTTTTTTGTGATTTGATATCAAATGTATATATTGCTCTCAAAACTGTTGTAGAGAACTTAAAACTGTCATAGAGAAGGAAAACAAAATATTTTTAGGGATAATTGAGCAAAGTTGTGGAGTTCTTTTGCTAATTGCCAAATATGTGGTTGATTTATTCATTAATTATATTCCTGAAATATTTACTGAAACATTTCTTGTGGTTTGGCATTCAACCCATTCCCTGCATTCCTTTGGCAGTACTCTTCAAATTAATATAATGACTGTCTATTAAAGAGAAGCTTTGACTACAAAGACAAGGATCAGCTGTCAAAAAACATTGGGGAAAAATTGAGTTTCTTTCCTCCAAAGTGATTTATTTTCCCCAGCAGACAGTACCAGAATTTTAAGAGACTAAAACTGTAGCTTTCAAATGTGATACTTGGAACTTTACTAGTCTTTCCTAGCGAAGAGAAATTATGATTGAAGTAAGCATTTTAGATGGATGAAAAAGAAACTGTCACAGAGTTCAAGTTCTCAGAGAGAAGAACTTGGTTTTATCCTGATGCTGTTAATAGCTTGCTCTTCACTCCTGAGCTACCAAGCAGGACAGGCTTATCTCTTCTCAGTCCAGGGTGCAAGGAGGCAAATTCCTCAATTGATCTCTAGAAAAAAATAAAAAGCCTTTCAAAAAGTAAAATGGCTGCTGTATTTTGTTGTGACAATTCTCAAGCCATTTGTGAAAATACACTCTTATAGAAACAAATTGCATTTACACAAAGAATTGCACATAGAATTAACAAGATTGGAAGAGACCATAAAGATCATCAAGTCCAACCTTTTAAGTTAACAACCTATCCAACACCAATCCATCATCTAAACCATCTAAATCATGTCACTAAGTTTATAATCCAACCTATCCTTAAACACATCCAAAGACAGTGACTCCATCACCTCCCTGGGAAGCCCATTCCAGTGGGGGATCACTCTCACTGTGAAAAAATTTCTCCTAATATCCAACCTAAACCTCCCCTGACGCAGCCTAAGACTGTGTCCTCTCATCCTGTCACTGGAAGCCTGAGAGAAGAGACCGACCCCCACCTGACTACAACCTCCTTTCAGGTAGTTACAGACAGCAATAAGGTCACCCCTGAGCCTCCTCTTCTCCAGGCTGAACAATCCCAGCTCCCTCAGCCGTTCCTCACAGGGCTTGTGCTCCAGCCCCTTCACCATCCTCGTTGCCCTTTTCTGGACACATTCCAGCAACATAAGGTCTTTCTTAAACTGAGGGGCCCAGAACTGGACACAGTACTCAAGGTGAGGCCTAACCAGTGCCAAGTACAGGGGAAAGATAACTTCCCTGGTCCTACACCGCCTTGGCCGCCTGGGCACACTGCTGGCTCATAATCAGTTTCCTATCAACCAAGTCCCTCTCCAGCACACTTCCTCTTGTCTCTTACGCATCTTATAAAAAGAAGTAGTGATATTACTGGCAGCTGGTTATTCTCTTAGATATGTTGCTAACTAAATATTGGTGGTTTATGTAGTGATGTGTACAGAGTATTCCCTGACAAGTAGTTTACTTAATAGGAAGACTTGAAATACTTTTGTGGAAGTGTGAACTGAAAATACTTATGATGCATTTGAGGCAGCAGTTTTTTGCTGAGGTTGTGGAGACAGGAGTTCTTGTGTAAGGACTGAAATTGGAAATTCTTAAAGTAGCCTGGGTTTCTGTTTGCCATTAAAAGCGTGCAGCATAACACTGAAAGCACTATGCAGGAAAGGAAAAAGGCTTTTAAAAATCTGTATTTAGAGCTCTGCTTCCCTGCACATACAGGCTTGTTTATTGTTTGGCACAATAGGTACTGAAAATAGAAAGACATTGAGAAAATTAATTACTTCTAAGTACTAATTGTTTATTCTTTTAATAAGGTTGTTCTAAACAATGAAATTAAAGCTGGCTAATATGTCACTTACCAGCCAGATTCACATAAGTGTTCCACATGTTGAAAATGTTACTTTTCTGGAAATTGTTTTAAGATGATGTGTTTTGCAGGAACAGTAAAATGAAAGATATTTAGACTGAAAATTCAGATACTGAAGAGCAATCTTACTCCAAATTTTTGTTAGAAAGTACATAGAAAATACCTATTTCTAGGATTTTCTTAGATAAGAAGAGTTCTGATTTATTTGGCTTTTTTTTTTATTTTCAGTTTTTTTGTTTGGTTGGGGTTTTTTTGTTGGGTTTTTGTTGTTGTTGTTGTTGTTGTTTTTGTTAGAATAGCTAAAAACATTTTAAACTGTTGATTCAAATAAACCAATAGGCATATGCCCTTTAGCTGGAAAAGTCGCATTCTGCAGACATTAATAAATGCTCATATTACAGCAGTCAAGCATATTTTTATTAAACCAAAAAAAACCCAAACCACCACAAAAAAGCCCTAAAACTTTGCTTGCACAGGCCTAATGGCTTCTGTATCATATTCCAGTGCCCTCCGACACTTCCCTTGGACCATTTTTGTGATTTGCACATTATTAAACATAACACGTCAAAGGTAATGCTATTGAAGACAAGGCTCGTGTAAAGAAGAAGTAGGTATTCTGTTAAAGTTTTGGTTTCCCTTAGTATCATGTCACAGTAACAATCCTAGAATAATGTGAGTTGGAAAGGACCTTTAAAAGTCATCTAGTCTGACCTTCCTGCAATGAACATCTTTGACCAGATCAGGCCGCTCAGAGCCCCATCCAACTTGACCTTGAATGTTCCCAGGGGCGGGGCAGCTAACACCTCTCTGGGCAGCCTTGTCCAGTCTCTTGCCACCCTTGTAGAAACCATCTTCTTTATATACAATCTAGATCTACCCTCCTTCAGTTTAAAACCATTATTCTTTGTCCTATTGCAACATGTCTAGCTAAAATGTCCATTCCTATCTTTCTTGCAGGCCTTCTTTATGTGTGGAAAGGCCTCAATTAGGTCTCTCTGGAGCCTTCTCTTCTCCAGGCTGAACAACTCAATTCTTTTTAACCATCTCTAACCATCTGCATGCCCATAATGGCCACCTCCTCATCTTATGGTCAGAAATTTTTGCTCCATCTCTCTCTTCCTCTCTCCACCCCCTCTTCTCTCCTCCTCACTAGCATCCTCCCTCCCCTTTGGTCCAAACTTCAATACAATTATTTTTTTTTTTCAAACATTAATGGTCTAATAATGAAATTCTAAATCCTCTATGCATAGAGAAAATAAAAGCAAAAAATTCGGGGCTAATCAAAGATACCAAAGTCACCTGTGACTCTCCTCTGCTTCCCAGATGTATATTGTGCTCCTTAGTGGTGTTCACATACGTTCTGTCACTCCTTTAAAATTATGAAACTGGCAGAAAATAGATTAGGGAGAATATGGATATTTGCAGTGCTAGAGGACCATGAGAGTGAGCAAGCATTTTTGTAATTTGAAGACATGTTTATGTTGTACTCCTAACTTTGTTAGCAGCAGTTGTCACCTGTTTTGCAGTTGCAATCCAAAGATTTCCAAATGCTTTACAAGAAATATACATTTTTATTTCCAGAAAGATGCAGATATTCTTAAGCCATACTGGAAGTGCTTTTGCAAGCAACCGTCTCAAAAACGCTACCCCAGGTAGTTAGAGCTGCCTTTGTGGCATGTGGTGAACAAACCACAGGTTCTACCAGCTGGCTGCACAGGTGGCTTGTAGGCAGGGATAATTGAAAATGCCTAATTGGGACTCCTTTGGCAGAACTCGGCTTTGGATGCTACGTGTGGCGTTTTGCTTCTGTGTTGCAACAGGGACAACAGGTACAGTCCTATTCATTCAGTCTGCCTCTTGCTTGATGTTCCTTAATTATCCTTATTGTTTTTTGTTTTCTAGGAGACTATTATGTTCCTGAGAGCTCGTGCTGAAAGGAATGGGTCAGATTGGTAGATACATAAGGTTTCACAGTGTGTTGGCAGGAGCTATAATGAGAAAAAGGGAACTGGGGGTGGCTATGGAAGACCAGCTCAGAAATGAGTGTTCGGTTTAAATGTAAAAAATGCTTGCCTTCAAGAATGTTTGGTGTTAGCTATGAGAGGCAGACAAAGAAATCTTTTCAATGTAAAGTAGTAATTAAAGATTAAGAGAGAAAAAATGCTTGATGATTGATCATTGTGGGTCTCTTCCAAATCAGAATATTCTGTGATTGGGAAGTAACAGTGATGAGATTGTCTGTGGCTGCTGAGGTCCTTCTTGGTTTTGGGTGGGGTTTTTTTGATTGTGTGTTTGGGGGTTTTTGTTTTATTTTACTTATAAAAGGTAAATTTCTTTCTCCTAACTCTGTAAGAATGAGAGGGACAAAGTTTCTTTTTATTCTCTGCCCTTGCAGCCCCCATCTCTCATGATTACTTGTCTGGTTTTTGTGTGTGTGTGTGTTTGTTTTGTTTTTTCTTTTTGCCTTAAGAATTAACATAGTAAGAAATAGAGGATGCTGCACATATGGCAACAGCCAGCACTGGCATTCTTCTTCTTAAGGACTGGATTTTTTAATATATTTGCAAGTGCTAAGATAAAAAGTAAAATGTTTTGTACAGTTTCAAATTGTAATGAAATAATTTTAAAATTATATATCTCATGAGACATATTATCAGAGCTCATTGTAAGGACTCTCATTTCACAAGCTTTGATCCACATGAGCAGTGATCTTGTCCTCACTAGCACCTTGCTGTAATTTCAAGTGTCAGTCCTAAAAGAAGTATCTCCTTAGGACTCCCCTTTTCAAAGGCATCTAAGAGTAAAATAGCTTTGAATAATTAGTCAAAGGAGCAACCACAGAAACAGTGAACACTGTATCAAGATATCTTGATTGAAATAAAGCTTTTGACACTGCCTTCTGTGCTATTAATGAGCTATGAAGGAAGGATCCATAAAATACTTGAAGACTAAGACAACAGTCTTAAGTTTTTTAATACCAAACTGGAAGATGGGTTGGGCCTCATGATTCAGAGGAGGAGTAGTTTGGGTGGTTTTCTTCTACAATTTCCTGGTTCTTATGCTATTCATAAATCTTACACTATAATATGCTTTAGGAACAGCATTTTTTGCCAAACAAAGTCTTAGGAGCACAGAGCTGGTAGCAATAGTAATAGATACTAAGAAATGTTAAGAATACTTTGGTATTTGGAGATTTATTTTTTGTTCTGGGGTAACATAAGGACATGGAGGTATGGTCTTTGACTCAATGACCGTTATTTTTCTCTGGCCCCCATTTTTATTGATCAGAAATTTGAAAAGCAGATGCTGACTTCCTCAAAAAGGACAGTAGGCCACTCCTCAAAGTCAGATAACTTCATATAGGAATTCCTAAATATTCATCAAAGCTAGTGGGTGTCTTCTGCTAAGGTATGTCTTATACTTGGCATAATAGTAATGCCATGAGTTCATTAGTCATGTCTCTTTTTTAATGGTCTTCTTTCTCCAAAAAAGAGAATTTTTTCAATTACTATATTACTTCAATTCAATTACTATATTTTCCATTATTATGCTAGTATAAAATTCTGAAATGTTCATATTAAAGAAATCAGGATCTTCCATTTACATTCTCCATAACAGTCCATTTTTCTTTCAGGGGTGCCCAATAACACTGTATGATGTATATGTGTGTATCTCTAGTTCAGTGTAGTCCTTCAAGAACTGGTCAGCACCAGGGACTTTAGCAATTTTTATTTCAGTGCTCCTTTTATGTCAGAGAACCAGTGTCAAACACCGAGACTTGTCGGCCCAGTTCTCTTGGGTGCAACACCAGCTTACACTCACTCCTGATGAGCTAGGAGGTGTCAATGGCTCATTTTCTTAGAGCCAATAAGTGAAGGTTTTAGTTGGCTCTGATTTTAATTTTTATCTTTTCTGTCAAAGAGAATTGCAGATATTTTGCATTTAGAGCACTGATATGCATTTGCAATTAGATTCAGAGTAATTTTTATACTCTCTTTTTGGTGATACTGTAGTAAACAACAGTTTTTGTTGCACAACACTGTAACTACATGTTCCGATACAGGCATTCAAGAGATATTCTACCAGTTTTTAATTATACTTATTTTTTTTGTTTTTGTTCATGCAGAGGGAAAATGAACAAAATCTTATCCAAATTTTATTTTTGCTTGGAGTAAAGGATCAGTTTCTGTGGCTGAAGGAGGAGTTCTGGATTTGACATCCATATAGGCTTTCAGTAAAGGTCTGCTCTCAGCTTCTGAAGTTTTGAGGTTTTTTTTCCTCTCTAAACTTTATCCAAGAAAGTTTGGGGTTTTTTGCTGCCTCCATATTGAAGAATTCATAAACTATTTTACTGTTTTCCATTTTTCTCTATATATTATTTCCTTCCTATTTTCTAGTGATCCAGTAGAATTATTTTAATTCTGTTAGACTGACCTTTTCATGCACAAAAATAGTTTCTGAATTGTGTTTTACCGAGAAATGGTGTTACATGGTTGCATCATAAAATCACAGGTGCTTGGATATTGTAAAACTGAGTCTGACTTATTCGTACTAAAAATTCCTTGTATTTTTGACAAAGAACTTTACAACATATGGCAGGATGGAAAACTGGAAGCCTTCTGTCTATCAATTCTGTGGCAGTTCCCTTTGCTGTTTTTTCTAAAGCAACATTCATTATTTTCTCCCGTGTGTTTCATGGCTTCTTAAATAAAAACATGTTTTGTAGCTTTTGTCACAGATGGGGCTTTTGTAAGTCAGTATTTTAATGAGCATTTCTTTTGTTTCAACTGGCAATTATATAATCCGGCAGCATGACTAAAATATTACAGAATAGTGTAGAAATAGCTTTCTGAAAAATATTCAAACTAAAGAAAATGGCAGTGCAATACCAATAGAATCGCTTCTGATAATTTATTAAAAATAATGTGCACAAAATTTATGTTAAGGAAAAACTGGGTTTTTGAGGACTAGATTTGATTACTCCTGCAGGGAAACTTTGTAGGAAATTTTAATACACTCACTATCTTGAATCTAACAAGTAAAAGCAATATTGATGCAGTTAATTTTTGGAGCCTCATTGCATCATAATTGTAATAATTTTACTCTTTTTTTTAATAAATTATATATTCTAAAGCATCTTCTTTAGTCTAAAAACTAAAGGCAGTTTAATTCAACAATATACAGTTTGTATATTTGCCAGCAGATGTCAGGCATTCACTTTACATAACAACTGAGCTTGAGAAATGTCCATTTTCACAGTAGCATACATAAGAAATTTAGATTTTAAATTTAGATATATAATGCTATTGTGCAGGCTGGTACCTATTAGACTTGAGAGATTTTTATTTAAAGAATGACTTTTTCAGGGTGTTTTTGAATTAGGCAGTGGTGGGCTTAATCCTAATGTGACATAATCTTTTTTTTTAATATTCGATGTTTATAAATGCCATGTATAGTATGGTAAAAAATTAGTCAATTATATACATGTGTACAGAAGTGATATCCTTGCATTTGTCTTCTCTAGACAGCAAATGTCTGGTGGCATTTAAGATAGTGCTGTTTAGTTTATCCCTGGGACTTGAACAGTTGTCTGTTGCAAATGAGAGAAACTATAAAGTCCATGACAGACTTAGGGAAGCCAAGACTAAGTCCTACAGATCTTTCATTTACCAAACAAGAGGCTGAAGATGATAAAACTATCATGCACAGATTTCAAATATATAGGAGTGGTGTCTGGTTTTCTCATAAACACTTTGAAACCTAATTAATTGAGAAGACAAATAAAATTTTCTGACTTTGAATAATATGGATAGCGTTGCTGTAGGGAATGACAGGACTGGGCAACATAGTCCTTGAAGCTCTGCTGTTGTAGTGAATATATTTAAGGCAATTTTCAGTGCATTTATTAACTGTTTGTTAAATTTTCCTGTAGAAAACAAAATAAAAATATTTTTCGTAAATATTTGGGCAGTGGAGCAGGAATAACCATCCTTTGAAGTGATATGGTATTTCAATACAGATAACCACAATGACCCTGTTCTTTAAGGTAAATGTCTGTGTTCTGTGCATCTGCCCCTGCTAAGTGGGAACAGCTGCTTCCCAAGGAGACAAGATACAAGTCAGCAGCCTTGGTTAAAAACAAGAGAAAGGATTGATCATGAAATAAGAACTGCTGCCTTGGCAATTTCCCCTGTATTAGAAACAGAGAGAATCCTCTCCCTACCCAACTTTATCCAGTACAAATGAAATGGACCAAAATAATTGACATTAGAAAATATTATATTTTATATATGTGTGAAAGAAAAAAAAAAAAAAAGAAGAATACATCTATTGGGCTTTTTTTTTTTTACACGTTTCAGAATGTTTCAGGGGTTTTCCCTCGTGCACAAGAACTGGGAAAGTATTTTTGATCAAAAACAAAATGGAAAGACAAAGACTAGATCTGTATAAACAGGAATCAGTAGTGTTCATAAACCGCTTTGAAAGTGTCTCAAACTGAACACGCCCAGATAAAATATGAGAGAGGATAACTTTGTGTAAAGGTAAGAGACTTGGAAGAAAATCTTGCACATTTCTTTTACATTTCATGTTCTGAGGTCAAGAGTTGGTAACTCTGCACAAAGTAAGTTTCAAGAGCTTACTGATCCAACAGGTTTTTGAAGAATGAACATCATCTAACTACTCCTTTAGTCAGACATAGAAAATCAGTTAGCATCTGCTTATCACTTGACTTAGCAGCTTGTGTTGATCAGCATTACTTTCTTGCCAGTGATATGTTTCTATTTATTTTGGACCTAATTCATTCTTCTCTGAACTGCAAGAAGTCTAATGAAATAGTTAGCTTCAGCCATGATGTCCAAAGCCTAAAACAACTCAGGGCATCCCACCTTGCCAATATGTGTGCAAAATAACTTCTGGATAGCAACAACATTTCAGAGATTGTTTGGATCATATAATACACTAAGAGGCAGATAATGTTAACCCTGTCAACCAATTCTTTGTGTAAACTATGACAGGTTCTTGGGACATGTCCTATTCTAGGCTTCTCTTTCAGATTTTTAGCTACAAACCTGTCATGAGAGTGGCCAGAGACAATGCAGTGCAATCTCCCCAGGGCTAGGAAGGCTGGAGTGCACACCACAGGTCTGTAAAGCTGAAGAAAGGGACCATTTCAAGGTTACTTACTGTCAGTTTGCATTTGACTGTGTCTCTCTAGAACTTTTATTGCTTCAGCAAGATGGTGCTGGAGGAGCTTCTGTTGCTCAGGCCTGTTCCAGGAGATTCAAAGTGACTCAGTGAGGTGAGGTTGTAGCACCCTCTTTCATCTGATCTGCTGTGTCAAGCTTCTGCTTGAGACAAGGATGTAACCCAACAGTGGATGTAGGATTCAGATCTGCAGCACAAGCCCATTCATTTTTGGCTTAAGTCTCACTTAACTTAGGCTCTCAGTTCTTACATTTATTGTTTTGGAAGTACCTGGTATTTAAAAGGTCGTGGATTATAAGACGTGTCAACAGAAGGTTCAATTTTAAATGTAAAACCTGTAACAATGTATATGACTATTCAGAGCACTAAAAACAAGATTTGCAACCATGCAAATAGTCCTGCATGGTCCCTTTTTGAAAGAGAAAATACCAACTTCCACTTCCTGCTAATATAAAGGTCTTTTCCATTAGCAATATTAAAAGGTACCAACCAGACTGCTGAAGTGCTAATCATGAAAATGCAAACACACAGTGAGAAATAGTCTGAAATCAATCAAGTAATAAAATTTCTTTTCTTATTAAACTACATTAATGGTTTGAATAATCTTTTATTAACACCAAGCTAATACACTGAGCTAGATTTCATTAGGGAAAAAGTGACTGAGAATCGCTTATCAGCAGAAAACACCCTTGCAGCGTGTCACTAGATGGCAATGTTACACATGGCACGGCGGGGGGTATGGCTTTTGTTTAATGTACAAGCAAATTTTTAACACTGGGAGAAAATAGCTTTTGGAGGCAGTTTTCATGAGTAAAAGTGCAGCAAATGAGAAGGTAGACAAGCATATAACAAGACTGTTAACAAAACCCCATATATTTATAATCTCAAAAGGAAAGATGTGTTAACAGTGTGCTTGAAGACCATCAGCATTTAGGGTGAAACAGAAATTGCCCTAGCTATATATCTAGTCAAGGTTTGTGTCACAGTGCTCCTTCATGAAAGAGCGGCTGGAAGGTTCTTGGCATCTGCTGTCCTTCTTGGTAGCTGGGTACACGTAAGGCAACAACTTGTTAAAGTTTGCACACATTTTGTGAAACTAAATGTTCCCCTTATTTTCATGGTGTTTTTTCACTTTGGTTGGCTGAGGGTTTGTTTGGTTTTTACCTCCAGTTGGAATATTAGGAAAGACCCACTAACTGGAGGAACTTGTTGCAAGAAAGCAGCACTTCTCAGAGCCTGATGTGACAGTACCGTACACGTTATTCCCAAAAATTCCTGTGGTATCAAAGGGAGTTCCACAGGCATAACGCACTAAGGGTCCACAACACAAAGATTGCATGCAATGAATTATAGAAGGGAAATTAAGCTTTCCAGTCTCCTTCCTTATCCCAGTGTGCCTCGCTATTGCACAACAGATGGGGTCAAGTGACCTCTCAACGTACATACAGACTAGTGCCCATTAATCTTGAATGGAGGTAAGATTTCATGGCATGCAAGGACTTTTTTTTCCCCCCTTTTGCTGAAATACAGAGATGCTATGGGGAAATGAAGTCTTGATGATGCATTGCCTTTATACAAATGGCATATTATTTTAAGATTAAAATCACATTCTCTTTCATTTTTATTGTAATGAACCATAAAACAACGTTGCACAAGATGGATGCATTTTATTTGCTCTTAGAGTTGCTTGGCTACGAAGTTTGAATAAGTTCATATTAGATGAGGAAACAAATTTCTTAATTCCTACCTACAACCTTAAAACTCAGTAACTGGAATTAAATGTTAGCTTTTTGTTGTCAGGACATTTGAAAATCTATCACAATAGTTTTCTCAGTCTTTCTTACTGATGGATATGTTTCCATTACTGTTGTTCATTCATGAGAACAGGGGAAGTGATGCAGGATGAGCTGGTGAGAAAATGTGAAGGAAACAATAGTAGTGACTCACAACTGAAGTCTGTGTTTTAGAAATTCCCACCTTTCAAAGAAAGTCTGCTAAAGAAAACTCAAAGTAATGTCCTAGACAGGTCAAAATTATATTGAAGTAACACTATGGCATGCAAAGTATTGTTTTTAGAGACAACCCTATTTGCTTGCATTTTTGATCTGAACTATTTTTGATTTAATGACATGCTAAAAATTGCTTGCCCAATCCATTGTCTTCAGAGACTGCCTTTTCTTTGAAGACTTGGAGGAGTTGAATTCTGCCAAGAGCTGACTCCTTTCTCTGGCATTCTTCGGAGCTCTCTTATTGAAGTGCTTAGTAGAATATGTTTAATACTTCAAAAGGTTTTAGTACTGCAAAATACTAGCAAGGTTTAATACTACAAAGGCTTAGGTCTTTAAATGTTAAATTCAGTATAACAATATTGTGAAAACTAGCACTAAAACAAGAACACAATGAACAAAAGAATATGGATAATGATGTGATAAGCCACAGAAGGTGCTTAATTTTTATGCACTTTACATATTTGCCATGATAAAAAAACAACTCCATCTCCCTCCAGATCCTTCTGTAAATGGTCTTTTTCCCAGCTAGTATGTAAGAACTCCACTGAAGTTTCTCCAATGTTCTTCTTTGTGACTGTACCTAGGATCAAACTAAGGCACATACCATGCATATGTGATTTTACCACGTGAGAAATGAATAGTGGTGAATAGTGGTTCTGCTAAGTTGGAAAATTGAACAGAATTAATATCTTGAGAAATTTAGTTCAGTGTAGTAAGATTTTTATCTGCTGCTTCTTATATGTCTCTGCATATGGCTTCTGTTACATGACTGCTTGGAAGACGTATTTTCTTATGAGTGCTCATTAGCTGTCATGTTAAAGGAGTCTTGTTTATCTGGGACCTCAAGTTAAAATTACAGAGGTTATATTTTTAATGCTGAGTTGATGTGTATATGGCACAGAGAACACTAATAGGCTAAAGCTGTCTTGTTAATTCACTAAACATGAATTACTGTGCCATGCACAGTCTTTTTAATGTTAATTTATTAGTACTCTTTAACGACATCTGGAAAACTCTTTAAACCATCATCTGAAAGAGTTGTTTCTAAATGTGTATGTGTTCTGACTTATTTTCATAGCAAAAAAACCCGTGCTAAACCTTTTTTTTTAATGACTATATTAGCGTTACCGAGTTACCAGATATTTCAGTGGTTGTCTACTTAAAATCTTTCCAAGCCCTTGGAATGTGTTAGAGTGAGCAATTTAATAAGGATATAACCTCAAACCATGCACAGACAAAGTGAAATATGAAGGCAATATATGCAAATTCCCAGAGTAATATTATCTAAATATGTAAACATACCATGATATTTATTAGGTGCACTGTGGGTCACTAAAACAATCTTTCAGAGAGTAGCTATGTAGCTGACTTCTGTGAATGTTTTATTTCTGTATATCAGTATGCTTTTGGGTTTTTTTTTAGCCTGTGCTTTAATCATTATGATACGTCTCTTTCTTTACAATTTCTTTGCCCTGCCTGCTCCCGACAAATTCTGTGGTCAAACACCTTTACTTAATTTAACGGGTTAGTGTAGTTTTGTACAGGTGGTAAAACAGACTCCAAAGAAGGACATCAATATATTCCCGTCTTTTTTTTTTTTTTTAATTTCAAATTTTCATTATGAGAGAGATATGGAATGTGGAAGGCAAGTATGATTATGGTTTTTCTTAATTCTGCATTGTGTAAATGAAGTAATAATGGGAGGCAGAAAGTTACCTTTTTTATAAATACACAGTGCCCTCAAGTGTGGCACACAGGTTTTATTTTTAAAGATGACGTATTCTACCAGAGGCAAGGCTGTTCT
>VXBA01004033.1:56421-93546 GCA_013399895.1 Serilophus lunatus | reverse complement strand
CTCTCTCTCACAGTCTCGAATACTTCCAAGCCTATCTACTTCTTCCTTAAGCTCTGCCACCAGACAGAGCAGGTCGTTCACCTGGTCACAACGGACACAGGTACTTTTAGTATTACCCTCCAGCAACAAGGCTCAAGCACTCCCTACAATCGAGGCAGTCAGAAGTCTGCACCACCACGTCCTTCCACAGAGGCGCTGTTTGAACAAGCACGCTCTTTTGGCCAGCAGACTTGGACTGTTTATTCACCATTATTGGTGGGAAAGACAGGGTAAAGGAGGAAGAGAAGGAAAAACAGGAAGATAAGCCACCTACCAACCAGCGTCTACAGCCCTGCCTGCTCGACCTGCCTGCTCGAACTGCTGCGCTAACTGCGTTGAGAATGCCTCTCTGTGACAGCCTCTCTGCGACCCTGTTTGCTCTCTCCTGTTCGCTGCGCTCCCTACAAGCCCTAAGTCTTTAAATGCGACAGGCAAGCCCCACTGAGCCAAAACTCTGCCCCTCCATGCCAGAAGCATGCTGGGATCAGCACCTTCCAAACAGCCTGACCCAAGCTTCTAATCTTCTTTGCAGTGGCGGGCTTATTGTTATTATGGCTTATGCCTATTGTCATGAATAAGTGGTTAGGATGCTTAAAGAATCACTGCCAAAGATTATGACAAAAAGCGGACTTTAACATGGATTTGTGAAAGTAACTTTAACAGAGTTCAATGGCAAGGTTCACTCTGTTACTACGTGAATGAAACATATATAAGAAAATCAGATTAGAATTAAATAAAAATGATTTCCACAGAGATCAGAGTTGCAAAAGATAAAAGATGCAAAGGGCATGGATAAAAAAATATAAGGGTACAAAAGTGTTCAGCAGCACTTAATCATTGACTAATTTAACAGTTTAAAGTGATTCAATAGGACTTACTAGAATTATAGCAATAACTTAACTGTATATCCACAGTAACAACATTCATACTGCAGCCAATTCACACACACAGAGGCACAGAAATATATACATCTATATCTATATCTGTAAAGGTACTGATCAGAAATTCCCCTTGATTTCAATTAAATACTCATATCGACCCCACTGGTGTTTCTCTTCTGGTGAGTTACACCTTAAAGAGTATGGAAGGGTAGGGTATTAGCCTAGGTCTCACTGTCAATGATGCTCTTTCAAGCATCACAAACAGAAGAGCTCACAAGCACCCCACTCAGAGTTCCTGTGCAGCCATGGTGGCCAGGAAAACTCAAAAGCATCACTTAAGATTGCTCTTCATGAGGTCATAGAGTGATTAGTTTTAGTCATCCATAGGTTTCTGTGCTTGGCATATCCCAAGTCAGTAACTATTGGAGGTTTGTTTTTTTTTTTCCCAAAAAAATCCAGTAACAACACTTCACTTCACTTCACTTCACTTCTTCAGGTGATTTATCAAGGCTAAGAAGGATAACACCTTATCTGTTTTTCCCCAGATTGGCCAGGCATCTGATAGGCCTGTTATGGTCAGCATTGTTCCCACTTTTACCTGCAAAATCTCTTGTTATGGGAAAGAGGCATTTGACTACTTAGCTTGTTTGGTCAAGGCTTATCAGGAGCTACTAAAATCATAGAGTGGGTCCAAGGAGGAGAGGAGAGAGGATGCACCACCACAATCCACTCCATGACTAACGTAAATTCTTCGAGCTTCACAGAGCAATGGTGTGGTTGCCTGTTCCCTCTGTGATAATTAAACAGGTTAATGCTATATTCTTATTGTCATACTAGGGAGGTTTTTAGTTAGGATATCTAGTTGTGTGGATTTTGTTAAACATGGCTGGATAGTATTATATATGTGAGGAAGTCCTTGGAGTTTGTCTGCCTAGCAATTCTCCACATTCTAGCATACACAGTAATATTCAATAACAAACATGCTGCAGTGATCCCTTACAACCTTATATATTCTGTGATTCTATGAAAAAATTAAGATTATATTACTGGGCATTTAAAATTTGGTGACTCAACTAAATTATAATGTTTTATACCACAAGTGGCACCCAGCACATTTTGAATTGGCCAAATTCAAATTTTTACTAGAATTTTCTAAAAAATGCTCTGTTTCAGTGTCCGTCCTTGCTAAATAATGGTTTGGAGTACAAAATTCACAAAATTGCAAATAAGTGACTGTAAAAAATTCCAAAACCCTGAGGAAGAGCACAAAATATTGTTTAAATTTCCTTGTTTTCCACAATGCCAAATTTATATTTTAAGACACTAAATAAGTACATATACAGAATTAGTGAATACATTCCTATTGATTTGTTGAGGATGAAAAGCAGCATATAATTTTCAAATTTGCTTCTCAACAACCAAGTGCCTCCAGTAGTGTTAAAAACAAAGATGAAGAACTCTTTTCATTAAAATCAGATTAGCTGACAGATGATTTTGAAGACCAAGTGGGACAATAATTACTCCTTCATAAAGAATGGAAAAAGTTCCAGTGTCCATGAATTATATAAATAAGAAAAAGAAAGAAATCTTTGGAAGAAATATCAAGACCTGGAGGCAGTAACAGTGTAAATCCAGCTCTATTTGCCTACACAAGCAACTGCAAAATGTATGATTAGCCTCAGATCTCATATTACATACATAATTATCAGCTAAAAATTGTTGATGCAGTTATAACTCAAACAGGTAATAGGAAAAATAGCCATATCAATGTTATGTATGTTATAGATATTAAACCTGTGGTCTAAAATCTTTTTCACTGTGGTTCACATACCATGCATTTGAATCGGATATGAAGCTGTGTCAGCTTTGATCCTGTTGTTCAGTGTACACATATGAATCATTGTGGGGTTTCTGTTTGTTGGATATTTTTTTAATTAAGGAATTCCACTTATCTACTTCATATGAAATACTTCTGGTTAAATCTTGTACTCAGATGGGTCTACCCCATGTATGAACTACAGTCAGTATCATAAGGTTCCATGCTTTGTCTGGTCAGATAGAGCAAGTCAATTCATACTAAAACCACTTCAGAAACTTCCGTTTCTATCACAATCTCAGAGTATTAGTGTATTCTAGATATGAATAATACAAATTATGTCAGAAACACCACTCAGGTCTTGCAAAGCAAAAAAAAATCTCAATATATTTTAGTGATAAGACCACAGTCTGAAGAAGATTTTGATTTTTTTAAAATTTAAATAGTGAGTTTAGCAACAGCTATACCTTATTTTTAGAGAGTATATAGACATTGTGAATTTTCCTAATGTAATGCAGTGGTTTCTAATACATTATGCAAGCTCATGTTTGCTTCATTTCCTGAACTCAAATGCCATGCTGAATTTTTGGCTGCAATTCACTGAACTCCTATTCCTACTTAGAAAGATTTATCTTTTCATATGGAGCTTTAATCAAGACAAATTCTACCACAGCATTTGCCACACATTTTTTTGCCATGTGCTATGTATTTAGTTCACGCAGAGCCGGCTTCAAAGAACTGTAATTTGAGTATTACATCACTTCTGTCATTCTGGAATTATCTGAGGCCTGTTTTATTTTTCATTTCTTTTCCTCCCACCCCTACTAACTTATTAATACATAGGAGAATGCATAGTCTGTTTTATGCTCTGAATACCATCTTGCTTGCACTGCTGGTTTTGCATATACAGTAAAGATGGTCTTAGTCAAATGTGAAAAAGCAGAATGACAGTGCAGGAGATGTTTGGATAGATTCATAAGGAATAGTTAGATTTACTGGCTCCCCAGTATTTCTTATATTGAATTTATTCAAATCTCTGACTCATATATCATTTATGGAATAGTGACAAGCAGCTTATGAATTAGCCAGTCTGCTATCAACAAATTGTTATGAGCTCATTATCAAGCTGACTTGGGGGCACACCATACAGATTCCAGCTGGATTGCACACAGTGTATTAAATGCTGTTCAAAAGCTCTCTTAAAATATTATTGAGGAGCTGTCCAGCCACTTCTTTGATTCACAGTTGAACAGTTATTGGAGTTTTTGTGTTGGTTGTTTGTTTTTTGTTTTGTTTTGCTTTGTTCTGTTTTTCCTGAAATAGAAATCACAGAAACTGAAAAAAAAAAATTAGGGACTCAGTTTCTGGTTTTATCATAGAAATCTTCACTATATTGAGGATATTTGCACCCTATAGAGTAGCTGTGCTATCCTGCCAACGCAAATGCATGTGCCTGGGGTAGAACTACTTGTCTGTAACCCACTTTTCAATCTGTGGATCAAGGACTGCAATGCAGTACTAAGGTACTCCTGCTGGCCCATTATATTCTGATATTTACAGTCTATCTGCATGCCTTTTTTCTCAAAAAACAATCTCTCTGATAGGAATCAAGAGAAAAAGAGATCAATTATACAAAATATTTTTAGTGTAACAGGATCTCAGACAAAAGACTCAATGAATTTGAGTACATGGTAATGGCAGTCCTTTGTAAGGGCTGCAGGGCAGGGTTGATGTGGTCTAGAGGAACTGAAAAGACAGATGTTGGCAGCTGTTTGCTTCGTGGCCTGTAACAAATGAAGTCCCATTATACTCACACAAAGAAACATATTCATAGTGCAAACCCAAGCCAGGACTACTGTATGAGTGGCAATCTAATTCCAGTGAACATTTTAGAAAGGCAAGTTTTTAATATCAGATGTTTCAAGAATTTCTTTAAATTAAAATATGGCCTAATTTATCATGCAGATACAGCCTGTAGATAGCTGCACTGAGCCTAACTGATCTACTAATCTCTGTGGCACAATTCAGGTTGGAATCAGCCTTTGAAATGGTAGCGCTTATCTCTAAGCATGCTAGGGAACATTATCAGTTGAGCTTCTCTGAGACACACTTACCCAAGTCTGACTACCTCTGACTTGACACATCACTAAGCAAGTCACAGGAAGCCAGATTTTAAAAAAAGTACCTATGGTACCAAATGGGATTTTCCAAAGCTTCCATAGAGCCTCAATGGCATTAAAAGCAATTAGGCATTGTCAAACTCCCTGTAAGAGGCAACGGTGCCTGTGTCTTAGGTCTTAGGCTACTCTGTACCTTTGAAAGTCAAGCTGTTCACCTCTTTTTTGTCTCAGTCCTTTCAAATGGGAACACAATATTTAAATGCCACAAACACATATAGTCAAACTTAATGTTTGCAACAAGCTTTTTAAAGATTAAGTAGTCTCTGGTAACAGGCATAATATTGCTGTTCCTAGTCCTCAAATAGATGGACTGCCTTCTGGCCTCAGGCAATATTGAATTTCTACAAGGTTTCTATTTGTTACATTCACAACAACATTTTATCAAATTCTCACTCAGTCTTGAAAAACCCTATTTTAACACTAGCAAAAACCATGATCAAAGGGTTTAAATGTCCTGAGTTGTACCATTTGCTACAAAAGTTCCATTATAGAAGCCGTCTTAAAGACAGACAAAGACATTATAGGAGATTTGTTCCTGTTGTCATCCATGTTTTTTGTGTCCCTTTAAATGCATTCTCTTTCCTGTTTCCATGAATCTGCCCGCATTAGAAATCTTCGGAAGCCTTCTGTAGCTCTGACGAGAGGAAGCAAGAGCTCAACCTATAATAAAAAAAGCACAGCTAACACATTCACTTTGCAGAAATATGTTCTGAAGTGAGAGCTTAACTTTTAATTAGTCAATTTCTAGCACAAAACCATATTGACTTCCTCCCTGTCCACTGCTGGTTTTCCTCAATTGTGGTAGAATGGAAGCTACATCTGGGATCTCTCTTCTTACAGACCTTTTTCAAGTGACAAACCAGCACATTTCTCTGGAATCCCATTATTCAACTTCAGGCTATCTTTGGATAAGTAGGAAAAAAGGCACTTCAAGTTTTGGGGACAGCCTGTGCAATACTTGGAAAACAGTTGAAAATATTTTATATAAAATAGAAAAACAGGTCTAAAAGCAGTGACCCATTTAAGACATTCTAATTTTCAGGGTGTGAATATAATTCCTTTTTGAGAGTGTAGACAACTTCAGACTTCATCCATGATTTAAATAATAAAATACTAGCCCTTGGAGCAAACGAATAATGAGTTTAACCACCCTCTAACTTTCTTCCTGAGTGTATCTCTATCTTGATCATTAAGTTGACTTGTCAATCTACTTTACTATAGCAGACATTTTGATAATCTAGCCTCGAATGCCTCTGTGATGGAGCACTAAGTGATAGTCAGCTACCTGAAAGTTTTGACATTAGCTAAAAAGGGAGAGCAACCATTCGACTTTGCTACTTTGTTGTTCTAGCTCTTATTTCTACTATCTGCTCTCCATCCAAATAAACTTCTTGAATTTATGTCTCTTTATCTCATTTGAAATCCTCAGATCCTGCTCATATCCTGAATTCCCCATGTCCTGCTCCTATTGTTCCTTGAGGGTTATTGTATACTTTGCAGGCTCAGGCAATGGTTGTCAAATCAGGGCTAAATATGCTGCATCAAAAGATAACGTGGAAGAGAAAAGAATAGCAACTTAGAGCACATTCAGGGTAATTTCCAAGAAGTGCATTTTCAAAAAAAACACAGAAAAACTCCCAAACAAAACCACCACCATCACCAAAACTACATTAATTCATTGATTCCCCAGCCTGAGAAGGTTCTTCCCAAAAGTGCCTTCTTAAAAAGTTGAAACTATTGAAATACCTCAGTGGGATGAAGGAATTCAAGATAGGAAACTTCTTCCCTAAGGAGCTAAACATGAGAAGAAGGCATTTCACTAGTCAACATTTCTGCAGCTTGAAAAGGTGTATTGGGTCTGTCTGAGATGGAGCCCATTTCCCATACAGCAGCTCTCACAGTGCTGTGCTGCGCATTGGTGGCTGGAGTGGTGCTGATAATACACCAGTGTTTTGGCTACTGCTGAGCACAGTTCCTTCCCCAGCTGATGGCAGGATTCTGGGAGGGGACACAAGTGGGCCAGCTGACCCAAACTGACCAAAGGAATATTCCATACCATATGACGTCAGCTCAGATATAAAGCTGGAGAGAAGCAGGCAGAGCGGGGGCATCCACAGTCTCCCACGGTGGCTCACCAAGAGAACCACTACACGTGTTGAAGCCCTACTTCTCTGGATGTGGCCAGTCATCACTGCGGATGGGAAGTAGAGATTAGATTAGCGCTTTGCTTTGCTTTCATTTTTGCTTTTAGTAAACTGCCTTATCCCAACCCACTGTTTACCATCGTATTCTTTTCCCCTGCCTGACTTGGCAGGGGGAAAGGGGTGTTAAAGCAACTGTGGGCACCTGGCGGCCAGCCAAGGTTAACCCATTACAAAAGGAAAATCCTAATAGAAGTGAGATTAATAGTGCTTACGTGGAGGTACAGGTTTTTTCTGGTTTTATACTAGCTAAATTATCACAAGCTAGATTTGAAGCTTTCCCAGATCAAAGGCTAATAATAGCATACTCTATTCCTTTAACCAGTGTATTTTTTTTTTCAAATTATCTACTGTGCACTGATGTGCAAAAGAAACACATCAATTACTAATAAAGAAAAAAGTCTGCTGTTTTCTAATGAATGGAAGCTAGAGGTCATCTTGAGAATGCAATGTTTAATAGAAGCCTTAGAATACTGAACTGAATAAGTATTTTTCATTTTGGTAACATCATGATCATATTTATTTTTAATTGTTGAAATAAGTGATTCCTGCTTAGATGGTTTAAACAGATATGATAAGAATTTCCCAGAGTTATTACTTAATGCAAATGCTGAAGTGCAAACTGCAAGACTATGAAGTGCACGCATAATCAGTAATGCATCTAGCTGCTTTGTGGCTGAGTTCAACTGTAGTATCTATTAGACCTGGGCTTCCAATACCTTAACTTGAAGCAATTATTCAGGCATGCCAGGGCAAGCTGTGCTACGTTAACTTCTTTCTGGTAGTAATAGAATAGAAAGGAAATGCTGTTTGCCATACAGATACCGTGCGGTAAGAAGTCCCCTTTGACAAAATGACTCACCAAATTGTGTTATTTGCTGGTAACAGTATTTCTGTACTCTTCTTTATACAACATTTACATAAGACAAATTATTTAAAAGATTTATTGTTCTTCTTATCTTTTTTCCTTTTTAGAGGCATTACAAAAGAATACTCTGTACCCAGAAAGTCACTGCATGCTTTGTGTGGCTTGGGCATTTCTTCTTTCGTTTTATGATTTCAATTTGTATTTCATATATAAGAAGAGAGGAAGGTCAAACTAATGTTTGCTGGGATTCCATTGACATGAGCACTGATGTTTCCAATAAAAGAAATCTATATATTGATTCTTTCATTCTATTTCTATCTTTAAAATGTAGTCTTATTTCAGGCTGGATTAATTCTTAATCTAGAAATGGATAGAGGTATACAACAATACTGAAACATGCATAAACTTTTATACAATAAATTGCAATTATGTGGATATGGCTATGAAGATATAATGTGCAAAAAATCTGCTGTAAATTATACAGTGAAATCGAAAATTTTTACATGGTAAGCGTCTGACTGCAATACACTTAAGAATAATGTCACTGTTCTACAACAGTATGTTTTGAATCTAAATTTTAAATCCATTTAAAATCTATTTGTTTTTTTGTTCTGTTTTTTTTTTCACCAGTGTATTTTTATGACTTCTTAAACCAATCAAATTTATAATTATAGATTTTTTTTGTATCTGTGCTAAGAAATGGTTTGTATCTGACTTTAGTTTCTGTGGTTTTTTGAATTGTTTCTTCAGCACTTCCTAGAAGGAATGCTTCTCATCCCCTTTACTGTGGATGGCATACTCTTTCACTTCTTACTTCTGCAGAGGGGGTGCACACAAGAATAAGTTCACCTAAATCCTCTGTGCCAGTAGCTGAGACATCCGTTTCTCCTCCAATATGTGTACTGGTAACCTTTGATTATGTTAAGACTGCGTATGTCTCAATCATCTCCCATTTCTGATTTTGCTTTCCATCATTTCTGATCATGTCTATCCACTTTTCAGCCTATTAGCCAGTCTAACAGCCTGAGGACTGCAACTACAAAGGTCTCATAACAAAAGTATGTGTCATTTTTGTTACTATCTTCTGAAAGACATCTTAACTCCCTCTTTATGTGTTTTCTAGTCATTTTTACTGTGGTTTCACCTTTAAGAACCACAAGACTTAGTTGGCCCTTATGTATTTTCTTTCTTTTAATATAAAGCAAATGAGTTGCACGTTTGATCAGCCTGTAATATCAGATTTGCTGTCACTTTTGTTAGATTTTCATAGTAAAAGGAAGACTACTATTTTTTTAGTACTGTGCCAAATAAAACACAGTAGAGTCATATCACCAGAAAATATAATACAGATAAATATCAGATATTTTTTCACTTTGTTTACATGGGAAAAACCAGCAAAATTTCATTAACATTCTGCAGAGTTCCAAGAATTTTGTGAGTTAAATATTTACTACATTTTATTAGCTAATAGAAATTATTATTGCAATGTCTGCCATATAGTGTTAGTGGTAATTCTTAAGAGGAACTACTGGAAAAGAGTAAGGAAATAACCTCCTAACTGCTCCAAGGAGGTTTGCAAATCTATTCTGTGTATAACTAAAGTCAGTGGGTATCTTCTCTTCTATTTGACTCTCAAACAAGGACCAGGTTGTTCCAGTTTAGAGACAGTTATGTAATTTACACTTAAGGACACAAGACTACAAGATACAGTAAGAAAAGAAGCATCCACTCCTTTATTAGAGGAGAGAGAGAGAGAGAGATGATAGACAGACAGACAGACAGACAGATAGATAGATAGGTATTATAGATCTAAGCAAGAAGGACCAGAACATACAAGGAAAGCAATATCCCCCCACCCAAAAAACCTAAACAACTTGTAGGGAACAGATGGCAACACACCATCCCTTGTTAGAAAGTGATTAATATGTCTCCCATGGAGAGATGGTGTCAGCAGTCTTGGACCCTCTCACGAGCTGATGAAAGGAGGAAAAGAAGAACCAATCCCAAAAAAACTCTCTGGATGGGTTACAGAGGGGAAGAAACCTCTGAGTATGGAGTCGTTCCCTGATGGGGTCAGATTTGATCAAGGTGAAATGGTGCCAAGCTGCTGCAGAAAGACGCTGCAAAGCCTGATTCCACACTGCTTCCTCCTGGGAGCTGTAGAGGGAACAGAGCTCACACTTTCCCATGGCCAGAAAAATGTCCTGAGATGCACGTGTGCATTTTTAGTCCTGGGTGCCGCTGCCACCCACTGTCAGGCCACCCGTCCTCCCCCTGCTGCGCCACTGCCACCGCGGGCAGGAGGCACTGACAAACAGCGGGGCAAGCAGCACAGCCACAGCTGCACACGGTGCAGGACCCCGGATGGGGAGTGGGGCCAGACTCCCCCTGCCACACCTTCCACCCCAGGGAGGGCACAGCACCCCAGGGCAGAGTGGGGGGGTGCTGCAGTGCTTGCCCCATCCTGGATCCACCGTGCTGTTCCCCTGCTGTGGGGAAGGGAAAATTCAATGCCCAAACCATAACACAGGTAGAAAAAAATATTTTTCAAATTAAATCATTATGGAATCTTCCTTATGGTTAAAATGTAATAGACGATTTCCACTAAAATAAAACAAACACACAAAAAACTCAGTAGGAAAGCAAGACTACTGTCCACTTCATGATGTCATCATTTTCATTGTTTTATTTTTTAGGTTGAGCCAGTCAAAGGAAGTTGTATTTATGCAAAAAAAGATCTATTGCTTGATGCAATTAGACATATACACAGCAACATTTTCAGGTTTTTATTTGTTCCAGACTCTAATAAAAATAACAAAAATCTCTGAAATTCTACAAATTATGACAAAATTAATAACTACATCCTAACTTCTGGATTAGGCAGCTCTGTTTCTTGACCCCAAATTCAAAACTTTCTTCCAGTAATAAGCTGTAGTGAGTGTAATCACTGTGGGACATCAAAAAGTTTTTTTTCTAGTGGATTGCTGTTGTTATATCTTTACAAAATATTTTTATAGATTAGTTTATTTCTATGAGTAAGAATTATGATCATAGGTCAACTGAAGTC
Organism: Serilophus lunatus; assembly: GCA_013399895.1. Classification (NCBI taxonomy): domain Eukaryota; kingdom Metazoa; phylum Chordata; class Aves; order Passeriformes; family Eurylaimidae; genus Serilophus; species Serilophus lunatus. The sequence goes on along the minus strand of VXBA01004033.1, from coordinate 82,494 downwards.
AATAACAAATTTTGGTCGATATTAATAAATAGGTTCTCAATCAAGTACTAGCTGGATACCAGTGACAATTAAGTGAAACCTTCCCATGTATTATAGCATATGTTGCATGTGATTCAATTGAAACTGCAGAATACCTGAAGTCATGAGTCATGCAGTGGTGCTCTTTCTTTCCTAACTTGTATTTTTGAGATAGTGTATTGTGCTTACTTTGACACAAAAATGACGCAGGTTTAGTACTCATGCAAAAAGAAGTATACCTTCCCCCGCACCCCAGGAGAGTCAAAAATTGCATCTAATAACACTTACTAATTCAGCTAACCGGTATATTTTCTTGCCTAGTACCACCCTGGGATGCAGACGTTTGCATGTCATTTTGATTCTAGGCCTTTAGTAGAGTAGCTAGTGGCTTACAATTATTCCTATGAACTGCAAAAACATAAATGAGTCCTAAGTACTTTTTTGGGGGTGGACAGAAGGATAAGCTCTACTTGTGTGCAGATTTGAGTTTTTATTATACAAGTTGGGCTACAGCAAGCACAGTAAAAATCAAATATAAAAGTAAGTTAACACTTGTAGCTAAGTCTGTTAAAATTAAATCACCCCATCTGTTTGTCACATTATCCTGAAAATAATAGTGGTAAAGCAAATTTACTGACTATGTTTTATAGTGTGCTGACTATAATTTTATCTTTTAATTTCCAGTGTAAATTATGGTTATTTGTATTGTGCTATTTTATTTACACAGATACTCTTTCTTCACCTTTACATATTTAATGATCAAGTTATTAGTTTTAAGATCACTTCTAAACCGATAGAATGCTATGGTAATTACCGTTTTAATCAACATATTTCATTTCTTTGTTCAGTTTATGGTAAAAAAAATAACTTCAGAGTACTCTTTGGTTTCTTTTGGCCCTGTCAAAAACAAGAGAAGAGTTAGCTTCCTATCTGGGCTGTTCACATTACCTTGAAACACAAAGGTCTAGATTCACAAAGGAAGATTGTCAAAGAAGTGCTTGTCCTCTCATTTTTCCCCTTCAATTGCTCAGTTCAAGGAATCATGAAGTCAAGTAATTCATCTATCTCATACAACGTATAAGGCAAGTCAGATTCCTAGAGTGCAGCCTATTAACAGCCAATACATGGAGCACAGCACACAGGAAACAGTGAAGTCACCCAAGGTTTCTTTTATTTTGCTGTTTCAGACAGTCTGCATAACAGCTATATTCACAGTCAAAGCTGCTCACACCATTCATTCTGGAAACAGGATGAAAACAGGAATGGATGGAAATGGAAATGTCCCACTCTTTGTGTTCAAAAAATGTCAGAACTGGTGGTAGCAGCTGAAATACTAGGAAGTGAAAAATGTGAGTCCTAGACCTCCTTTATCATGAAGCCATTCAAACCGCATCTCTTGCCTCCTAGAAAGAATCATAAAGGCTGACAACACAGGAAGATCTGTCTCACTGAGGACACCTTTTCCACAAGAGATGAGCTTCCTAGGTATCTAGCCCTGGCTCTAGGAATTGCTTATGCATTGTGCATTAAAGAGTCACCCAACAGGGGAAGCAAACAATGTTTGGGAAAAAGAGATAAACACCAAACATACTCAAAGAAACTTACATCCTCTTAAGCACCTAAGTGCTTGGATAAGCTTTGTAGGTAACTCATGAGGAGTTCAAAGTTTCATTTGGTTGCACTTAAGGCACTTAAATCCTTTAGTTCTGGATTCAGAACCTAATGGACATGATTGAGTAATTTATGAAGATACTTACATAAATATACTGTAGAATAGGGTTTATGTAACAGAGATTAATGCCAAATCCCAAATTATTCTCCTATAAAGAGAGGGGAAAAAAATTCTTTCAGAAGAGAAAAGAAGCAGAGTGTTTCTTTAAAGTTCCTGCTATCATACCTCAAGTATTTTTAATATAGTTGACAGTAGATTTCACTGAAAAAAAAGTGTCCTGAAACACAGCAAGACATTCCTTGCTGTACTCACGTCCTGAAAGACAAGATGGTGGGGAAGAAGACCAGCCTGCTTGAAGAGAGACCTTTGGCTTTAACTCAGAGAAGAAACTGGGAGTGTACGACCTCCAGAAGAAGGGGCAGGTAACTTAGGAGTACTACAAGGATGTTATGAGGTTATTCAGGGAGAAAATTAGAAGGGCCAAAGCCCAACTAGAATTTATCTGGATACTACTATAATAAACAAGAAAAAATGCTCCTATAAATACATTAAGAACTAAAGGAGGGCAAAGAAGAATGTCCACCCTTTACCGTATGCAGGGGGAAATATAGTGACAAAGGATGAGGAAAGGCTGATGTACTTAATGCATTCTTTGCCTTAATTTTTAGGAGAAAGACAAATTATCCTCCGGGTACCCAGCCCCCTGAGCTGGAAGACAGGGGTGAGGAGCAGAAGGAAATCCTTATAATCCAGGACTAAATGATCAGTGACTTACTATACCACTTAGAGACATAAAAATCTGAAGGGCCAGACAAGATCCACCCAATGGTACTGAGGGAGATAGTGAAAGTGCTCATCGAGCCACTTTCTGTCACTTATCAGCACTTGAGAAAGTTGCTCATTTGATATCAGAATTTCGAGTGATAAAGATTTACTCATATCTGAAGTTTTTCAAATGGTGAATTACTAATAAAATAAAAATAAAAACATTTTAAAAGTCATAATTTAATTAATAGAGTTGTCATTATAAATTCTTTGGTTTTGTTATCCAATAATTAAGGTTCCTTGGCTTCTTCTGATAAAATGCAAGGGCATTCACTGTTTTTAAGCTCTTTTGTATGTGGACACATTGATGATAATGAAAACTCTTTTCAAACTTTTTTCGACAAATGTAGCACTGGAGTGTCGTAGATGCCTTTCAATATTTTCTTTTGTTTCCTAGTGTTTCCCATTCCGAAAACTTTCTATGTGTCTTGGTAAAACCCTTTCCAATGTCATAATGTACCCTTTTCAAGCTGAGTTGTCAATATTATTTCTTGTGCCCAGTGAAGACTCCAAACTTCATATGGCTGTATTCTCTATGGTCTATACCTATAAGAAGACTCTCTCTTTAGACATATATCCAAAAAGCTTATGTTTATTTCATTATCTATGGAAAGCCATCCCAATGTAATGCACCGTATGATACTATCTCTCATCCAATAATCACACTCTACATTTTTAGTTCGTACATTGCATGACCTTGCCTTTGGCAATGTTTAGGCTCACATTTATCGAATGAGCCAACTTCGCTATATGAATTGGATCAGCCCGTTTTATAACTGACCTATGAACATTGTAACTTCTCTCTCCACCAGTTTTTGTATCATCTGCACATTTTACAAGCAATGCTTCCATATTTTATTCCAGTTCATTTACAAAGGTATTGAAGATCAATGGGCCGAGGACAGATTCCTGAATGTTTGAACTAGAAGCAACCCCAAGAGGAACATGAGTCTTCATTTATGGGCTATATTTTGTGGCCTATTGGTTAGTCAAATTTGAATTCCTTTAATATGGAAATTATTTTATTTTGTGATGGCACTGATTTTGTGAGTCAGGTTTGTTTTTTTTTTACCTTCCCCATCATGTTGTGGAACCAATTCAGATATCACACAGAAGTCTATTCCTCTGCACATTACCAGTAACAACTGTTAGGGTTTCAATAAGACAATTTCTTACAAGTATCTTACTGGATAATTGGAAGAGTAGTAAGGGAACACACAACATGTTTCTCATGCTTTCTTGTGCCTGCTCATGATGTATTTGATTACTTTGTTGTCAGCTTTTTGTTGTTTACTCTTTTTTTTTTTTTTTCCCAGTGATGACTGAAACAAAATACATGGCTGACATATTTCTTTCTGAAACACTACAGCCATTTTCATTAATTATGCAGAAGGTCTTATTCTTTATTTTTTTGTATTCCATATCAGTATTTCCACACATTTGCTTTGAATCAATATCAATGATAAACAAACCCCTGAATTATTAAGATGATGGAGACACTTGGGAAGAAAAAGATAGCATCTTCAATTTTTTGAGAAAACCATCTTTTGATTTTTCATGTATAGATTTTGTAAAACACTAAATAATTCTTGTTACTGCAAGCTGCTCAGAAAATCATGTTCTTATCTTGCAAACCATCTACCTAACACTTTCAGTAATATTGTACAGCTTTTGTGCTATAAGTCTTCCCTAGCTACAAATTCTAAATCTTTCCCACTGCACCATGATTTCTATAAAGATGGATACCAATGTATATATTTCCCTGTCCCAATGCACAATACACTCATTTACTATTACAGTATAACTTTTTAAATGCTATAACATTCTAATTTTTTAACATTCTTAGGATTTGTCAAGTTTTCAAATAAGCAATATTAAGAAATTTAAAACTCAAACTCAAACATGTTAAAATAATTTTGATATGATGGGTCAATCAGCTTTTTTTTTTTTGGGGGGGGGGGATGGGCAAGCAAAAAAGAAACATTTACAGAATACTTCCTCCTTCTAAGCCCTATGAGTAATTTTCCCTTCCTTTTTTCTTGTAATTTACTTCTTCCACTTCTGAATTTCACTAGTTTTTACTAACTTTTTACAAATCACTTAATATCTCCTGCTTGACTGGTCATACATTGCCACCAAATGCACTGATTGTCTATGTTAGTTGTTCGCTTTTGCCAACTTCTGGCTTGTCCTCTGTATTTTTGAGATCCCATTGAATTTCTGCAAAAGGATTTTAAAGAAATCATTCAGACTGTAAAAAGTTAAATAATACATGTATTTTTACAAGAAGAGAGCAATAATCTTGATTCAGATACCTGCTCTAGGATGGCTGTATGGGGGAGAGAGGGAGCAATACCAACAAGTGCCAAGGACAGGAGGGCTGAGGGGTGCAGTATGCCTGCCTTTTCTACTCCCTCACACTGGACAATTAAAAACCCAGTGGATGATCAGGTCAAGTCTCGCTGGCTTTCGGGAGCTGCCTCGCTGGTGCTGTTTCACCCCACTCTCTCCCTCTTGTCTCAAGCAAATGGTGGAGAGATCCTGACTGTTGCCCCATGACCACATCGCCTCTGCTGTTGTCTCTGCCTTACCTGGCCCAGCTTCTGTGTCCAGGTGGGCTCCTGTATGCACAAGTCCTCGCTCAGAGCCAGCCCATCTGCCTCTCTCCATTGCCAGGGGTTCCTGTATTGGACAACTGACTCACCCATCTCAGCAGCAAACCAGGGGAACCCTCACATGTGCGGTCAGACTACAGGACCTGCCTGTTTCACCCACAGCTGTGGCCACACCCAGGAAAAACACTTGGGGGGAAGGATTTGCTGGGGTGATATTTTTTGTTTCCGCTGTGTTACTGTTTGTTCCCTTTTTTTATCCTCTCCCTGTATTTTTTAGAAAATAATTAGTACTTCCTTTTTCTACATTTTTTGACCAAAAGCCTCTTGATTTGAAGGATAATAGTAAAGTAGAGGAGGAATTTCTTTCTACTCTGTAAAGGCTCACACCTTCCCTGGTAGATGTTGTCTTAACCTTAGAGATTCGTATATGTTTATATAAACTGGAAGATAGATATGTAAATGGTTTTTTTATTATTATCACCAGATAATAGGAACAGAGCTACTATTTCCCCCCACTCTCTACAGTGGAGTATTTCATTAAACATTTCAAGTAGATTATGGTCAAATATAAACTCTTTCATAAGATTACAAAAATCAGAGCAACTTAACATATTTTCCACTTTATTCTAAAAAGTATTGAAGACTTTAGACATAGTAGCCTGCATATACCTATTATTTTCTCTGTACAAACAAGAAGAAAGTAGAGTTTGATGTCTTTTAAGTTGAAATTCTTTCACTGTACTTACTTTCGACATTTTGTCAAAAGTGGGAGTTTGGAAGGTCTAGAGGGATGAGTTGTTATTTTTCCTTTTAGTCATCCCAGGTTAGAGCAACACCTTCCAGGGAAGATGGGAACCTTCCTGGAGTAAAACAGAAAACCTCCTTCTCCACTTGCTGTACCTTTTGAATCAAGAGGCTTTCAGTCAAAAATATAAAAAAAGGAAGCAACAGTTATTTACTTACCTATGTATATACATTAAAAAGGAACAAACAATAACAAAGTGATAACAAGAAAAATCACACCAACAAATCCTACTCCCCTTTGTCCTCTCCATGTTTTTTTTTTCCCTCAGTGTGGTCACGGCTATGAGGGAAACAGGCAGGCCCTGCAGGCTCACCACATCACACACACAAGAGGAGTTCCCCTGGTTTTGCTGCTGAGATGGGCAAGTCGCTTATCCAACACAGGAATAGCAGGAGATGGGAAGAAAAAGCAGACAGGATGTCTTCGACCTGAGTCCAATGCAAACAGGACCTCTCTGGGGCTGCTGCAGGGTCCACCTGGACACAGGAACTGAGCTGGTGAGACAGAAACAGCAGCAAGAGGAGGTCTGATCCTGGGGGAGCAGATGGGAAAAGTAGCACCCGTGAGGCAGCACCAGGTCCTCTCACAGGATTGCAGCCAAAAAAATCAGTGAGACCCACTGGCCCCTCACAGAGACCTTCTATTGTTCCAAGAAAACAGGGAAGAAGGCAGGCGTATTTCACTTCCTCCCCTGCACAGCAATCAGGGCAGGAATGTGCCTGCTCTCTACGACTATTAGTTCTCCAGCCAAAAGACAATGAGGTCTCTAACCCCACCCCTATTGAGAAATTCTGACCTTGGCTTAATTGATTACCTTTTTATTTTTACTTCCTCAGTATGCCAGAGGAGACTGAGGGAAGCCATCATTCCAGTCTCCAACTTTCTTGCAAAGGAGAGGGACAGGCACTGATCTCTTCTCTATTGCCACCCGTGACAGGACCTGAGCGAATGGCCTGATGTTGTGTCAGAGGAGGTTTAGGTTGGATACTAGAAAAAGGTTCTTTATCCAGTGGGTGTTTGGGCACTTAACAGGCTCCCCAGGGAAGTGGTCACAGCACCAACGACAGAGTTCAAGAAACATTTGGATGATAGCCTCAGGCGTGAGGTGTGACTTTTGGGAATGGTTGCTGATGATCCTTTTGAGTCCCTTCCAACTCAGCATATTCTGTGATTCTGTGAATTACATCAGTTCGAAGCTATGCTTTCTTGTACACTTAAGAGAATTCTGTTTGGTGGATGACTGTATTGAGTTCTCTGCATCCAGGTTTTGCTAGCAGGAGATGGGCTATAGGGGAAAAGAAGCTGCTGGAAGCTTCTCTCATGTCTGGCAGATTTTGTTCTGTTAGAGGTTAGGCTGGAGAGAGAGGTAGGCGTAAGTTCCACCTGATGACTGGATGATCCACTTGGTCACTGGGTGATGTATTGCTCCAATGGACTATTAAATGAGTGGCAAGGACAATTTCCTGAAAATCGGAGAAGGTTCAAAACCTGTACTAGGGATTGCACTAGGGATTGAAACAAAGTCTTTTCAATCTCAGGAGGCTATTGCTTAGCTGGGTACTTGATATTTGATGTAGGTTTATTACAACATTTTCATGGCTGTTGTTCCAGTTTGGGGGAAAAAACAAAACAANGGGGGAAAAAAAAAAAAAAAAAAAAAAAAAAAAAAAAAAAAAAAAAAAAAAAAAAAAAAAAAAAAAAAAAAAAAAAAGACTTAATCAGCTGAGGACCTGGAACTGAAGTTAGGCAGCTTCCAGGATGATGCTACTACTGTTGAGATTCAATGTTCTCTATGATGGAATCTCTCAGCAAGATCTCCTGAGACTGTGCCATGAGATACTGATGCCTACAGCTAAAATCCACAAGTCTATTCCTAATGTTTCTCTGTGTTGTTTTAACCAGCCTTTCTCAAATGAAAGTCTGGTAAACTCCAGGGAAACATGATACTGTAATGTCCTATGAACAGTTTTCAAGTTTCTGCAAGTAACATTGAAAATTCTGCAATATTTTTTTGTATTCACTGCAGCCTTTGTGGCAAAAGTACTCTGTGAACAAAACAACTTCTAGAAGCTCCATCTCTCTTTACATAAAATACCCACATTTTTAATTCACATGCATCAATATTTTTTTTTAAAAAAGCAAACCTGAATTTGAAAAAGACCAGAAATAAACCCTCAGATTTATGTTATTAAGTATACTTTAATCAGCTTTGGTGTATATCCTCACCATCAATGAATCAGAAACACAAGACATAAACATTTATTTCATGCTTTATCTCCAAAGCCCTCTTACCCCTCCCCCACCCTCAGATTACCAAAATCTGATGAAAGTTCGGTTCTCAGAATTGTCCATAAATCAAATTAGAGAGTCCTTACTTATTCCTTGTATGTCGCAGTATCAAGCTGGTTTTTAATAGATTAAATTGTCACTATTCTCTATGTAGAGTTTCTAGCTGCAGCCAGATTACAAGTGCTTTAATTCTTAGACTCAATACACGACTTTCACAAATGCAAATATAGAACTAGACTTCTATTTTACCAGCTACTTTAGAAGCATTCAAAAGAAAAGAAAGGTGAAAGCAGACAGAAATCCTCCTTATTTGATCTAAACAAATAACTGAACCTTTTGAAATGTGATGCATTCGAAGAGTGGCAGCTGCCCGGCATTTTGCAAGTTATTCTTGAAGAAAGCTATTCTATATTTTTGCTGGTAGAGTTGTTCAGTGTCTGCTTTGGTGAGCAACTCACTTGCCACTTCGCTTGCTAATTATTTTAATAAAACACTAGTGTTTTAAATATTTTAGATTGTTTCTAATTTAGATAGGGAGTACAATTTAATAATTAATGAAACATTATAGGTGATAAAAGCAAAAGATATCGAAAAAACATTTCACTGACCAAACAAGTTTCCTTAGTGGAGAAGATAATTTCAGGTTTGAATACTAACATCATCTCATCACTTTTGTTTTTCTTTCAAATATTTAGTATATTCAAACCAACAGGAAGAAAATAATTGAAGTAATTACAAAGGATTATTTTAGAGGAGTCTAGAAAGTACATTGGAAATGTGTTGGAAATTTCCAAGAAATCATACCTGTTCACTTTGAAATTACACTAATTTTGAAACCATGATTGTGAATTCAGGATAAAATATCTGTATTTAGGGAGCGTTATGGTTGGATTTTTGTTTTTATTCTATATATAGAAATTTTATCCCATTTGGCCAACTGAGGCAAAGGGGGAGAAAGGGGTTGTTGCTTTGCCCTCCTTCCCATTCCTGCTCGGTCATGGACGTGGTCCTGCTGCTCCCTACATGGCTCCCTCTGCTGCAGCCAAGGGCGGGCAGAGCCACACAGGGCACTCAGGGCTAAAGTGCGCACGTGCAGATGAGGTCGTGTGTTTTGACGCTAGGAGAGCGTGAGCTAGGTTCCTGCCAGGGCTTCAAGAAGGAGACACCGTAGACTCCAGCCCACTGTCTGAGCTTCTGCAGTGACTCAGCAGCTGTTGACCCGGATTTCAGCCCAACCTCACTGGAGAATGCCTGCGTATATTGAGGTTTTGTCTTCCCTCTTTTCCACCCAAGGAGCCAGTGGGATTGTTTTCCTTTCCCCCCGCCCCATCCAGTTGCCAGAGGAATCCAGGACTGCCGCCGCCGTCTTCCCGTGCAGGGAACAGTGTTTTCCTTTTGATCTCTGCAAGATGTTCAGTTTTGTGTCCTGTGCATAGATAGATAGATAGATAGATAGATAGATAGATAGATAGATAGATAGATAGATAGATAGATAGATAGATAGATAGATAGATAGATAGATAGATAGATAGATAGATAGATAGATAGATAGATAGATAGATAGATAGATAGACAGACTTAATTGAAGAGTAGCTGTCTCCTTCTCCGTGTCTCTGTAGTCTCATGTCCCCAAATTTAAATCATGTAAGTATCTCGTAACTGGGACAGAGAATGAATAAGGAACAGCACCTTATCATTTGAAATTCTTATTAATCTCTCATTTAGGGTTAAGAAGTGGCTGGGAGTACTATTGTCAGAAAGGGCAGAATTATCTCCTGGAAGTCAGAACTGCAGTGTATGTGTGTAAGACATTATAGTAAAAAAACTCTTTCTGAAAGATTAGCAGTATGCCACTGACAAAATATCCATTTTAAAAAAATTATTTAATTATTGAAAAGCTTATTCTAGATCAAAACTTAAATCACTTCCAAATTAAAATGGTTTTTTGCTAGTATCAAAGCTAGCCCATGCTATTGAGTAATGGCAATCCTCCAGAAAAACCTTCCCGTTTCCTTATATTGGCCCTCTGTAGATAATTTTATTAAATAGTAAGTCAGATGATTGCTTTTATCTTAAGTTTCCATTGATTAAAGAAGTGAGCAATGCTGTGTGTCCTCCAAAAGCCTTAGTTACGAAGACTTAAGTATGAAAATTATAGAAGTTCTAGGTAGATAACATGGATGACAAAGATGAATGTCTGACTTTGCTCTTAAAAACATATATTAATAATGTAACATTATGAGTACTTTACTGAAAAGAATTTACCTTCGAGAGAAAAGAGGATTCTGGTCCCTGAGTCCTGATACCTCAGAATGCAATAACAATTTAAGGACATCTGGTGAAAGTCGTGTGAAAAACCACTCTGGCTGTACATGAGAATATAACCATGTCTATGAAAACACACAATGTTCCAGTGACTGTCTTAATCATTTTAGTTACAGAAAGCTTTCCTTGAAGTTTGAAGGAGGAAAGTGTATACCACTGACTACAAAACATCCAACAAATACAGAACATCAACGACAGTCCGACACTGATTTCAATGGAACCTGCCAAAATCTTAAAGTTTAGCACCTGCTGACATACCAAAATATATTTTGGCTTTATCACTTCAGGAGGAAATTTTTTCTCTTGTGAATTAATTTAGTAATTTTGGAATCAATGGAGCAATGAGAGTTTGTCACTACTAGGAATCTGTCCTGACTTTCAAGTTACAGGACAGCATTCCAGAAGCTAGTAACAACATGTAAAAATGTCATCCACAGAAACTACATATCCAAGACAGATGATTATTACCTTCTGTTCAGTTCTTACTGTACTACATCAGGACTTCTCCACGGACACCCCCTTGTCGCGGGAGAGAAGCTTGTGTGCCCTTATGAGTTTGTGAGCTATACTGGCATTGCCATATGCCTCTGGTAGGGTCTCCCATGCCAGACAGGTCTCAACTGAAGGGTTGGACTAAATGTGTCCATGGGTAGGGTGGACTCGCTTGCCTCCTGGCAACCATCCTAGGAGAAGGACAACTCTAAACTCAAACCCAGGCAGATGGAGCTCATTTAGCCCTGTAAGGCCATCCATCTCAGAGAAGGACACTCTAAGTAAACCTACACCCTGAGGTCTTCACTGTCACTGTCCAAGCTTTCTAGGCCCAGGCAGACAAATCTTAGGAGTGAAGGGTGGGGCCAGTTCTGCACACACTGAACCTCACCTAAACAATCCATTGTGCAGGCTAGAGGGGTACACCCACATTTGTAAAGTCCTGTAGCAACAGATGAGGGATGAAATGGCTTGAGACTCTCCCCAGAGATGATAGTCTTGTTCAGCAACATCCTGAACGACCAAGCAGCCTTTTTCAAGGAGAGCACTGCTTTCTCCACATGGAGAGGGGCCTAGAAAAGGTGGCCTAACTAAAGCTCATCTCCATCCCCCCATCCAGTTGGCTAACTGCAGCCAACGGGCATCTTCTGATGTGGTTGAACAAACAAAAACAGACAAAGGCATACACCTCCCTCCAAAGATGTGTTCAGATTGACACTCACATGTTGGAACATCAGAACCATACTGCAGACAGTGGACGTCCTGAGTGTCACTCTGCTCTAATTCCCCATGAACTATCATGAATTAACATCAACATTGCTGCTGTCAGTGAAGATCATCTCCATGAAGAAGGCAGCCTCAAAGAACATGGCTACACACTGTATTGGTCAGACAAACTCAAAATCAAAAATGACTTTTCAGGAGTTGATTCCATTATTTAAAACTCCATTGCCTCCAAACTTGAAAACTTGCCTATAGGTCATTTTGACCATATTATCTCCCTACGCCTCCCACTACACAACAAGCAATATGTTGTTCTCTTCAGCATGTATGCCCCAACTCTCCAAGCTGACCCTGCAGAAAAGGACAAATTCTACACTGACCTGCACCACCTCACTCAAAGGGTTCCTGCAGATGACAAGATCATAATCCTTGGTGGCTTCAATGCCAGAGTAGGAAAGAACTCTGAAGCCTGGAAAGGAGTACTTGGCAAGCATGGTGTTGGGAACTGCAATAACAATGGACGCCTCTTGCAGGAGTTTTGTGCAGAGCAGCAGCTCACCATCACTGTCTTTCAGCAGAAAGGCAGCTTGAAGACAACCTGGATGCATCCTCGATCCAAGCACTGGCACCTCATTGACTACGTATTAGTGTGCCAGAGAAATGTTTGCAATGTCCATCATACCTGAGTGGTGCCTAGTGCAGAATGTCAAACAGATCACCACCTTGTGCGATGCAAACTTAACCTCCACTTTAAGCCCGAACCTAAAAGGGGCAGCATTCTCAAGAGGAGGCTGCAGGTTAACAATCTTCAAACAGCTACAGTGAGAGACAGCTTCCAGGTAAACCTTCAAGCTGGGCTTTAAGACCATCCCATAGATCCCTCTCCTGAAGTACTTTGGCAACATATTAAAAATAGCATCCTCCAGTCTTCTAAAGAATCCTTAGGGTTCCCCTCTGTAAGGAGTTGTGTGTTGGGATCCCTTAAAACATAAATCAGTCAATTTGGCAGCATCGGGATCAGGACCCTCTGAAATCACTACTGCCCACAAGACACAGGCCTTGAGAGCATGGTGCTGTTAATCAGAGGATCCAGGAAAGAAAGACTATATACAAACTGTACAAGGACCAAAATGGAGAAGCTTCTTTATTGCAAATTCATCTGGTTTTATAGTCCATGGATTTTTTAGGTTAACTTAGACAAAAGGAAAAGTGGTCACATGCCATTGTCTCAGAGTCACAAGAAAGTCACAAGATGATGTTTACATACCAAAGACATTGTATCACAGTCGGGACATCCTGTAATACAACCTAAAGTTCTGCTACACTCCTCCAAGAAAATACAAAAACTGTTTCGATAAAAACAATCAAGAGATCCAGGATTTGTTGACAAAGAAGAGAACTGCTCACTAAGCACACCTCACTCAGCCATCTTGGCATGTAAGAAAAGCAGTCTTTCTTATTGCATGTAGCAAGCTCCAACAGAAACTTTGAGACATCCAGAACAAGTGGTGGATCCATGTAGCAGTAAAGACTCAACTATGCACAGATTTGGGACCACAGAGGATTCTATGAGGCTCTAAAAGCAGTGTACAGACCCACACACCATGTTCAAAGCCAACTACTAAGTGCAGGTGGCCAAATGCTTCTTACAGACAAAACTTCCATCCTGAGTCAATGGTCTGAACATTTCCAAACCCTCTTCCGTGCCAAATGTGTAGCCCAAGGCTCAGCAATTCAGCACATTACACAACAACCGGTGACAAATGAACTGGATACAGCTCCTACAAGGGGAGAGACTCTTAAGGCCATACAGCAGATAAAAACTGGCAAGGCAGCTGGGATTGATGGAATCCCACCTGAAGTCTGGAAGCATGGATGCCAAGCACACCATGCTACATTTCATGAGCTCATTGTGCATTGCTGGGAAAAAGGCGAACTACCACCAGATCTCTGTGATGCAGTTATCAACACCCTGTACAAGAAGAAAGGAGAAAAATCAGATTGCTCAAATTACTGAGGTATCCCTGTGCACTCTACTGCTGGTAAAATCCTCGCAAGAATACTTTTAAACAGACTAGTACCAGCTATCTCAGAACAACTTCTACCTGAATGTCAGTGTGGTTTCAGAGCCAATAGGAATATGACAGACATGGTAATTGTTTTCAGACAGCTGCAAGATAAATGTAGGGAGGTGAGCAAAGGACTCTGTGTAACTTTCATTGACCTCACCAAAGCCTTTGACACTGTGAGCAGAAAAGGCCTGTGGCAGATCTTGGAATGATTAGGTTGTCCTCCTGAATTCCTCAAAACGATTATCCTGCTACATGAGGATCAGCATGGCTAAGATATGGTGGTGCACTCTCTGAGCCGTTCCCCATAACTAATGGTGTGAAACAAGGTTGCATTCTTGCACCAACTCTATTAATGCTTTTCTTCAGCATGATGCTCCAAAGGGCCACAGCAGACCTCAAAGTTAACGCCATTTACATCCAATATGGTACTGATGGGAGCCTATCCAACCTAAGGTGACTGAAGGCCCACACCAAGACCCTAAATCATCTTGTCTGCGAGCTGCTTTTTGCTGATGATGCCGCTCTCGTTGCTCACACAGAAACAGCTCTGCAGTGCTTAACATCCTGCTTTGCAGAGGCTGCTGAGCTTTTTGGGCTGGAAGTCAGCTTGAAGAAGACAGAAGATCTTTACCAACCTGCACCTCAGGAAGTCTTCCATCATCCCCACATCACCATAGGCAAATCAGAGCTTAAGTCGGTCCAGCAGTTTAACTATCTAGGAAGTATCATTTCCTTGGATGGTAAGATTGGCAAAGAGATACACAACAGGTCAGCAAAGACATGCGGAGCTTTTGGAAAGCTCCATAAAAGAGTCTGGTGCAATAAACACCTGAAGAAAAGCACAAAAATCAGTGTCTACAGAGCCATTGTACTGTCTACTCTTTTATATGGGTCTCAATCATGGGTCAACTACTGCCATCACCTGCGACTCCTAGAATGCTTCCATCAGCGCTGCCTCTGTACAATCCTAAACATCCACTGGACTGGCTACGTGACTGATGTTATTGTCCTTTAACAGGCAGGGGTCACCAGTATTGAAGCCGTGCTGCTGAGGATGCAGCTGCACTGGGCAGGGCACGTCTCCAGGATGGAGGATCACTGCCTCCCTAAGATTGTGCTCTATGGTGAACTCTCCACTAGCTGCTGCAATAGAGGAGCCCCAAAGAGGAGATAAAAGGACTTCTTGAAACAACATCTCAGTGTTGATCATATTGACTGCCATCAGTGGTCCACCCTGGCCTCCAATCAAGAGACATGGAGACACATTTTTTGTAATGCTGCTGCCTTCTTTGTGAATGCATGTAGAGTCAGTCTCGAGGAGAAAAGACAACATGCACAGCCTTTTCCTCATCCACTAGTCGGGTCACTTGGTCATAAAAGGAGATTAGGTTGGTCAAGCAGGTCCCGCCTTTCCTATACCTGTGCTGGCTGGACCTGATTGTCCAGTTATTCTGTTCATGCTGGGTTGTTCTATCCACGCCATGTGACCACACTCAAAATAAGATGTTCTCTAACCTTCCTTGGCACCAAGATCATGCTGAATGGCCTGTAGTTTCCCAGATCCTCATTCTGACCCTTATTGTAGATGGGCATCACATTTGCCAATCTTCAGCCATATTCAGACTAGTTTCATCCTGCTTAGCCAGGGTTCATGATGAATGATGGAGAATGGCTTCACAAGCTTTTCCACTAGCTCCCTCAGCACACTCAGATGGATTTTATCCAGCCCTGTAGACTTGTGATTGTCTATGTGGGAGGTCACTGTCTACTTCCTTTTGGGTTGCAGTGAGTCTATTCTGGTTCCTGCCCCTGTTCACCAGCCCAAATGCCTGAGGATGACCAGTCTGTCTTCTAAAGACTGAAGCAAAAAAGACATTAGGTACTTCAGCCTCTTGCTTATTCTTGGTGACAGTGTTCTGCCCCACGACCAATAGAGGATGGAGAGTTTCCTTGGCCCTCTTGTGGTTATAAATATTGTGGGGGTTTAGGAGAGGGAGGAGGTTGCTGGGTCCACTGGAGGGAGGGTGTTGGGGGGTTCGCAGAGGGAGGGGGGGAAGAAAGGGGATGTTTCCTTTTAAACGGATCGTTGGCCCCCCGTCCAGTTATAAATCCTGGTTTTTGGGGTTTTTTCCTTCCCTTAATAACCTTCCCTCACTCTCCCCCCACCACTGTGCCCTTTGGAGCTGACCGGGGGAGAGGCGAGGGGTTTGCTCCGGTTGTCCCCCTGCAGTTCTTTTAATAAGAACTCACCAAAACGGGGACCAGTGGCAATTGCTGGCACACGGCGGGTTTAGTTCCAGCGTGGCCCCAGCTTGGTCGTGCGGGTGGCGGCGGGGGTGAGGGTTTCCCCTCATGGCACCTGCAGGCGGGGGGGGCTTCGGCCAGAGGCGGCTGGCTGCGGGTGCTAGTCGCGGCCCGGCGGTGGCACCCGGCGCTGTGCGGTGTCTGCCAGCTTTCCCTGGGTCCTCGCAGTGGCTGCTCTTGCACACACGCCCTCCCCCGGCGCTGGCTGGCTGCTGCCCAGGGCATGGTCCTGGCGCCAATGAGAGGATGTCGCTGTGCCATTTCCCTGCCTCTCCCTCAGGCAGTCGCCCGATCCCTGGGTGTCGGCGGTGGGCTCTGGCAGCGGCAAGCGTGGACACCCGCCGGTTGTTCTTTGCTGGCGGTGCCCTGGTGCCCGTGGCTGCGGGGCAGTAACGTCAGAAGTGTCCCTGTGTCTGCGCTGGCTCCCCGCGCTGCCATGAGGGAGCCCAGCAAGAAGTCCCGTGATTCCAGTGGCCCCGGGAATGGCCCCCACGTGGCAGTGCAGGCACAGTGGCTGCTCCGGGCAGCTCCTGCAGCCCTCAGGGACCCCTTTTGAGGGTTCCCGCAGTCGGTAGGTGTCCTGGAGAGGTGGCAGCCAGCCCGTGGCTGGTAAAAATCATGGCGCCAGCAAGCGGCAGGCTCGCAATTTTGGCGGGAACCGCCATTTTGTTGGAGCCAAAGATCTCAGAAAGAGAGGTGGAGCCCGGACCGCTGGCCAGTCTGAAGAGGCAAAGCCAGGAAGAAGACTGCGAGATTCGCGTGGGACTTGGAGAGCTTAAAAGCCCAAAACAACGTAAGTTCTCTCTTTTTGGCTTCCTGTGAGCAGGAGAGCAGCGGCATGGCATCTCTTCTCCTGACTCCCAGGCCTTGTGGCTTGACTCCACCCACTCCCATCGGCACCGGAGCTAAGCCAGCACAACTACAGGCGGAAAAGCTTCCCCAAAGAGCATCCCTGGGTTGGGGGAAGGACTTTTTGCTGTGTTGTGTTTTTCAGAGACTTCAAGGGCTGGGAGTTAACTACCACCAGAGAAAGAGAAGAGGAAGTGGCTTTCCATTCCCACTGCTTCTCCTTGGCCAGCCTGCCTGGCCTTAGAAAAGCAGTTCCCTTATTCCTTTTTTCTGTTTTCCCTTTTTCATGGTTTTTGTCAGGTGCATTTCTGTGTTAAGTCTGGAGTTCCCTTAAACTGTTGTCTTTCCTTTGGTTGAGCTCCAGACAAATAAACTGTTTCCCTGTTGTTCAAAATTCTGTTCAGTCTTCTCATCACTGTTGAGCTTGCCCCTTAGTTAACACAGTGGTGCCAAACCACCACAAATATATTTATAAAAATACTTTTCATTGTCTTTCACAGTGGCTGCCAGACTGAGTGCTAGCTGAGCTTTGTCTTTCTAATTTTGGCTCCATATGACCTAATGATGTCCTCATACTCTTCCTAATTAGTGTGCCCCTTCTTTCAAAGGTCGTAAACTCTCTTTTCTTCCCTCCCCAATTGCAACAAAAGCTCCCTGTTCAGCCAGACTGGTCTTCCCTACTGAGTAGTCATATAGTCATATAGTAGTAGCATATAAGGACAGTTTACTTCTGAAATGTCCTTCTTAAAGTGTGTCCAGCCTTCCTGGACCTTTTTATTTTTAAGGACTCTTTCCCAAGGGACTCCCTGAACCAGTATTCCGAACAGGTCAGAATCTGTCCTCCAGAAGTCCAAGATAGAGGATTCATTGACCCCCTTCCTTTCTTCAGAAGAATTGAAAACTGTCATATTGTGGTCACTATGCCCAGGTGGGCTTCAGCCAGTACATCTCCCATCAGGACTTCTCTGTTCCTAAATAGTAGGTCTAGGTGGGCACTGCCCTGGTAGGCTTGCTTAGCAGCCGTGTGAGGAAGTTACCTTCCATGCACTCAGATAGGTTTGGGAAAGACACAACATGTACCACCAATTTGCCTCCTTTGTCAAGTAACTGCTTTTTTCGAGACCTCTGTGAAAAGCAAATTTTTTCAAAGGGTATGGCAGCATAATCGATAATAGAAAAAAAGAATGAAATTTTTTATTTTATAATCTCTTTCAAGTACTTTTTAAAGTATCGGGAGAAGAATGACTTCAGAAAAGAGCTTGGGATACAGAACTTTAATAATAAAGATATGAAAATGGAAATAAAATAAGAAAATAAAAAGTAATTTTTCCAAAAGGGATTTTGTGGCTTTTGGCACTGCTAATAATTTGTGTGGAAAGATAATGTTTTCATGTGTGTTTAATCCTATGCCAAGGCAGCTGCTGGTGCAGTAGCTATCTGCAACAAATTAGAGGGCAGTTAAAGTGAGATTTTCCACAATCAAGAACAAAGCAGGACCAGTTAGCATGAGGACAGCTTGTTCTTGTTGCTAATGTGTTTAAAATCTTGCTGCACATAATTTGAAACAGCTTTTGAGTGTGCATGCCAGCTCTGATTTCTGAGGCTAGTGCTAAATCAAAACCAAATGGAGAGAGTTGAATAAGAAAGTGACAAATTATACACTGACACCTCCTGCTCTGGCTAAAGAGAAGCATTTTTGTTTGTTTGTTTGTTTTGATTTGATTTGTTTTTCATCTTTGTTATTGATTTAAAAGTTAATTTCTCTCAATATTAAAATATTTAATGGATGTCAGGTGATTGAAATCTGGAGCTTGCAGGCAGCTTTTTGTTGAAGGAAAGCTCTCGATAACTATGGTGCCAGATATAACATACTTAAAAATTATTTAAAATTGTATTACCCTTACTATTAAGGAAGTAGATGTTAAAAGTTTCAGTGCCTTTTTCCTTGTTGTCTTGAATTCAAGAGCTCTATTCAATGTAGCTTTTTATTTCACCGTAAGATAAAACTTATTGGCTGATATCCTTGGAATCCAAAGAATTTTGAGGTGTCAAAATAAAACTGTAATTTGAAAATCTGGTTGTATTTTGAAAATCATACTCAGAGAAACATGAACAAAAATTTTATTAAAAGATAACTGACCTCTTTCCAAAATTGTCTGTAGTTTGGTTTGAATACTAGAGAAATATAGAGAAAAATGCAAGAATTTTTTGGGTTTAAAAAACCCTCAAGACAGATGTGCCTTGCCACCTAGAAATCAATTAAAAATGAAAGAGACCTATGCTAATACCATTAGACCTAGCTTTTCACCTCTAAAAACGAAACTTTGAGGTCACTCTTTTAAACAGAAGATATACTGAAATTGTCAGCCTGTTCTTAGATGCATGAATGAAATACTGAACAATTTTTCTCCAGTACTTTCAGTAAGATATGGCTTACCCAATGCCTTGTGAAACTAGCCTAAAATTGTAGTAAAACCAGAAAGCAACTACTCGCTCAATATGACCTAATTACTTCAATCTGCTAGAATGAGAAATTATCATTAGGACATGGATACGCAAAAGACAGCTTTCAGAAGGGGATAGCAGGTGAGTTAGTAAAAACAAGTAAAAGAATAATGCATAAAATAAATTTATTCTTGCATAGTTTTGAAGAAAGCATCAGTAGTTATAAATCAAAGAATTAAATTGGCTTCCAGGAAAAGATATCAATTCATGGCAGATGAGAATTTAGGTCTAGTGTACCCACGAGACTACAGAACGATTCAGAAACTGCAGAAATATTTTAACTTTGTCTTACTAGTGATAAGATCTAGTTCTACTTACCTCTAAGAATCAGACCTACACTGTTCTGAAAGAAGAAAATTGTGAGGAGTTACTTGGACCAGAATACAATACTTCCATGAATATGTAACCTAGGCATTAAAATCATAGGCATGTCGGGTTATTGGAATTACTGAAAGAACTATTTCAGTTTAACAGGGATTGTTGCCATGCTTTCTTTTCCTCCATTGCTTGTTGAGGTTCATAACAGCAAATAAGCCCAAACTCAAACTCTGGAATAAAATAAATGCCAAAAATGCATCATATAATGTATTTTTGCCAAATATATACTTGGTCTTTTCCTTTGAAGTTGATATTATTACAGAGTGGATAAAATGGTCCTATTTTAATTTAGTCCTTGTTTTTTAAACTGTCAGATTAAAACTTGCTACTTAAGTAAAATAGAAATTGATTATTGACAGATTTCTTCCATTTTCAGGCAAAGTCTGCTTTCCTTTTTTAATGTCATCTGCAGAGGTAGATGCAGCCATGAACAGGTTTTTTTTTCTACATGATTGTTTGCATAAATGACTCAATAGAAAAGACTATGGATATGCAAAATTTTCTTCCTCTTGTTATTCCAACTCTGACAGCTTCATCACCATCAAATTACTGCCAAAATAAAGCTCAGCCTCTTCAAAATATGGATAGATAATCCTTTCCCAGACTAATTTATAAGGCTTACACCACCAGATACACAAAAAATATTTCCATTTTGATTCTCAAAGTTTACAACGTTTTTGATTATATGCCTTACAAGCTGTTCATGAATCTGTTTCTGTATGGCTTTTGCTACATTGATTAATGGAGCAGGCTGAGTTTCTCTTGTATAACGAAGTATTTCTACCATAGAAATAGTATCAAGTCACTCTAGACTGTTTAGAATCACTAGGAAAAATCACAAAAGTAATCTCTATTTCCAGATATTTTTGGGTCAGGCTGAGAAAGGAAGATGGAAAGTTTTGGAACTCTCCTTTAGCAAGAGGAAAAGAAGACAGATCTTCAAGTGCAGATGCAGTTCCAAGGATAACAGCAGGACTGTTCAAGTGCTGAACCTAGATCTGGTTATCTTGCTTGAATATGGATGGGAGATGTGCCTCAGGAGAATTTCCATTAAATGAAAAATTCTACTGTATTCCTCCCTGTTCATGTCTTATTTTTTATTAACTTCCCAGTCGATGAAGACGCCTCCCACTATTTCTGCCTACTCCTCTGCTTCTATGTTGCCCCTTGAGAAGCTTCAGTTTTTGTGTTTTGTTTCAGTAACGCCTATTTTATGCATTTAAAAATATGCCCCTGGAGTAACCTCATATGTAGCTTATAAAATGAAGAGAGAGGCACATAGCAGTTTAATTAGTGATTTAAAGAATAGCAATTAACTGTTGAAAAAGTACAGGTTAGCTGATCTCTAAAGGGACGATTACTTGAGATTATCAGTACAGTTATTACTGTGAATCTTTTTCTATAACGGAAGGGTAGCTGCTTACGAGAATTTCAGAAAATGAGTGCCATGGCACTACGTAATGTCAGACAGTGTTATTTGCAGTATTTTCAGTCAAGAAAATTTAAAAAATTCCCTACTTTTCTGAACCCTCTCAGAACTCTTAGGGTTAAATATGTTGTTAGATCAGCTGAGGATATTCTCCTTATAGACCATGATAGTATTCTACTTTTCTTGGAAAACTCGTAAGCCAAATGAATGCAGCTCATTGGATGCATTTAAAATGTTTATTATGTTCTAAAAATAATACAAATATGCTGAATTTTATTGCTTAGTGTGACGGGTTGAAAAGAAAAATAGAGTAAAATAACTTCTTTCCTCTCCTCGGACCAGTAAGGGGATGGGGCTGAGCCCCCAGCCAGGGCTGGAGATGGGACACCCCTGGTTTTGGGTGCCTGGCTAGGTTTTGGGGCGAGGGGGATGAGGCACAGGGAGTTTTGGGGTTGGAAGAGACATGTCTCCTCCCCGCAGCCGGGACCACCGGGTTACACTATAGGATAGGGAGGGGATGCCTTTTCTCCTCAATCTCCCATCGATCCCCTGTGCCGAGGAAGTGCCTGAGAAAACCGCACAGAGAACTCTGGGAAGCGAAGGGGACATCTCGGGGAAGGGGAAGGGAGCTGTGGGAGGTTTTTACTTGGGCTCTTGGTGCCAGAGGTGAGTACATGTGGCCTCTCCTCGGCGCTGTTTGCAGAGACTCTTTGGCGTGACCCCCGCCTCCTCAGCTTTTCTCCTGCAGACACCAGACCACCACCGCCCACTGTTCCAGGCTGCTGAGACCCCCCCATGGACACCGCGCTGCCCGGAAAGGCACCACAGACCCCCCCACACACACACCAAGGATCTGGGTTCGTGTGCTCCTATCTCTAAGTTTCCGTCATGTGCCCAGGAGGGTCGCCAGTCCCTCTGAGTCCCTGGGCTCAGCACCCGACTGGGAGGGAATCACTGCAGCTCCTGTACCTACAGGACATCGGAACTGTTAGAGGGCTTTAGAGACAATATTTCTAAAGACATTGTTTTGTTTTGTTTGGTTTGGTTTTTTGTGAGTTTTTCTTCGGTTCACCACTTCAATAACAAGTATATCAGTTCATATCAGTTCATTTATACCCATATCCATACATCCATCCATATTTATACCCATGTCATATATTTAATAAATTATTGCCTTTCCTATACGTCTCTTGTTTGCTCAATAACATTTCTTATTGTCCTTTAAACTAGGACATCTGGGCATCTCCAGAGAGATGTCCATATGACTGAAAAGTGAACTTGCTGAAGCGCTGCTGGGTACATGCTTAGAATACAGACCTGAGAAATTGATGTTCACTTTAATTTTACAACATTTTTCGAGTTGAATAGTGAGGAAGAATGAGTAAAGTATTTCTGATGGTAAGAAACTGTTTCTCCAGTACTCCCACTCCCCACCTGCTTAACACAACTGGGGGGAAAAAAAGCCTCTTAAAATAACAGTTTTTTAAATTTTTGACATGTCTAATAAAAAGGAGACATAAAGATTCCATTTTATGCTACTACCCACTGCTTAACTAGGGTCATAGGGTTCCTCTATAACACGCTTCTTTTGTGCACATCTGTGGTGAAAAAGAGAGAGCTGACAATTCTCTAACTAGGTATTAAGCTTTCTTTTCCCTTCTGCCCCACCCGTTCATTCATTCCCTCCCAACCATAAATGCACAGCTCAGATTCTCAGCGTCACTGCTTTAAAGTCTGAAAAGACTGCTTAGAAACACGCTAGACCCTGTGGAGTGATTTTTCTCCATTATCTCAAGTGTTCTTTATCCAAATACAATTTTACTGTATTCTAAGACAGATTTCATAAAATACCGAGGACTACAATGTCATTGTGAAACACATAGCATAATATTTTTTTGTTAACTATGATAACACTTTTTTACACTGATTTTCACAGTATGCACAACTTTTATACATACTGTGATTTTGAGATGTCAATTTATGTGTACATTTTCTTTTGTTCTCGTTGCAAAATATGTAAAATCTGAACTAGAATGTAAGATTTTGGAAATATTTTAAATTTATTTATAGTTCTTATTTAGATTTTGAGTATCTCATGAATTTAATATGCTTATGCAAGCAATTTGATAAAATTCAATAATTGAGTATGAATGGCTATTGCATAAGTAGAGTCACAATTACAAAACCCTGCTATCTGATGAACATATTTAACTACTTACTGCTCTTTCCTAGAAAAAAACCTTGCTATAATACCATCTCTTTTGCATTCCTTCTCCAGCTATGCCTATGAAAATTTAAACGCAAGAAGAATATGCCTTATTAATAAAATCAGTAAAAATATATTTTACTGCTTTTTATTCAAAATGTACTCTAAAACAATCTGTGTTCTTTTAGCAAATAAAGTACCACCTACATATTATGAACAATCCAACCTTTCTTACAGTTTCTGTAAAGAGCATTTTGTATCAATGAACAAGGTGGCACTACAGATAATGGTATAACAAAATTCTGCCCAAGTAGTATCTTTCTTTAAAGAGGTATAATTAGACATAATGTCTGTTTTAATCACCAATTTTTCAGTTATGATTTGGAACATGGCTAATAGGGTATTATCATCTGAACGACACAGTAAATATTCTGTATTAAGACCAATTCTGATCCACAAAAACAGACTTTGCAACAGCTGTTTCCCGTTATGTACTGTTGTATTCTTTAGCTGAGAATTATTTAGATCAGAAGTGTGCAGCTAACCATTTCCTCCCATGAAGGCTCTGGCAGCCTAAATGAGCTGATAGAGTTTGAATGCGGTCTTGAGTTTCACATCAAACTGTAGGTAACAGACAAACTAGGAATATCTGTACACAGTCAGAGCCAAATGCACCTTCTTCACGAAGAAAATGTAACTGATACCTTTCAATCACTAAGATAGCTCTGGCACAACCTCTTAAGTTCTTCCCCTGTGTATTGTCCCACTGCTGGAGATCTTCTTGTGCCTCTTTCTTCCAAAAAGCAAGCTGAAGACAACCATTTCAGTGTAGAGTGGAGACATGTTATTCAGACACGAGTATTAGTCAGTCAGTGCATTCTACTGCATATTAGTGCACAGTTAATTAAGTCTGTTTTTATGTTGATGTTCTTGTGTTATAGAAAATCATATGCTTTCAATTGTCTTAAGTCGCTAACAGATGACAGCAAAACCCATAAAAAAGGATTTTTTTTTTCTTAATGAAGAGACACAACTCCACACCATCTGCTAAAGTACAATAAAGTTTTGTCATGGGTTTTCTAGAACACTTAAAAAGACATCACAGTTGCCCGTCCTTTTCTATAAGGTAAACCTTCACTGAAGTATACTGTCAGTGGTGCAATGGCAAATTGCCTGTCTTAATCTCTACATATTTTCAATGTTTTTGTCCAGTTTTCAGTGGGTGCTTTTTGTATATGAAATGCAATCAAAGAATTTCAATATACACAGACGATTTTCAAAAGACATAGCAAGTAATGCAGTCATTGTATGGAAACAGTGAGTTGGTAAAGAGTTAAAAACTTATTATATTAAAAAACACACTTAGATGCACTCTGCCCTCCTGTGTCTTTTTATTATTACATTTTGAAAAAAGAAATTAACCTAATTAGAAGACACAAAATCCACGCATCCTTTTGTTAAAATCAGCTTGGCTCTGTAACCAAGATTTAATTGACAATTTGGCCAAGCCCTTTCATTCAGAATAGTCAAGGTTTTCCAATGCCATTCAGCAGCATCCTGAATTGATTTCTACATTTTTGTTTTAAATTAACATTACAGTGCTGTTCAACACTAGCAGGGTTTGAAGTTGCAACACCATCTGT
Source organism: Serilophus lunatus (assembly GCA_013399895.1). Lineage (NCBI taxonomy): Eukaryota > Metazoa > Chordata > Aves > Passeriformes > Eurylaimidae > Serilophus > Serilophus lunatus. The sequence continues at coordinate 57,344 of VXBA01004033.1, read as the reverse complement.
TGTGGTTGCACTTTCTCATGGACTAAGTTAAAAAATAACAATGTATTCTCAACATTCACACTTGTTTCTCAGTCACTTAAAGAGGTTGCAGCTTCATTGAAAATTAATTCTTCACAACACACTAGGAAAGCAAATGAACTACTTGTAAAATTAATCAAAGCATGGTGGAAACTTCCTGATATCAGTATGTGTGGGAAACCCTACATGGGGCTAAATCTTTGATGTTTAATGAGAACACCTCACAGAGAAAGATCTAGTCCTACTAGTCTAGTACTTACTCTACTAGATTTTAGTAATGAAAACAATGGCTCCATGAGGTTATCTGAGACAAAATAAGTGAACACTAATGAAACACAGTAGCTCAGCTGAAATGAGATTGAACTAGAACTGCTAGTTCTACTTAATCTCTTGATTACAAATCTAAGAGCTGGATCTTCTTAATGTTTCCACTGATTTCAGTGCATTAGAAATAGGCCTCACTTTCCCAAGATATCAGATTGACACACTAAAAGCATTTTACAAGGCATTTTGCCCTGTAGAGATATTGTTCAAAAACCAAAAGACTATACAGTCTGATGTAGATTGGATGCATACAGTGCATTGGAATAAGGATTTTTTTTTTTTTTAAACAGTAATCCTGACAGGCATCACCATGACTGAAAGAGGGCTGTAAAGAGTATTCTTGTGAAGGATTGGTTCTGTATTCTTTCTGTGTACTCTGCTAGCCTCTCATCCCATAATCCCAAAAATAAACGTACAATCTTATTGTCTACAAAGTGCTTGCAAGGGAAAATTGTGAAGTATTATTTCAGTGCGAGAACAGATTTTCATTGAGTAGGTACTACCTTCTTAAATTAATGCAGTCTACCAAAAATATAATAAAAGTTTCTGTTGTTCTTCACTTTGGCACTGGGTTTCCTTCA
>VXBA01004033.1:42922-56373 GCA_013399895.1 Serilophus lunatus | reverse complement strand
CCCCGGAACGTTTTCCCTGTACTTGCACTTCACAGATTTTCAAAATGTGGAAACTGGAAGTTCAAGCTGACACTTCATAGAGGCTAATTATAGGTATGTATTTATTTCCCTATTCTAGCAAATCTTGAATGGAGTGTTTACACAGAATATTTAAAATGTGTACAGCTATACAAAGCCTGCACAAGAAAACATTTAATGCTTTTGAAAGAAAATTTAATCCTATCAAGGTAATAATGTAAACATACTGATCCTGTGACATCTCCGATGTCTTTTGGAGCACTGGCTTCAACATTACTGTAATTAAGACTACAGAGGAGGATTCAGGGAGACAAACTGCATATTTTTTTTTTTAATATTAGCTTGAGTTTTGACCACTGTGTGATCTTTAAGTAGGTCAGAGATGAAAAATTACAGCTTATATTAAAAAATCGTTGCTGTCGTTTGATACCAAAGTATTCTGGAAAGAGACAAAATAGCAGTGCACCAGGAGACGCAAGGCATTCAGTTTTTTTCTCGCTCATCTACATGGCTGTTACCTCTGTAACTCAATGAGCATTTGTTCATAAGGGCGCTTCCATTAAACTTTGTGTAACACTGTCTAGAGAGACAGTAGTAGATGGGATATAAAGCTGTAGTGGTCACAGGTTGTTTGAAGCCCCCCTTGTGCACCGGAGTGCAGCACAAGTATAACCACAAAACTGCACTGTAGTTACAGAAACAGCTGTGATAATCTTTTGAGAAGTGGAATGATTGTGCTGTTATTTTTGCTGTTTGTTCCAAGGTCTCCCTCAATGATAATGGTCTGATTTTGCTTGTTATGGCTAGTGTGGCTGTTAGGCTCATGCTGGCAAAGTCAGTATGACCCTGTGAGACATCCAATTCCTAAGTCTCTAAATCTCCCCTGGTCCTAGTAACACTATCATCATTCAGTATTCATTCACACTACATATTCACTGCTAGAAAGCAACGAACACATGGAAACTCCTTGGTAATATTAATGTGTTCTCATACATCTACAGTAAAATAATTAAAATACTTCTAGTAAAATTTCCTCCCAAATCAATTCAAATAATCAAATATTAGCTTGTCTTAAATATAAATAAATATTTGTCTCTCAAATATTTGTCGTTACTGAATGTGTCATTTAGAGGTATCTTAAAGCTTTTCTGTGCAACAGACTTCCTCTCTAGAAAGTAGAAGGAGACAAAAATGTCTTATTTTTATTGGTCATTTTATATAATGTGATCTAACAGACAAAGCAATGGACTCTGTGTCTTCCTCTACTTGACTGCCTTGTTGCACTTGCTTTTACTTGGTTTTCACTTGCCTTTTGGTTTTCTCATCTATGAAACAGAGGATGTAATACTTCTTTATCTAAGACATTCTGAGGTTTAAAGAGAACAAAATGTTCAATAATTAAAAAAATATTAATTTTGCAGGGTATGGAGGAGACGAGGTATTACAGTATCAAAAATACCAACTCTCATCAGCATTATTGTGTACAGTCTACCATACATCCACTGGAGTATGGATGTCTTTGTATATAAAGAGACTAAGGATGAGAGAATGGAATAATGTCATACTCATTTTACATCTAGGGCTACAATTTCAAGACAATATTCTGGGCAAGATCAACCTCATAGTTTGCAAAAAAATCCCACATTAAAAACCAGCGTTTTCTCCTGAAACATATAAAAGGGTGATAACATCCTTCAACCATAGCCAGTCAGGTCTCATGATTAGACCAGTTACACCGGAGGCTGACAATCTCTCCTTTGAGTCTCAGGGTCCATATCTACCTTTTACAATCTAGAAAGTTGCAATCTGGCTCAATGATGGTGACCATCCTGCCACCTGAAAGTATTACATTGGTTGCAAACTCTGAAGATACTGAAGCTGAGAAGTCAACCTCAGAAACCAACTGACAGAGGATGTGGCACACAATACAGATAGAGAAAGCCTTGAGTCTTGGCCATTTCCCTGGGGGTTCTTGAAATCACATCAGATTTTGGTCATTGTAAAGTATAAAGAATTTCTAGTGTGTGCTTCCGGTGGTGACATTTATCAATGGCATTTGAAATCAGAACAGATGCAGATACTTTGCATGCCATAACTGTTTTCTGAAGCTAGGCTGTGTCTAATATTTCCAAAGCTAGCTGTAACTCTCTAAAAAAACCAAGAGTTAATTACTCCAAAATAGTTGTCCCTGCTGTTTCCATCTTTTTTTAACTTTTGGAATACTCTTACATCTACAGAATATAAACGAAACTATTAACTTCAAGTTCTTATATGTTGGCTTTCTCAAAACAGAATAAACAGAAGCAGGGAAATCTCTTAGCCCACCAACTAAAATCCTGAAAATGATACAAGTGAATTAATCACTCACTTCCAAAAGCTTCCATTTGACATGAATAAAACCCTTCTTTTTAAGTTCTCTTATTATCTTTTCCAGTCATCAGAAAAGAGTGCTGCATATTTGATAGCTATTTTCTGCATAGAGGTAGAAGGACAAATCTGCATTAAAATATATCAAATCTTTTGCTGTCATTCTGTCAGCTGCTCTCCATGCTTAACATCCTCTTGAGACTACATCTGTAGGCCCTATGCAAATCTAATTTTAAAAAAATGCATTGCTTTCTAGTATCATCTGTTATTTCAGCTGTTTTCATAATGATCAGTTTAGTTTCTTAAGTAAGATTTCTCTTGTATTTTCTAAGATTTTTCTCTCTTTATTTGAAGTAGATTAATATACACTATGACAAATGAAGTAAAAATAGCGAACTGGCAGAAACTGGATTTGTGTACTGTGAGAACAATCCAAAGTAAACCAAGCTATTTTCTTTAGAGAAATATTAATAAAAGAACTCAGAGAAATGAAGTTATTTGGTTTTATTTTTCCCAAAGGTAGTGAAGAGACCGGTCTGTTGACTCTCTCTGATCCCTTGAGCTGTGCTATTACCTGAGAACCCCATCTGGGAACCAAAGAAGTAACATTTGCCAAGGCACAAAAGAGATCCCCTCTCATTCCCTTTCATCATGGAGCAGGCATCTTGCAAACTGGATTCAGATAAGTTAAACTACACAATTGTCTTGACAGTCCTGCAAGACTCAGGGCTTCCAGGGCACCCTTGAGTACTGGGGTCAAAACAGCCTGAGAGTGTTGTCTTGAATGTGTGACAAAATAAGATGGAAGAAAAATTGGTTGAAGGATCAGGCTCAAAGAGTTTTAGTAAAAGGCACAACATCTGGTGATACCTGAGTGCTGTTGCCCAAGGTTCCATTTTAGGGTCAATTCTCTTCAACTTTTTTATCAATGAACTGGACATAGGAGCTGAATGCACATGAAGCCGTTTTGCAGATGTGTTTAGCTAGTTTAGCTAGAGGGAATTCTTATCATACATCACACAGCTTTTGGAGCATAGGCAGAGGGACATAGGAACAGGTGGAGGGGAGGAGGGGTCTCTGGAAGGAGTACCCTACAAGAACTGTTGAGAGTAAAAGGGGCCAATAGTTCCAGTTTGCTCTCTCTGGTTTCAGGGACCGACCCTGTGGGGAAGTCAATGCACTTCAACTCCATCTCTGCCGTCGCACACCCAGTCAGGCTAGCCGCTGCTCTATGCCACTGCCCTGCTCCGGCTTGCCACTGCTCCCTGGCCCATGCCCAGGCTGCCCCTGCTGCTCCCACATGTTCTGCCTGGGTTTTGCTGCTGCTGCTGCATCCGTTGTGCTGGCTTACCACTGCCCTCGGCTGCCATAAGAAGACGCTGTTTTAGCTGCCATTTCTGCACCTGACTTTTGCATTGGAGACCATGTTGTCATCTTCTCGGCTTGTGGAAATCTTTTTGTCTCCAAACAAGTCTTTCAAGGTTCTCCTTGCTTTAATCAGGAAGAGAGAGGGTGGTTTGGGGTGACATTCTCTTTCATAATAATTTTTCTTGTTTGCTCTCTGTTTACACTCTGTTTTTAGTAACAGCTGTTGTTTCTTACCCTTTTGCTTGAAAGTCTCGTAATTTCAAATTTACAGTATTTTGGAGGGAGGAATTTCTATTCCTGGTGGTCCCACCTCTGACATACATTGTCTTTAAACTAAGACAAGATGATACTTCATTAAGTGTTTCATTCTAGAGAGGCCTTACAGAGAGATCTTGATAGATTAGAACACTGGGCAATTGTTAGCTGTGTGAAATTTAACAAGGACCTGGTGAGGTGTGGTCCTGGATGTATGGATAAATTGCAGACAGGAGTTTGGAGGCAAGAGATTTGAGAGCTGACGTGCAGAAAAGGATCTGAGGGATTTGGACACTAAGCCCAGCATAACTAACTATTCAGAAGCAATGATTGTCCAGCTTCTACACAACATTGGTGTAGCCTCACCTTGTGTGTAGTTTTTGGCTCCACAATATAAAAAAAATGTAAAAATATGTGTCCAAAGGAGAACATCAAAGATGATGAAAGAACTGGTGGGCAAGACTTAGAAGGAGTGGCTGTGGATAATGGATTTGTTCAGCTAAGGGAAAATGAGAGAAAAGGACAACCTGATTGCTGTCTACAACTTCCTAATGTGGGGGAGTGGTGTAAGATGTGTTGATCTCCTCCCTGTTGTCTGGTGATAGGATGCAGGGGAGGCTGAACAAAGGCTAAATGTACCTGCCAAGGGCAAATGGTAAATGAATTCCTAGTTTTGCTTTGCTTGCCTTTTTTCCTTTTGCTTTGCCTGGTTTGCAGCCTTTGCTTTACCAACTAGACTGTCTTTATCACAATCCAAAAGTGTTCTCATTTTCACCCTTCTGATTCTCTCCCCTGTACTGCTCTGAGGGCACTGGGTCAGTGGTTGTGTGGGGCTTAGTTGACAGCTGTGGTTAAACTACAACAGTCCGTTTTGGCACCCAATGTGGATTCTCTTCATCACAACTAATGGTTTCTTTGGAAGGCAAATGCCATCACTCGAAAGGTCTCCTTCTTTATTGTTCTTCACCTCACCCCACCCTCCACCCCCTCCCGGCTCTATATGCTGAGCATGATGCCATATGGTCTGGGATGTCTATTGGGTCAGTGTTGTGATTTAAGTCCAGCTGGGAAATAAGTGATATACAGATGTTTGTTTAACCTCCTCTCCCCTTCACCCTGATTACCCTGGAGTGGGGAAGAGAAGTAATTTTTTTGTACTAGCATCCTCAAGGAATACAGATATACGAATAAACACGTGTGTGTGTATTAATATGTATGTGTTAAACTAGATTTATTATCTCTAGAGCAGTATCATCTTATTCATATTCTCATATGGGAAAAGATATGCAGGGATAGAACACCACTGGGTAACAGTTATAAGTGAAGGGTTAGCATGGATTTGTGCTTCACATTTGCTTCAAGAAAAAGAGATCTTATGTACTGACACGGGTTTTTTCCATTTCTGATATAGCTGCTCTGTTTATCTGCATAATATGGAGCTTTGTCTTTACATTTCTTTCCTAGGCCTGTCTGTATCCTTTGTCATTGAACTCTTTTATTGAAACTTATAGGCTTCAAGTTGTGTCTCTGAGCTACATGAGTCCCAACTGTAAATAAAAAAATACTTGATTTGTTTTCTGTGAGGCTCATTGAAGCTGATGACTTATTACCGTGAACTCAGTGGGAGCTAGAATGGCCCTCATACGTACTGAGTTAGTTTTCCCTGTAGTCCAGTTTCTAAGTAACATTTGTGAAAAAAATTCTTCATGTAAAAAGTGGTGGCATAATAATCCAATTTTCTACACATTTTTTTATATCCAATAGAACACTTTATATCCGATAGAGTAGTGGGGTTGCAACATTATTACCATGAAATGCTTTTATTTCACAGTAACTGTAAATGTTCCCTGTACAACCCCTTTCTCTCTTATACACAAACTGAAATTTTATTTTCAGACTTGTGCTTTCCCTCCTTTATAGACTGGAATCACAGAAGGCTTAATAAAGGATCATCTTTTTTTTTCTTTACCTTTTTTTCTTTTCCTCACTGTGAAAGAGGTCATATTTTACAAATACAGTCTTTCTCCAACCAAATTACCTAGACAATTGTAAGGATTCCATTCAATCACTTTTCTTTCTACGGACACATTAGAGCTTCCCTATTTCCTTTTACATGTCATTTCTGCAGTTAGTATAGTACTTCCTGAGGAAAATTATGTTCTTCATCTCATAGCTTCCTATGTTTCTTTTTGTTTTCAATGACTATGGAATATAGTAATAGAGGCAAGTGGACTGAAAATGCCATATTAGAGAATGATAAAATTTCTATACAGCTTGAACACTGCGCAATTTTAAAAAAAAAAAATCTTCCCTTAGTAAGTCTAGCTTAGGTGGACTATGTTTTTCCTACACTATCCACGGATCATGAGTAATCGCAATTACATATTACATATTGTATTGTAATAATCCTAAATTTCCTCATTTATAGTGTTAGCTTTCTCTAGGAATCTTTTACATATAATAAGCTTATTTCTCATGTATGTTAATACCTATGCCACAACTTACTTCTTTTTTATTATTTCACTCCTTTTCTTATTTTTTCATTATATCTTGAGTATCATAATTTTTCTTATCCTGTTCTCAGAAACATGGGTTTTTATTAAGTTTTGCTACTATGAAATAGAAACTTATTTCACCTAGCTAATTATTCATACTGTTAACTTTTTATTTTTAAAAGCTTTTAGTTGTTACTGTTTTATAGCATCAATAACTACTGAGGAAAAATTAAAAATAAGGCATAATTTTAATATTTTGCACTAAACTAGTTCCTTGAGATTCTATTTCTTTAGAAAGAGTGAGGAGGAGGTTAAAATATGCCTCCAGTTCCAACCTGCGCCATAGTCTACTCTTTTGGCTACTCTTCCATGGTATGCAAATGCTCATCTGTACCCCGGAAAAGTAGAGGCTTTGTGTTATCGGTGCTGTAATCATTCACTAATTTAACAAATGTTTAAACCTAGCCTAGTAATAACTTTCTTTCCTTCAACATATCCATTTTTAAAGTAGCCACTACTACTTCAAAGTAAAAGTGCAGGAAGGCCGAGGCTCTGCTACTGAAACTTAGGTTGGAGCATGAGACAATACAGCTGCAGAAGCAGAATTTCAAACAGAAATGTCAGACAAAGAGGTTGTGCTGCATTTAGGCAGTTTAAAGTTGGGCCCCTACAGCATGAAAGTTTTTCGCACAGAAGTTTTGAGACTCGTTTTCAGAATTTGTATTAAGTAGGTGTTCTGATTTACACATATTTATGTTTTTTTTAATGAGTTTGGCCAAAATCAATCGCAAAAAAAAAATCTTTTTAAACAATTTTTCAGATAAAAACAAAATTGAGAGAAAGAATATACATTACTGAATCCCCTTTACAGCTCTAACTTATTATTATACATGCGTAAGCTTCTTAAGACATGCCTTTGCCAAGGCAAATTTTCCAATACCTTATGCAAACCGTTCCATTTCTGTACTGTAATCTGAACATGACAACACATGATTATTCTTCAATAGCTGAATTTTTGGTATTTCATTCTTCTCTGTGGTGAACCTGTTCATTTTGAGTTGAAGCTGCCCTTTGGGGTGGGACTTAGACTAGTTGAATGAGGAAATAAAATTTAATTGGGGAAAGATAGAACTCTGAGTTGGAGATGAGCAACTGATTGAGATCTTGAGTCTGGCTCTCATCACAGAGGTTCTGTATCCTGTAGAGGCCAACCCATATACCCTGTTGACTAAATTGGTGGCCGAGCTGGTGTAGTTCACTGTTTTGGACCTGAAGGATGCCTTCTTCTACATTCCCTTGAGTCCTGACAGCCAAATGTTGTTTGCCTTTGAATGTGAATCAGAGACAAGATGGAAAATCCAGCTCACTTGGACTGTGCTGCCGCAAGGGTTCAAGAATAGTCCCACCCTCTTCAGAAGTCAACTGGCCAGGGATCTGGAACAGTGGGAATGACCACCTGGAAGGGGTACAGTCTGGCAGTATGTAGACAATCTATTGCCACAGAAACTAAGGACTATGTATAACATGGACTATTAGCCTTTTGAATTTTCTAGGACTGAGCAGATATAGGGTCTCCCTGCAAAAGGTCCAGAGAGCCCAACAGCAGGTAAGGGGATGCGAACTCACCTCCGGACAGAGGACCCTGGGATTGGCATGGGAAGAAGCCATCTGCCAGACCCCCAAACCAAAGACAGCTAAAGAACTTAGGATGTTTCTCGGGATGAGTGGATGATGTTATCTCTGGGTAAGGAACTATGGACTCATGGTAAGATGACTTTGTGAACTGCTGAAACCAGGTACAAGAGATCTCACCTGGAATGAGGAGGCAGACAGAGCTTTCCACCAGATGAAGCAGGAACTGATGGGGACACCAGCACTGTGGTTGCCAAACCTTTTTGTCTGTATTCCCATGAGAAACAAGGCATAGCTCTGGGGATCTTGGCACAAGACCTGGGCCCTTACAGAAGGGCGGTGGCCTACTTTTCCAAACAGCTCAATGAGGTGGCCTGAGGGTGACCTGGGTGCCTAAAGGCTGTAGTTGCAGTAGTGTTTAACATTTAAGAAGCATGAAAGTTCATGTTTGGGCAGAAGATCACAGTATTGGTCTCCTACACTGTGTCAGCAGTGCTAGAGGCCAAGGGAGAGCACTGGTTAACGCCACAGAGGTTCCTTAAGTACCAGGCAGTCTTAGTGGAGCAGGACGATGTGAAAATTGTAGTCAAATTTGTAACCTTGTCAATCCAGCATCTTTCTTCAGTGGGTCTTCTGGGGAACCCATGATCCACAATTACATGGAAACAACTGAGGCTGTTTACTCTGGCAGGTCAGTTCCGAAAGAGAAGACACTGGAGGGTGCTGAGGACATGTGGTACATAGATGGGAGCAATTTCATCTGACAAGGTGAATGTAAAGTGGGGTACACTATTACCACCGTCAGTGAGGTCTTTGAGGCCAAAGCTCTTTCACCCAACACCTCAGCCCAGAAAGCAAAGATTATAGCCCTGACTAGAGCACTGGAGCTGGCAAAGGGGAGGAGGATAAATACCTGGATGGACTCCAAGTGTGCATTCAGAGTAGTGCATGTCCATGGGGTGATATCGAAGGAAAGAGGACTTTTGACTACACAAGGGAAATGTATAAAACATGCGGAGGAGATCCTCAAATTGTTAGAATCTGTCCAGTTACCAGAGAAGGTGGCAATCATGCATTGTAAGGCTCATCAGAAGGGAACTAATGAGCAAGAAATTGGCAATAAGGCTGATCAGGAGGCAAGAAGGGCAGCAGAGGAGGGCATCATTGGGGTCCAATCTCTGATCCCAGATGGTAAACTGCATATCGATCAAATAGAAATTCCAAAATATTCAAAAGAAGATCAAAGCTAACAGAGGATCTGGGAATAAAAGTGGAGGTAGGTAAATGAGCAAAAACATCACAGGGTAAGCTTGTGGTCCCCTCAGTTCTGTTATGGGCCTGGTTATAGGAGAGCATTGGAAAACCCACTGTGGAGTGGAAGCCCTGTATAGGTACCTATCAAGTGTAGGGAAATGCCAGTGAATGTTTATTGTAGGTCACAGATGGCAGGCGGAATCTAGGACCCAGGAGCTGAAGAAGGAGCTGAACTGAAAGTGAAAGGACTGACCGTGCCATGTAAGGAAGATGCTTGTACAACATGGCAGTGTCTGATTGGACGAGAGAGAAGTGATAGGAGAATTGCTTCTCAGTGGTTAGAAAAGTATAAACTATATGTAGATTGTAAAAAAGTATTCTTGTAAACAATAAAGGAATTTCTCCTTTGACACTACATCTGTGTGGTCGTGTGTCATTGGGGGGATCCGGGTAGCCACAAACAAATGGATAGTAGCATGGCATTTGTATACCAACATCAAATAGGTGACCTGGCAGTGCGAGGTCTGTTTGTAAAATAACCCTCCCCCGGGTTAATCAGAGAATAGTGTTGGGACAGATAGGGAGAGGAAACCATCCCTGTCAGCACTGGCAAATTGATTTGGCAGAACTGCCAAGGAAAGGGGGGTATAGGTACCTGTTGGTGTTAAGTGATACCTTCACGGAGTGGCGCGAAGCACATGCCTGCCAAACTAACAAAGCCAGGAAGGCGACCAAGGTTTTGCTGCAGGAAATAATACCAAGATTTGAGGTGCCTGTGGTGATGTCCTCTGACAGGGGATCCCACTTTATTACAAAAGTGGTCCAGCAAGTTAGTGGGATACTGGGAATTGATTGGTAGTTGGATAGACCATATAGGCCTCAGGACAGTGGTCAAGTAGAGAAGATGAACCACCTCCTTAAACAAAAAGTTGAGAAACTGGGCCAAGAAGCAGGATTGCCCTGGCCCCAGCCTCTACCATTAGTCCTCCTAACGGTTCATACCAAACCATGCACAAAAGAAGGGTTGAGCCCTTTCAAGATCCTGTATGGCAGGCCCTATATGGAGCAAGCAGGGACATCTGCAGAGGTGGGAAATGAAATGTTAACCAATTATGTAATATCATTACAGAAACAAATTTGGGAAATTGAAAAGTGGGTTCTGGGAACAAGACCTTGGGGGCTCGATGCACCAGTACACAATATTGTACCAGAAGACCATGTATATATTAAGTCTCTTCAGGCTCACCCTTGGAACCTGCTTGGGAGGGACCATTCCAGAGGTTGCTGACTTCTCATGCTGCAATCGAGGTTGCGGAACAGACTGCCTGAGTACATCACACCAAGACCACCCGAGTCGGACCCATAAAATTGCCACAATGTCACAATTATTGTGATGCTGAATTGTTGTAACCTTGCAATGACCACAACTTGAGACAAAAACACATATATAACACTGGTTCAGAAAGTCTCACAGATACTGAACCAAACTAATACTTGGGTGTGCATGCCAGTTCCAAGCCAGGTGGAGGAGGGAATTCCGCTAGTATGAATCCCTCTAAGGTGGGAGAAGTATATATCAAGAGTGGGTAGAGAAGACAATAATGAGACTCAGGAGTCAGGTAGGGCCCTGGAGATCAGGACTCTAAAAATTAGAAACCCTTACAGCTTGTGTGCACAAAGGTGCTACTTTCCCAGGAAAGGGGAGAAGGATTAGGGTTAGGGTTTCCTGCGGCTCAGCTGCCATGCAACAATACAGCATTGCAGCTGGGGGAAGGTAGGAGAAAGAGGTCCATCTTCTTCCCTGCCCATGTCCGGTTGGAGAGATGGTGGGATTGGAGTGGGGAGGGATCTTGGATCGAGAGCCAATCATGTAACGCAGGAACACCCACTGGAAAGGGGGTATGTAAGTGATGGAGACGTCATGACACAGGGAGGGAGAGGGAATTTTGAATTCTGTAACATTCCCTCCCAGCATGCTACGCAAAACATACCTATCTCAAAACTCATCTGAGTTCTGAGTGATTATCACTGAGTCAATTTACCTTGCAAAGATGAAGGAGATATGTCAACACCCTTCTGCATTAGCCAAACTCTTAGAAGGACACGAATCAGAAACAAAAGAGAAAGATATTGTCCCATTATTCCAGAGAAGATAATGAGACAATAATACAGCTGGGAATACACAAGAATTATGACATTTTTTTTGCCATAAAACCCGTGACTTACAGGACCAGCTAGGGTGAAAAAAGGATGCTCAGGAGAAAAAACAAAGCCGAAGAGAGAACTGCAGACATGATGAAGATTTGGAGCATATTTGTCTATTGTATCACTGAAAAATTTATGCTTGTTGGGAGGTGCTAGTGGAGTACAATGAAGTATTCTAATATTTACCTGAAATCTACCTTTCAAAGTCATTATGTATGTATTGGGATTTGCCACTAAGAAAATGATCCTTTATTCACAAAGCTGGAGCCCCACTGAAGACTTGACTTGCAAAAAACCATCCAGGAATAAAAATGCTAATTGACTTTTTCAAAGATGCAGTGAGAAGGCAAAGAAAATTTAAGGTTTTGAAAGGCCAAGATGAAAGCAAAGTAATTTAGATTGATAGAAGGAGCTCTGAAGGAGACATATGTACAGTCCATAAACAAAAAATATGCTACAGACAGATGCTAGGAGCAGAGTGGGAGTTAGGATTCAGACCAGGTACTTTACAGGCAGGAGATTATCTATTTTCTTATATGTATCTTTTGATGATACAAGTTTTTCTGATTTTGTTTTTTCAAAGACATTTAGGAAGGATGCATGTAGTAGATAGTAAAATAGCACTTTCAGAGGATATTACACCAGCCAACTCAAATGAAAGAAAGCCAAAATGTTGAGCTTAATGAAATATTTGAAATTATGTGTTCATAAATCTTTTAACATAAGATGAAATATATCTCTTCACTCCAATTTTCATAAAATGCCTTTGCCTTCCTGCCACATGTGATTCTTAAATCAAAGGAGTAAAATAAATGTATCCTAGTTTTTGTATTTACTTACAACTGAATAAACTGAGCAAGTAACATGTTTGCTATGTCTGCAAACAAAATTAAATGAAACAAGGCAGGCTGAATGGACATGCCGATGTCTGTTTTCAACAGGGCCTCGTTCTGGGAATAGCAGCATACTAAGATAAATAACAAAAGTTTGTTAGTATATGTAACTTTTTATTTGCTGAATCATGATTTGTGATCCAAGAGTTTTCATAATTAATGATGCCTGAACAGCTTTGTTCTGATTAACAAACTTTCTAAGCCAAACACACCCTGTCCATCCAATGCCCTAGAGAAGAAAATTAAATTATATTTACTTGAAGAGGAAGTCAGATTTAAACCAGTTATTTTGTTTGTATCTTGCTCTCTAGTAACTGGTTTTTTTCTATTTCTCTAAGTAAGCTTTTGCTTTACACCTGTTTTAAAAAGATACTTTCAACAAGCTATTATCATTTCCCATAATAAGCCAGGACCATAGTGCTGCCTTTTTCTTCCTGAAGACCTGCTCACAGCAAGGCACCCAGACAGCTAAACCACCCACAGAAACACCTCTGATATTTGTTTATTGAGAAGGAAAAGACAGTCAGCTTTACAGAAGTGGCATATGTATTGTTAACATCAGCTTGGGAAGTGTTGTGGTCAAGCTATGGTAAATGTCACTGGTAGTACAATATTGAAGAGTCTGGGAAGTCATCAACCAGTGCTTTAGATGTGAAACACATGACATAACCACAAATTGGACTACATGAAATATGAAACTGTAACGTGAAGAGAGAACTAATTTAATTCATGCGGTACCATGAGTTTGAAGTTGATAGAGCCTTTCTTACTGAGGGAAACTAGGACTTTAACAAAATACTGTTCTGCCAAATAATTATCTTTGGGGATTAATTGTTTTCATATTATGATTGATAATTCATGGATTCCACAGAGGTTTCCTGTACCTTTTACACATTCTATTTGAAGAGGTAATTATCTGCAAGTTTCAACTGTTTTCCTATCTGTAGGTGATGAAGGGGGGGGG
>VXBA01004033.1:19571-42893 GCA_013399895.1 Serilophus lunatus | reverse complement strand
TGGGGGGTGGGGGGGGGGGGGGGGGAGGAGTCAAATTGCTCACATATGGTGTATCAGGTCTTGAGTTGGAGGCAAAACGAGGACTTTGGGAATGAAGGTATAGTCTCATTTTCTAATATTTATAGGCAACATTCATCTGACATTGTTTTTGTGAAAGAATTTTATAAACTCTCATTAATTGATTTTCTTCTTATGCATTTTTTTCCTGTTCTGTAATTCTCCCCAGAGAATCAAATGCCTCAAAAATGCTACTAGATTATTGGATTACCACCTTCAGTTTTCAAAACATTTCTTCAGGCTCTCTGACCTGAACTTATGGCCTTTTAATGTGACCAGCAAGAATAATTTATAACAACTGTGCCTCCTACTTTCTTCACAGTTGTATTTTTCTGTTCTTCACGCCTTTCCTGATGTCAAGTAATTTTTTTGACTTTGTTTTGAAAATTCAAACTATCCAGCATTTTATGTCTGCATTTGAGCTCAAACCAGAATATTTTGAAATTCCAAATTCAAAACATTTTACTGTAATCTGTTTTAGTGCATGACACTTTTATTTCCAATTTCATTTTTGTATGTTTGTGTGGCTTCAACTCCCTTGCAGACCAGGCGGATCATATTACATGCTGTATATTTTGAGGAAAAAAAAACACCTTGATTTTCCACATAAAAGAGCTTTAACTGTAAGTTTTCCTTTGAAGAATGTTGAGTTGGGAAACACTTCTTTTCCATTCATGTTTTAGTTGTTGCTAAGCAGTGCTTACATAGCATCAAGGACTTTTCTGCTTCTCAGACGGTTATCACAGCAAGCAGGCTGAGAGTGCACAAGTTGGAAGGAGATACAGCTGGGACAGCTGACTGCAATTGACTAAAAGGGTATTCCATAACATATGACATAATGTTTAGCAATAAAAAAACTGAGAGAAGAAAGAGGAAGAGATGATGCTTAGAGATACTTTAAGTCTGAGTCACCTTTACATGAAACTTTTTCACAGAGAGAGTGATTTCCCTTTGGAATGGGCTGCCTAGGGAGGTGGTGGCGTCACCATCCCTGGAGGTATTTAAGAAGAGACCGGATGTGGCACTTAGTGCCATGGTTTATTTGATAAGGTGCTGTTAGGTCATGGCTAGGACTTGATCTCAGAGGTCTTTTGCAATGTAGTTGATTCTGAATTCTATGTTACTATCCAGCAGTTCAGACACAGTCTCTGTGTGGAAGCTATGTCATATTGCAGGCTCTACTGTCAGAAATTGATGAGAAATCAAATTCTGATTGTGGAAGGAAGTGAGTCACGCATTCTGAGGATATAATTGGATTGTACAGGGACATGGAGACTCCAGCTTCTCCCAGTGGAACACCCTGAGAACACTTACTACCTTGTACTTCTTTTATCTTTTCTTGCCACTTCCATTTTCTTTGATCTTCCAACTCTAAAGTGCATAGAGATTGGGATATATGCACCATAGGTTCAAGAACATTGACAAAGCCTTACAAAGTTTTTATATAGCTTTGCCAACCTATTTCCTCCTCAATAATCACTGGTATAATGACAATATTTGCATTTCATGTAGTGACAAATTGCCTAAATAACAAGGAAAACAGGACTTTGAAAAGCCAGCCTGTCAAGGTGAACAAAAGGAACATAACCTATAAGAGGTTTTATCCTGAAAACAAACTTTTATGTATGAGAAAAGCATTTGGAAATTGATCTCACAGGGAGTCAACATAACTAGTAATTTTTGAAAAAGCTATGACCTTATAATGCCACAAAGACAAGATCACTCTTCCAGTAAGGAGACATAACTCTTGATAATCCTAGTTACTATTTCTAAAAGGCAACCAATACGTACCAAATGAAAACATAAATTCTGCCACCTTTCCTTTACTTCCCAGCATAATAAGATATTTTAAATATCATTTTTTCTTTGTTTTCAGTGCTAAAATCTCAACTCCTCACCCCAGATCTTGCTGTTCTTTAATAGGGTTTCACAAACTGTGCATAATCTTCTTACCCAAAGAAAGCTACAATCGTTTACCAACATTTCCTGATAATTTTCTGCTTACACCTTGTAATACAAAATGCACAGTTGAACAGCTGGTACTCGTGTGTCTGTCTGTCTGTCTGTCTGTCTGTCTGTCTATCTATCTATCTATCTATCTATGCCAACCAGGTGGAGATCTAGAATCATTGCAGGGCAAGAGAACCCTTCTCTGAACTGTTGAAGAGAAAACTGCTTCACTGTTTCTTGTGTCTGGGACCAACAATGTTCTGAAGGCGTAATCCCCTAGAAGAGTGAATTTTCTTTACACCCGAAGCAGAGGACACAGACAAAACCTTCTGTTGGAAGATTAATACTTGTCACAAGTAATAACAGAAAATAATTTTATTTAAACAGTAAAGGAGTATTTTGGTAGTATAGTTCACAAACTATTAAAACAGTATTTTGAGACCTCTCCATAATATATATTCATTCAACAAAAGCAGATTGACAAAAAAAGAGCAAAGCGGATTGTGCATATTTTACAATGATTACTGTGAACAAAAGCCTACATATATATTTTTGGGGGCTTTACAGAAAAATTAGGCAGCTAATACTAGCAAATGACACATTGGCAGCCTCTGAAAGACAGAATGCCTCTGTTTAGGCACATAGTGAGTCACATTCTGATATCTGTTCCACAGGCCTGCATTCATCTGCATGAAGACTAAGATGCAGGGATTCTCACTAGCCTGCGAGATTAACTAACCTCTACAGATAATTATTTTCAGCCTGTCTTCAGCATATAGCAGCAAGATTTTTAAAAGCGTTTTGAGCAGTCATGGTTTTATGTTTTCTGTGATGAAAGTAAGAACCAGTCAAACTACCTTTGATAGAATAATTTTACATCAGAAGATAGAGCTTCATCAAATTGACTTTTTTCCCCCTTAGTGGAACATGTCAATTTCAATTAAGGTTTATATGTAAATATGTCAAAATGAATAATTTCAAGTTTTGTATTTGGTTTTGACAAAGTAAAATGTTTTGGTTTGCTGTTATTCCTTCAGTGTACAATAAAAGACAGATCTGGAAAGATCTAGTGCTTTAAACTTGTTTGGCTACATCAATCCCACCTTTTAAAATGCCATACTCAGAAAACCCCTTCCTTTTCACTGTGAACACTAGTAAATTCTCTCTGAATAATAGTTGTTTGCATATTTGCACGATTTTACTGATGCATTATCAGAACAGTCCTTCCCAATTTAGCTTATCAGTTGACCAAACATCTCTATATTAAATTATATGAAATTATTATTGTCTTTATTATGAGGATATGTTACTATTTTTTGGTTTTACCTTCCTTGTACATAAGTCCTGTCACTGTCTTGCAAGAAAGTTTTGACTGAGTTTGTTCCTGATGAACGTACCAAATTGTCTGAGTCTTTTTCAGATGCTTATGAACAGGTTGATAGTTTGTTTCAAGTTACACTTGGCTTCTTGCATAGGTCTTCATTTTAGGAACATTCTTTATTCAATCTTCTTTGAAAGCCATATTTGAAGGGAAAGTTTGGGAAGGGAAGGTTTGGGAAGGGAAGGTTTGGGAAGGTCCGAGAAGGGAAGGTTTGGGGAGGTTTGGGAAGGGAAGGTTTGGGAAAGGAAGGGTTAATAATTAAAACAGGGAGGAGAAATAGAGAATGGTGAGATGAAATTATACTTTTTTTCAAACAAAACAAGACAAACTGAAACAACAAAAAATGCTAACACCACCCCCCCAAAAAACCCAAACAAACCAACAAACAGCCAAATAAACCCCACCTGCAAACATAATCCAGAGCATCATTTATAATGTTTTTCTGTTTGGCCATATTTTTATTTCCCTATTGGTACACCTCTTTTGTTTTGCTGCATAGACTCTCAGCCCTTTTTTCTATATCAGGTTTCTCTCACTTGAAATGCACAACATTTTCTGTTATCTTGTACATAAAACACCTATTTTGGGGTCTAATATATACACAGCCATATGCATAGCTATAAAGATATAGAAGAACTAAAGATACCGAGATAGATGAGAATGACCTCACTAGTACTGTAATTTTTTTCTCCCAGATACTCTGCTTGAAAATGTGCCCCAGATATAAAAGGTCATTCCTCCCAAAAAATACATTGGGGATCATCTCTGATGAAGTTAAAATTATAGAATAATGAGTACAAGTTCAGATGTATGTATTATACAGTAATTTTGGAAATGTGATTTAAAAATGAAAATAACAAGAGATACCCATTAATGATGAGCTCAGAGTGTCTCATTTTCAAAGCATTGAAGCACAAGGCCACTTGCAAATATATACACCCAATTACATCCTTAATCTGAACAGGTAATTATTATGACCTCATATGATGCTCAGGTATTGAAACTGAACTGATCGGTTTCATGCAAACAACCTGATTTGCACTTGCAACCGCAGCAAATGTGCATTCAGACTAAATATGTAATTATGCATGCATTTTTGCACATAGCCCTGAGTTCTCATAGATGGAAAAATCAAACACCGAAGGGTGCATTCATGTCTTGAATATACAGAACTCCCACCAAATATATAGAACTTCCAGTGGCCCATTAAAAGTGTAACCAAGAGCAGAATGTGCTTCTGTATGTTTTCACAGCATCCCTTTTTTATAATTGGTTTTTACTTATATTGAAAATCTAGCCCCAAACCAGATACTTTTCTTTAAACAATGACATCCTTTAACTCCATCACTTATCCCCCCTGCACTGAAATAGACAAGGTATTTTTCAACTCCTTGAAATGGAGTTTACAAATTGAAAGACAAAGATTTAATGCTGAGAACTGTATACTACAATGCAATGAACAATGAAACACTCTTGTACTCCGAGTGTCCTTATTTCCTCTGTGCTCCATATTGATCCACAGCATCTAAAAGAGGAAGATAAGAATCTGAACAAGGAAACTAGAAGGTACAGACAGACACCTTAATGACAGGAAACAAGAAGAAAAGTCTTCAGAGCAGGACTGGAATTTTATATTCAGGACTCAGCTGAACAGATTAAAAAACTCAAACCATGGAAAATAATATATCGCTAAACTCAATAAGCCTTAACTATATCCGGTAATAGTATTAATATAGGAGACACTTACAAAGTGCTTTTCGGCTGCAGACCCCAGAATACACGAGTGTTTATAATTGCTATCACTCTACAGAAAGAAGACCCAAGGCACAAAAGTGTTCTATCACCTGTTAGGAACCAATCAGAAGCCAAGAAATAGAATTTAGGTTCCTTAGCTTTTTCTACAGTTTTTCAGAGAACCCTTAAACAAGGAAGTAGAATGAATGCATAGTCCTTCATGCACAAGCATTAGACTACAGCAAAATAATGAGTTTCTACACAAGGGAAGATTATACTCACAGGATGAAAAGATGAAAGAGATCTTTAAGGAATCTCAGAAATTGTGCTACTCTTCAACTGCTCAGCTTTTGTCTAAAGAAGCTTCAAATTGTCATTCCTCTAAATAATTAAATTTTTTTTGTGTACCAACACATATCTGTTATCAGTTTTTGTGCAAATGCAGTTGGTATAGAATTTCTTTGTGCAATTTAGATGTTAAGGTTTAACAAGAGGCATACAAATAGAATTTTTCTTTCCTTTTAAAGAAATGTTTCATAAATCCTAGTATCCTATAATGAACTTACTCTGCCATTAAACTACTGTTTATATGAACCTATAATGAATGCCAAAGGGTACTTGTGTGGAGTACCTATTAATGGAAGTGCATTTTGCTTAGTTTTAACTGTAAAGAATTTTATCCCACCTACTTTTTGTAACTTGAATGACTATATTTCTGTGCATTTGTTACTCTGTACACGTGACTCCCTATGCAATGGGAATGGAGCAAATTCCTGCTGAATATTTGAAACAAAGAGGCATATTAACACCTTTGCATCTGCTCTACCTGCTTTCTAGGTGCACTCCTAGACGCAGATAGAACATGGGCATGCCATGTATAAAGAAATAGTATTTGAATGTATGTATTCATTCATGCTTTCTAATCCTTACAAAATTAACATCATCTCTTCCTTCGTCTGCAGGAACCCTTGTCAGAACAGAAATATATTAAGATAACAAAAGGAACTAGTGATTATTCTAAGCCTCGCTATGAAGGACCATGAGAAATCAGGGACTGTCAGAGCAGGACACCTACACAGCTATACAGCTCCTAATTCCTTCTGAATCCAGTTAACAACTAGATTTATTCAATGTCTTCAGAAACATCTTCCATTTGAGAGAAGCTCCAAGTCACCAACTTTGGTCAGGGATGTGTAGGGATGTTCTTAAACCCTCTGTCTCCTCCTTTGAAGCCACTGTATATTAAAAGAGATGACTCTTCTCAAACAGTAGCAGAACTTGCAATCAGGATTGATGGGGCAGAAAGAAGCTTCTTAAACCTCTTGCTTTAGTGAGGAGAGTCCTATGGGCATAAGCATGCCACATTTTTTGCATAAAGAATCCAGACCCTAGTTCCTGAAACTCTTTGATAAATCATTATGGGGACAGGGTAGAAGTGTACAGTATCCCTGTACACTCTACATTGCACACTGTTCAGTGCAATTTTAACAATTATTGCATTAGACAGAGAACATTAGACACTGAAATGAGATCCTTCTGTATTTTCTATATCTATAAAATTTGTTGATTGTATGACTAAGCTGTATTTATTACAAATAGGAGTTCCTGCAAGACAGATATAATGCTGAAAGTAAGTCTTTCAGTAGTCTTCGCAGATATTTTTAGCAATCTAAAAAAGGTGTTTTCTGGGGAGTGGAGGAATTTGCATATTTCTGTAGTTTTGACTCTCCAGCAGAACGTGAAAACTGTCATAACTCTTAGATCAAAATGCTGGTACAGTGCAAATGTCAAGTTTTTATTCAACAAAATTTTCACATACTTCTTTTAGAGGCCTGGTTTGGAGGTATGACAGCAAACATCTGCTCCTTATACATTCACAGGAAAGTCCAAATCGGCTCTGTTTACTGCTAATACACTTTATTTGAAATTGCCTCAACAACAGTGCAAGTATGAGGTCATGTAATTGATTATACCTTTCCCTGATCCTGCTTCTACTGGACACGTTCCTTGCACAAGATAGCATTAAAAAAACACTGTTATAATTTAAGTTAATATTCTTGTTATTCTGCTCTGTGGTAGCAGAATATATTTCAGAATGGTAACTGGTAAGGTAACATCTGAAACAGTGTCGAGATGAGGTCTACTAAACAAAATAGGTCCTTCCCATGTTCTGTTAAAGTGAACACCACACAAAAATAAAATATAAATGAAAATGCAGTAGTCGTTTTACATTGGCTCATATTTTTTACAGTGATGAACAGAATTGGGGTCTGACTAGCAAAGATGTTGGGAAAGAAATTATCAAAGACTCATCTATTGCATGGTTAAAAACCAACCTGAAAACAAGAAGGGTTTTCATAGTAAAATAACAAAGATCTACTGCATTTTTCAGAGCCGTTTTTAAGAAGCCCTATTTGTTCTAAGTGTGAATTTTCTTAACCCTTGCTTTTGTGGGAGAAAGTCATGCTGTGAATAGCATTTAAATATATTTTTTCAAAAAATACCTAGCCTACTTTCAAAACTCAAGTAGTAATTTAGTTACCTGGATTTTATTACATATTTCTACTTCAAATCTCACCTGTGGTTTGGACATATTTTCTACGACTCAAAAACCCATGCTGTACTAGAATATGGTAATAGAGGCAATTATGTCATTGAGTATGCAGCACTACTCTCAGGTTAAGTTTTCACACCTGGGTGTCATTATTCTCTCCCATATCAATTTATTATTTAAGGACTTAGTATTTGAATGCTCTTAGTCTGCTCTAGCAATTAAAGTTGCAGAGATTCTGTCTGCAGTATTTATTTTGCTCTCATACCTTTTTGTGGTAGAATAATTAAAAGTCTGGCAGACTCCTCTGAAACTGCCAGTATTGCCCATCTCCTCCTTAGTCATCTGCATAAAAAACAAATGTAAGTGGTGTCTTTATTATACATATACATACAGAACTAGGAAATAAAAATACATAAAAATGCTTGCAAATATTTTAATTTTATTCATATTGGTTGACCAGATAGATTTTTGCACTGGACCTACGACAGTTGAGAATATTACATAATAGTTTACCATGGAAATAAAATTCCCTGATTTAAAAGCATGAACAAAATTAAATTTACTTTGCTAATATTAAATATGTTTTATTTATGTTCTGGCATTTAAATCATACTGTTATTCAAACCAGGCCTATGCATCACAACTCACTAGACACCTAACACTTTGAAGACAATCAGCTGCACAAGTTTTGTCATTCAATGCAGTGGACAGTAATAAGAGTTTATTTGCCTGCTTAAAGCCACAAAAACAGAGTAAATTTCCCATTTTATCACTATTGTGTTTTTACTGGTTAGGATTAACTAAGGATCTCCTCTTTTATTAAAAGAATGGTCCCTTAACAAAGACAGCAAGAGGAATAAAATCATAGGCACACTGACTTCCAAAATGAGATGAAGATACATGCATGTCTATGCATGAACATATTCAGCAGCACACATTTATGAGTGTAACTTCATGCTCAAAACTATTCCTAGATATCTGGGTGAAAACAGGAGATATTCAGAGAAATGTGTCCAAGCTTAGAGGAAATCTGTAAAGCAATATAATTTAGTATCTGAAAAGACATTTGTATATTCATAGTCCATACATGGAATTGCAAAACTTAGCTAAATATTACAAGTAAAGCATCACAGATCCTTTCTCTATATTAACATTCATTGCCTGATGTGTGGCCTGTCTATTTTCTTAGGTGTTAACAGCATCATAACTTAAACCCACCTATTTGTGTATGATTTTCACTTCATTATATATTGAGCATGAGAAACAGAAACTCAGTAAGTTTATTTCTATCCCTGTAAAGATGCTTGGTTAAAGTCCATGACTATTTAAGTGTAAACAGGCTTGTCTTTTTTCCTTTGTTACTTTGGATTTTATGTGCTTATATTAAAAGGGTGAATATAAATAATATATAAATATTAAAAAAGATAAAGAAGGATAAAGTCAAAGGCAGAGCAGATGTGCCTGGAGTTCCCTGTCAGACTCTCTTCATCCAGAAAAATAAAAATAGAAAATTGAAAACCTCTTATGTTTACCCTTGTAGATACTCTCTCATCCTGGAATATTCTCATCTGCCCTCTTAACCTGATCTCGAACTCTGGAAGTAGTAGAGATGGAAAGAAAGATGACAAAGCCAAATGCATATTTTGTACAACCAAGAGCAGTTTTCTTAGACAACATTGTAAAATAACAAATGTAAAAATTAACCCATGTAGAAAATTCAGAGAAGATAGGCATACTATATAGAAGCATTCTATACTGGAATGTATATTTTAAGTCCATTTGGAATAAATAATGCTGATAATGGAACTTAATAAGTAGATTGTTGTGTATTTTATGCATACATAAATTATTAAATATGACCTAATATAACTACACAGCAAAGTATTAGGCAATTCTAGGAGGCAGTTTTCTGGTACTAAAGAGTAAAATGGTTTTTTGCAGTGTCTAAACTTGGAAATGGTAAGTGTATCAACGTTCACATCACATGTTAAAAGATCTTAAAACCTTAAGTTTTAGTACCAAGTCCTTGTGTTACAGACCAAGCCCACCACACTTTTAATAGAACCATTGATCTTAACAGTAATACCTTTTCACTGGTGCTGCTGGCCAAGGCCATGATGATTTACTACACACATATTCTGCCGTGCCTCAATGACATCTATTTATTTCAATCTCAGGGCACCTGTCACTATGATGTCTGAGCAGAAGCATGACATACAGTAATGTCCACAGATCAGTTACATGATAATTTGCTTTAAGTATTTCAGACATTTTTAAATCTTCTTACATACAATTCAGAAAGGATAGCATTAAAACAAAAACGCTTACATTTTATTCTGGAAATTATGTGTCTGACTGACATCTAGAAATAGACTCCCAACGCTTTTATTTGACCAACACACAAGGCACAACATTATAGTGATTAACATAAGAGAAATTGAGTGCTGGGATAAATCAACAAGTGACCCAAACCTTCAAAGCAAATTGCAGGTTAAGATTAGGAATTTCCATTTCCACAGTTTCTCATGTATTGATTTGAGCCAAAAATAAATGTTAAAATAAAAATATCCCTAGCATAAGCAAAGATTACTCAGGACATTTTTGATGGTAAACAACTAGCAGTTCAACACCAAGCTCTCATAAGGACAAGAAAACCTGGATTTCTTATTGCTGTTAGACTCCTCTTTCATGAATAGTTGTATAGCTGTGAGTGCTATACTAAAATATCTATCCAGAGAAGGGCAAACTGGATATTTCTTTGAGTCACTGACATTCAGAAGACTTTGAATTTCCTAGTTTTTGCCATTTAATTAGTGTTTTTTAATCAGTAGACAAAAATGAGTAGTCTTATTCACCAAAGCAAAAGGATAAATATGAAAGTGAACGAATTCAGTACTTATCTAACCGTCCCTCAGGTAATGTTGGGAATACAGAGAAAAGGAATCAATTTCGTGAGTAGAATAGTACCGTTATGTCACACTTTGGTTAAAAAACTTAATATAATAATATGTATAATATTATATGTGTTGCATATTAAGTTTGAAACACATGAAAAGCCTTTATAAATTTCAGATATTGTTTTGCTCTCTTTTTGAAAAAAACAAAACAAACAAAAAATTCTCTTCCCACAATAGTGATGACCAGATTTATACTGAGATCAAATAACAGCTTAAAGGTGAATAAAAACTGTAAAAGTATCCCAAAATTACTGAACCACATTAATACTTTCCAGATTTTCTGATTTATAAAATGGCAATTTGAAAGCTTATTGTTTGTCAAGGTGGCTGCTCCACGTAATCACTCCTTGTACTGTCAGCTGTAATTGACTAGAATATAGGAAACAAGGTTCATAACTTCTGAATAGGAGTTCATAAAAATTGTTCTCTAGTTTATACACCAACTGAAAAAGTGGCATAAATAAGGTGTGTCCAAAAATCTGTAGAACTTTTTTTCTCTGTGGTTGTAACTAAGCAGTTAGCAGTAAAAGATATTTTTAAGTCTGGATTCCCAGAAAAAGTGCAAAATTTGCACTCTCCTAGAGTGCAGAGACTTCTGAGGTTGTACACCAGGAGTAGTCAGCTTATAAGACAAGGACTTTAGTCAGGTAAGGCATTCAAAAAACGTTTTCTTAATGAAAAAAGTTCTTTGAGCAGATTAAAATCAAGTAGTTGAACACAGTCTGAGAAAAGAACTTACTCTTCATAAGAAGACAGCTAGAAAATGATCTTTAGTTCTTGATAAATGTGATAAAAGTTTAAGATCGCTGTTAAGATTGCCTTGCATTTAATTATTTTTGAAGTGTTTATGTTGTGGCAATTGCTCTTGAACACCTGGTTCCTTTTTGCAATATGTAAATACTTAGCCCACAATTTCTTAAACTTTGAATTAATTAATTTCCAAGAGAAATGCTGATTTTATATCCAAATCAATTAATAAAGTAGTATAACTTGACAGCTACTCATGTGAGCTACTTAATATAAAGTCTTGATGCTTTCCCCACTGTTGTCCCTGGGAGTGACTTCAGTGGCTCCTGGTTTTCCTGCAGCACTGACTTGCCCCACAGCACTAAATCAAACAAGCTGACAAGATGCAGGAAAAATAGTTTGAAAGCATTAATTTATTAGAACACTGCTAACATTTAGCTGTATCATTCCTGTTAAATTCACTTTAGGTTTAGAAGAGCGATGAGCTGATCAACTGTAGAGGAACTACCAACATTTTTATTTGACTTTTGGATATCCAGACACTTATAAAAAGAAATATTGATAAATTCACAAGAACCAAAGACTCTTACTTAGCAAGGCAGCTGTTCTTTTTAACATACAAGCCCTTGGAGCATCCATGTTGTTCTGACAAAATGGCAATATTATGGGTAGCATAAGTACCAGTACATTAAAATGAGAAAATAGATGAATAAATTACTCAAGTCTTCTTAATCAAACTTTTTTAGCAGAATCATAGAATTGAAAACCTTTTGTTCCCACACAACTTGCATTTCATCCAATTCAATTTCTCTTTGAAATCAATTAGTCTCATACACTTCACAGTTCTATGTAAATGTCACATGCAGGAAACATTTCCACAAAACTGAGCATATTTCAAATAATTGCCACATTTATATTTCCTATTTTTTCAACCACTTCATTCTTTTTCTATAATATTGATAATCTAAAACTCTTAAATTATCATTGCTTCTTTCCTTCCTTTTCCTCAAGCACTCCTGATGTTTCTTCCTTTTTTACAGGCTAAATCTTTTTATGACACTAATTACTTGACACTGCTACTGGTTGTTTCAAGTCTCCTTATTGCAAATAGAAAAGTACTACAGTGAATGAAAATTATGCAAAAAAAAAAAAAAAAGAAAAATATAAGATTTGATAACAAAATCAGTGTATTCAAGAGGGAATCATTAAAACTCCTTGTTAGAAATAGAACACAGGAGCGAGAACAAAAGAAGTGTCCCTGGTACAACATCAAAATATCTGCTAAGTGCATAATTTTCTTCCCCATGAAAAATTTCAGGAAAAGAAATAATGTCAGAAAAAAGTATTTTTCCATCTGGGGTGGAGGCAGTGTAAGAGATGAGCAAATAAAAAGAGAAAAGATACATTTTTTAACCATCTTTTTTTTTTTTCTGATTGCTCCAGCTTATACCCATCTTTTTACATCATTTGTAACCCAAGGCCAGTGTAAGAGCAAGAACTTAAGAAGGCACACAATTTTTGTATATTTTCATGGTGACAACATTATTACATAACGATGGGATTGTTGTTGGAAATGTTAAGTTTTGGAAAAAATACTCATCATAATTTACTTGAAATGAACATGACTGCAGATGGAATGAAGCCGTTCTCAGGTGTCTCTTCACAGTGAGCTTCTGATCAGTAAGAGGCAGGAATATGGCCTTTTCATGACTAATTCCAATATGTGACTGGATTGTTTCTTAAATTGCCCACGTTATAGTAAGAAAGAGTGTCATTGCTCATTTGCTCTATTTTCCTGAGCAAGGGTTATTACTGTTGATGCTGACTGATGGTCAGGAATATAGAGTAGTGTTATTTTCATAGGAAAAGACATAGCATTAACGATTCTGTTGGTATTGTCAAGAATAAAAGCAAGCATCATAAACTGGTGCAATTGAATCTCATGGTCTTCTCTTTTCAGTATGATGAGATGACATTTAGAAGATGCCAGCACCTTTCAGTGATACTCCAAGTTAATCAGGAAAATTAAATCCAAATACAACAGCATCCTTTCCTAACTCTCAGAAGAGCATCGAGTCTGCAAAACACAGAAGACAAATCAACATTCTGCATTGAACTACAAGCAACTGGCAAACAAGAGGGATGTGTCTAGTGGCTGGACCATTATCACCATTGTTGTAATCTTTTCTTTTAGAGAAATTACATCTTAATTATCTTGCAATTTCTCAGGTATGATTTTGAGGCAGGCATTTGCAATCTGTGTAGAAAGATTTCCTCTAGGCCAAAATTCTGCAAAGAAAAGAAGCTTAGAAGAGAATAGGTAAAATTCACTGCAGCTACCTAGTAAGACATAAAATAAGGACTGGAAGAAAGCAAATGCTATCCCAGTCTTCAAAAAGGCAAAGAAAGAGAACCCAGGGGACTACTGGCCAGTCATTCTCACCTCAATCCTGGAAAGGTGATGGAGCAGAAAGGTAAAGGAGCAGCTTGTTCTGGAAGCCACCTCCAAGGACATGAGAGGAGAAGAATGTTATCAGGAGTAGTCAACATGGATTCAGTCAAGGTAAATCATGCTTGATCAACCTAATTGTCTTCTACAATGGCACAGCCGCGTGGACAGATGAGGGGAAAGTGGTAGGTATTTTCTACTTACACTTCAGCAAGGTTTTTGACACTGTCTCTCATAACAACCTCATAAGGCAAACACAGAGTGTGCAGACATGATGAGTGGATGATGAGTTCAGTTGAGAACTTGTTGAAGGGCAGATCCCAAAGGGTCATAATCAGTGGCACAGGGTCTAGTTGGATGCCTTTCACTAGTGTCCCCTAGGGTTCAATATTGGGTCCAGTGTTGTTTAACTTATTCATCAATTACTTGGTTGAAGGGACAGATANCAGCAAGGTTTTTGACACTGTCTCTCATAACAACCTCATAAGGCAAACACAGGGTGTGCAGACATGATGAGTGGATGATGAGTTCAGTTGAGAACTTGTTGAAGGGCAGATCCCAAAGGGTCATAATCAGTGGCACAGGGTCTAGTTGGATGCCTTTCACTAGTGTCCCCTAGGGTTCAATATTGGGTCCAGTGTTGTTTAATTTATTCATCAATTACTTGGTTGAAGGGACAGATACCTCCTCAGCAAGTTCATTGATGACACAAATCCAGAGGTCTTCAGAAGGACCTCAACAGGTTGGAGTGGTGGGCAGAGTACAACTGTTTGACATTTAACAAAGGCCACTGCAGGATCCTGCACCTGCAGAGAAATAACCTCAGGCACCAGCACAGGCTGGGAGCTGACCTGATGGAAAGCAGCTCTGTGGAAAAGGACCTGGGCATTGTTGCTGGCCTGGCTGGAGCCCTAACTGTGGCTCCTGTTTACGGTAGGGCCTCCTAGTCAAACATATTGTGTTATTCTCTCAAGGACAATCTGCCCTTTTGATTCCTAAAGAGAAAAACAAAGTTATAAATCTGCCACCTGGTCCCACACAGAAGAAAACAAAATAGAAGCTTTGAACATCTGGAAATTCCTTTGAGCGATAAGGACCTTCCTGTTTACTATCTATGTGTTGACTAATCAGTATTAGCCTTGTATTAGTAATGTATTTTAATCACCAATGAAAATCTATGTTACATGCAATAGCTTGCTAAGCTAATGTACTTAAGGCAGGACTCAGAAGAAAAGAGGGGCTCGCTTGCTCGCTCGCTGGCTTGCGGGCTCACCTGCTGGCTTGCTCGCTCGCTCGCTCGCTCACTATCTCCTCATTTAAGAATGAACATGATTACTGTTAATTAAACTTGTCTCCGTACTTTATTCCCACGGACGGTGACAGGGCATCCTGGTGGACAACCAGCTGTCCATGAGTCAGGCAGTGTGTCCTTGTGACCAGCAAGGCCAATGGTATCCCGTGGTGCATCAGGAAGAGCATTGCCAACAGATGAGAGACGTGATACTGCCCCTCTACCCAGCCCTGGTGAGGACATACTGGGAGTGTTCGGTTCAGTTCTGGGCTCCTCAGGACAAGAGAGACATGGAGCTCCTGGAGCGGGTTCAGTGAAGAGTTATAAAGACGATTAAGGAGCAGAAGCAATTCTCTTATGAGGAGAGAATGAGGGAGCCAGGTTTGTTCCACTTTGAGAAAAGAAAACTGGAATGGAACCTCGTAAATGCTTGTAAGTAACTGAAGGGAGGGTGCTACAAGGATGGAGCCAGCCTATTCTCAGTGGTGCCAAACAATAGGACAGGAGGCAGTGGGAAAAACTGATGCCTATGAAGTTCCATTTGAACATGAGCAAGAAATTCTTTGCTGTACAAGTGTCTGTGCACTGAAACAAATTGTCAAGAGAGGTTATAGACCTCCCTCACTGTAGATATTCAAGAACCTTCTGGATGAAATCCTGTGCAATATTCTCTAGGATGACTCCGGTGTAGCAGGGATGTTGAGCCAGATGTCTCCTGCTGTTTCTTCTTACCTTACTTATTCTGTGATTCTATTAACTGTAAGACCCTGTAACAGCATGGTTCTCCTGAGCTTCTCCCACTGGAACGAGGCCAGTGTAAGATTTCCTGCTTGCTGATGGCATTTTTATTGGCCCACATCAGCTTTGTAAGGGTATAAAGATTATAGAATGTCTTCCTGTGACATTGAGACCATTTCAAAAATAAAATGCTTTTTCATAGCCTTTGTTCAAAATGTCAGTGACCTTATTCGGAATTTTCCAGCTTATATACCAGGTCCAGGAGAAGAATGGGAAAAAGAACAGATTTACAGGCTACTGATATTTTAAGTATCCGTAGAAATGCTGGAGCCTGATTTCTATGCTTATAAAAAGAGAGTTTCTATAAAGTCATCAGTAGAAAACACAACATACTTTCAGGTGAAATATCAATAACTTTTTAGTCACCATTTCACAGTATTACATTCTGAGTTCTCTTGAAAACCTACAAAAAAGACAATGGCAGTTAACTTGGGAGATACTGTTACAATGTAAGATTTTTATTGGTTTTGAGGCTTTCAAAAATCATACCAAGTAGAATGAAACATATGTAAATGGTATGTGATTAAATAAATATTTGCACTTGGTCTGGGCAGTAATTCTCATTTTTAAATACATATTTTATACAAATAGCAGTGTTTAGTTCAGTTTTTTAAATGAAAGGTAATATAATATAAATCACACACAGAATCACATACAGAATTAAAAAGGTTAGAAAAGTCCATAGAGATCATCAAGTTCAACCTATTACCCAACTTACCAACCTACCCAACACCATCTCATCATGTCACCAAGTATGCCATCCAACCTTTCCTCAAACACATCCAGGGATGGTGATTCCCCTATCTCCCTGGGGAGCCCATTTCAACGGGAAATCACTCTCTCTGTGAAAAAGTATTTCCAAATATCCAGCCTAAACTTCTCCTGTCACAGCCTAAGACTGTGTCCTCTCATTCTGTCACTGGGGGCCTGAGAAAAGAGACCTACTCCCACCTGGCTACAACTTCCCTTAAGGCAGCTGTAGAGAGCAATAAGGTCTCCCCTAAGCCTCCTCTTCTCCAGGCTAAAACAACTCCTTCTTTTGAAAAGAAAAATGAATCTACAACTAAAGTGGTTTAATTTAAAGCATGAGATGTTGTGTAATTTAATCTTTTTTACCTAAAAACCTAGTGACATAGACAACTAGTTACTAGCCAGTGGCATTATCCATGGTTAGAATTTGATTGATAATTAATGGTTGAAGACTCAGCTTCTGAACAAAGAACTCACCTTCTCCTGAAGCCTTACAACTCCCAGCTTGTCATTGTGCTTGCTGAACTTACTGAAGCAGTGCTCACAATGTATATATCTTCTTGTCTTTTTCCTCTCTCTCCATAATCCTAAATCTCTTTCTTGCCATTTCATCATGCCTCTTTGCCATATCATGTAATTCCAGGTCCTGCCTCCTCCACTTCTATCCTGTTCTAGTTTTCTTGCTCATTTGTGTTTACTTCTTACCGTTCTTTCTTCCTCTCTCTCTCCCTATGTTTGCTTCTTTCTCCCAACTATCTCTCACTTACAAACACTCTCTTCAAGTCATGGAACAGACATGAAGCAATGAAGTGTAAGAAAAATTATCCCTCTAGTCAATTTTTGTGTCTGGCAACAGAACACTCCAGATCAGTCAGCAACTGCAGACAGAATCTCACTGAGTCTTCAAGTCCCAAGGTCATCACTTGTACATGCACAACCATGTATCATGGAAGAGATCTGAGAAGAGGAGGCTCATTTTGTAGCCAGATTCTCTAAAGAATGTAGGTGGCAAATTTTAACATAACTCTACCAAGCATATGAAAACTGCAATGTGTCTTTTATCTCAGTGTAGGCAACTTTTTCTTTAGAACAAGTGCAGACTACTGCAAGTATAGGTCATGTTCTCATGAAAGTAGTTGCAAAAATATTGCAACATGATGTATTTCAATCTAACTTTAGTTTATTCTGAGAAATAACTCGAGTTTTTAGCTGAGTCTTTTTTTTCTTAATATGCTTTAGAAAGACAGAATCAAGTGTTTCAGTTGAAAAAATTGTCAAGTTGATAAGTAACTCAAATGAAAAATCAGCGTGGAATCTCAGATGCTGCCATCTCTGTTTGCATAGTCTGTAATCTTAATTATTTCTTAAAATCAGCATGGGTTTTTTTTTTCCCTCTGTGAGATTACCTTCCCACCATATAATTCCAATACTTTAGTTTTTATGACCTATTTGTCTAAAGTACGAATGTGTCATTCTGAAAAATAATTCAAAATGTACCAAATAACATTACTATAAAAGTTTGAGTGTCATGTTTGACTTCATCTTATGTACATGCTAGACTATCTCACAGCATACCTATAGCCAATTAAGAGGTTACTTTATGTGAAATCTCATAGTTATCAAAAGTTTTAACAGTCTGATCACATTTAAATTTATTCACCTCAAGAGGAATTCACCCCTTGAATAACAGCTCAGTAACAATTTCTCAGGCTTGCATGATAAAAACTAGTGGACAGCAGTGGATTAGTGCTTTCAAGGTAGGCTTTTACTCTCTTCTTTCCAGAGAGCATGGAAAAAATTGCATGACCACCAGAGAAGCAATCATACTTGCCAGGCAGGAGGGGGAAGGATGTGAGTATAGTGATAGCTAGTTAATAATATTAAGAAAAGCCAAAAAAAAGTGAATTCATACATCAGGTAAGGAAAAAAGAAAGCAAACCAAATATCCAAAAATCATTCTGTCACACATACGTGTTACTAAACATGATGACTTTAATGAAGCTGTAGATGGAAATAAGATACAAAAATAAGCAACATTGTCAACACCAGCACTATCCTAGAGGATCCTTGGCAAAAAAAAATGTCTTTTATTCACTACTTATTGTGTTAACCACCAAAAAAAAATTATGTGAGAAAGGATTATGAGCATAGAAGACCTATCCTAGCAGGTCATATGATTGGTTGTACTAGATGTACTCATTTATCTCCACTGGAGAAGGATGAGACCTTTATAATTCACTTGTGGCTTCATTGCTCGTGAATTATGAGTCTTGCCCCCTTACAAGTGGGCATCAATCTGTTATCACAGCAGACTGCTGTTGTTGTGCACTTTTTTCTGCTTTATTGATACATGCCAGAAGATTTCATTTTTTTCTTATCTGTACCTCAAAAACTCAAGCAAATGTGCTTTCCTCTGACATAAAACAAGCCTACATGGCAATATAAGGTATATCCAGCTGAAGTCCTTTGAGTACCCTCTGTATCTCTTTATATCCTTTAGAATTCAAGTACTAAATAATTTCCTAGAGCTGCAAAGTCTCTTGCTCCTAAGAAAAAGGACAAAAACCATGTATTAGTGAGTACGCAATCAACAAACTTACTGTACCTTCTGAAAAGTGTTCATATATGCTTATAAATAATCTCACAAAGATGAATATACATACAAATGTTTTTTGACAAAAAGGTACTAATAACAGATGACTGCCAGGCATGTAGAAGCAGAGGGCTCCTGTACTGCCTTTACTGCTATAGTTATCAGTGTGTAAAAGATTATCATTCCCAACAGGACATATGCACTAAGATGTGGGCTTTGTTGAAAGTCTGGAAGTCATTTAAAGTTGATTATGAAGTACACAAGATTGTTAGTTAATCCTGATTCAAAAAGTTACTAGGCTGCTACATTTAATCTTTAAAATTTACAGTTGTGTTTTTGAATTTCATGACTATTTAATCTCTCAGTGGAACTATTGTAGAAATTTTAAAAGGCATCACAATCAGGATTCAATATTTGTAATAAAGATAAGAAAAAAAGGGTTTCCTTTTGCATATTATTTGTGGAAGAACTAAGTTCATGGCAGATAGCTTCATTCAACTATAGTTTCAGATATATTACATTTTCTTGTAATGTTACCCGAGTTGTTTAAAAGCATGGAGTTGTTCTGGTCAAATATAAGAGTGAAAAAAACCCCAAACATACCACTTAGTTTTCTTTTCATGGGACAGTTGTTTCCTACTGCATTGTTTACTATGAGAAAAGAAAAAAATATCTGACGTAGATGTGACATGTTAACAACTAAGGTAAGGAGAAATAGCTTTGAAACTAATTAATCCTTTCTGCTTAATGATCTCCTCTGGCATGTTAGTGAATATAGTTTAGCATGATATGTTCAGTTTTTTGCTAATTACTTAATAACAGCTCGGGAAAACATGCCTTGAAAAGACTGTTAGTTCTGTAAAATTGAAGAATTGAACACTAAGCTAGTAAAAGACAGAGCGAGAAAGGAAAAGTGCAGGCTTCTATTAATATTGCATTGGACAGGGACAGTACATAACTGACAGTTTTCACCTGGCAGTTTTTCGGTTATTCACTAGTGTAGTTAGTCCTTTATATCAATGTCATCTAATCTTTTTACATCACTTGCACTCCTCAACTCAAACATTAATATGTCTGCTAGTGACATGTGATACACACTGGCTTTTCAGAGATATCACAGACTGCTGATCTGCACCAGTCAAGAGCAGTATAATTGACACTGGCAGACATTAATATTACTGCCAGACTGAACTGTGTAAATAATAAAAAAAATTCTTCCAACACTGCACACTGAAATCTTCATAATTAGAGAAAGATCTCTTCAATCACACCTACTGAGCATCACTCCTGAGTTGGAAAAGCAGTAGAATAAATGGAAGGGTTCAACTCAATCAATTTGATCACTTGCACTCTTTTGATCATATATCACATAGCTACAGAGCAGGTGTGTGGGTTACAGTGAAGAGAAAGGGAAGATTACAAGTAAGCAGTTCAGATTTTGCTGTTTCTAGGTTCAAACACCTGTAGGAGAGGCCCAGAAATTTAAGTGAAGATACAGATATTTAGAAATAAGGCAAAAGTAAACACTCTTACGTTGCTGCTTCTAATTGTATGCCAGTAATATGAAAATACAGTAACTGGTGTGTGAAACTCATGAAAAGGGAAATAAGAGTTGGGTAAAAACCAAAATTAATACCTTGCATGTCAGAAATGTCTGGAGAAAACTTAGTTTTAATAAACATGGAATAATTCAAAGCCAAAATCAATTTAATGTCACATTATCTGTAGCTCCATATCACTAGTTTAAGTAAGTATGTATCAGTGTGTTGAGAATCTAAACCTAAACTATGATCAAGAAAGTGTGTTTTGTTTGCTCCTAACTTGAGACAGTACTGGTTCACATTACTATGAAAAAGGGACAAGAAGAGAAAAGGTAGAGAGACATTAATTTATTCATCACCAATGGGGAAAAAAAAGATACCAAGCATACAAAAGAACCCATCATCAGCTTAGTGAGACATTTGCACCACTTCATCTCTCTGGTGAAGAAGAAGTATAGCTGGAGAGAATGAGTTGAAGGTAAAAGTGCAATGGATTGTGAGGATGGAAGAAAGTCACAGAATCACAGAA
Source organism: Serilophus lunatus (assembly GCA_013399895.1). NCBI lineage: Eukaryota > Metazoa > Chordata > Aves > Passeriformes > Eurylaimidae > Serilophus > Serilophus lunatus. The sequence continues at coordinate 21,562 of VXBA01004033.1, read as the reverse complement.
CATATTGAGTTAGAAGGTAACCCACAAGGATCATCAAGGCCAACCCTTAGCCCTGCACAGGACCATCCGAGTCTCACCATGTGCCTGAGAGAATCATCCAGACAACTCAGAGTCCTTGTTTGCCCCTTGATTCTTATCGAGAGGCTCTCAACTGTGCCATTGTCAACTGTGAGTTCCAATGTAGAGAAGAGGAAATGGAAAATAGAATAAAAACAAAACATAGGCAGTAGCTTGTGATGTCTTTCCTGGATTGCTCAGAACTGAAGGATCATATCAATTCCAATGATTTCTACCGCTACTACAGAAATCAAACTACAATTTCTCTTTGATTTTAGGAAATGAAATTTCTTGTCTCTTGGTGTCCATTGAGTAAAAATTACTCCAAGAATCCATAATTCAGAAAACAATTATCTCTAAAAGCCCGTATTTACTTCGAGTTCAATATGGTTGTTTGTTACAATACACAACTATGTGTTACTACAACCCGAGGTAAGCAAATAGACAGACAGATGTAGTTCGGTGGGAAGCTGTGCAGGTACAGCTCTGTTATGTGGTAGGAGAGATCTGTGCTTCTGATGTCACAGGGAAAATGAGGGAAAGAAACCTTATACTATCTTCTAGGTTAGTCTTACTATAAATTAATTTGTCACACTGCCAAAGGTAGTACACAAACAATTATGCACTAAGATTAATTACAAACTTTTAAAATAATTTTTAACTCTTATATTACAGTTTTGAAGCCAGGACATGAACATTTAACAAATACAGTAACATGGACTGAATCCCTGTATCATGTCAGGAAAGTGTCCCTTTAATACCCTTCTGTGTTTATTTGGCCTTTTCCCTATTTCTTTGTTCTTTGATTAAATAACAGTTCATATATGCAGAAGTTGTTGTGGCTTTTTATTTCTTTATTGTAAATTATAGCAACTACTCACTCTCCAAACCTAATTTTAAGACTGTAGGGCTTCTTGTGTGATGGTATGTTGTACTGACACAGTCCATGATAACACCGTTTAGTCACATGCCATGCTTATTATATCCTGTGACCTGTAAAGATATCTTGAATGTAAAGTAACTATGCTAAAGGCAGTTATCATGTTAAAATAAAAGGTGGAATATATGTTTAAGCATAAATAGACCAGGAGATTCTGAATTTACTTTTCTCCAATAGCTGAAATCATTGTGCATCTTACTAAAAGTTTATCTTTTCATCATATGAAACACGATTTGGGTTTTACTTGCCACTATGTTGCTATTATTGGATATGAAAATGGTGAAAACTTTGTAAGATCCACCTATAGACAGAGTCACATACTAAACTAAGTATGATAGCCTTCAGTTTCCAATGACATTCTGAGGTAAATACAAATTTAGGTTTTTTTCTATGAAGATTGGAAGCACGTAAGCATGAAGTGCTTTTCTTTGGTTCTCAAATCGGCAAAAACTGAATCAATAGACCAGGATGCACAAAAGAAAATCTTTCAAATATTAGCTAAATTCTGAAAAATTCCTGTCAGTCATAGTTTTTTTCATATTGTAGGACATATATTTTAGGACACACTTCACATCGTGATGTGTCTGCTTTGCTCTAACTATATTAGTGAATAATTTGTGCATAATACCAGGAAGCAGAAATGGTTCTGGAATCATATTTTTTTCTCTCAATGATGCGATAATTCTGTGTCTCTACCTTCTGGATTCTGCTTTTCTAAATGTTTCCTAGCCACAAGTTTCTTCAAGAGGAAATTCTACAGACCACACAGTCACAATATAAGCATGGCTTGCAAGAGATATTATTAAATAGCTTGTATTCTGTGTGTTTGTGTTTGTATTTCTGGATTGATTCTATAGAACTTAAACAAAAGTAATTATCTTTAGATAAGAATTTTGATAATTTATATTAATAGCTGTTTTGTTGACACTAGTAATGGTAGCAGGTGAATGCGACAGCTTAAAAAAAAATCAAAATACACACACATACACACACA